>JBAIZL010000004.1:221192421-221402421 GCA_036971475.1 Prosapia bicincta
CACAACACATACACACACACCACACACAACACACACACATACATACACACACACACACGCACGCTCGCCCACACACAGACACACACACACACACACACACACACACACACACACACACACACACATACACACACACACACACACACACACACACACACACACACACACACAGTGTAAAATGTAAAAGTAGCTATATATATATATATATATATATATATAAAGGGATAGAGAGAGAGAGACAGTTTTCAATACCTTAATGTATCCATAACTTATTATTCTTACCTTAACGAATCCATCAATATTGGTCAAAGATGGGGCGGTGTTATTAAAATATTCTTTGTAGATTAACGCAGCGTCTTTTGCAATTTCTACGTCAGTCAGTTTTTGCCGAACGGTCTGAGGGATAAAATATTTCAGTTTCGATTGAAGTTCCTTGTAATACATCAAAAACCCTAAAATAAATAAGTTTGTTCAAAATACACACAGGTAAAGACACAATATAAACATATAACCACATGCAATAAATATTGCATTATTTATTAATATTGCAATAATTATAATACGTGTTACCATGATCTTATAAGATTGGTATCTGTTTATCGAGTTAGAACATATTTTGTGTCCTTGTTTTGCTGGAGGTATCTAGCGTTGGTTATAATATTACAGAAGTGATTTCGTTATTTGTGACGTCCATCACTAACATCCTCATGTACTGACGATTCCGATTGCTTACGTCAATTACTGATATACCGTTATTCTTAATACTGACGTAAACGATTACTGACACACATAAACACATCGCGATATTCTCCCTACTAACGTTTTCGATTATCGACGTCCAAATTATTGACTTAACCAGTACTGTCATCATATTTACGATTAATAGCTGCTTTTTTTTCGATTGTTGATTTTCCGATCACTGTCGTTCTTATTTTTGACACTACAATTCCAACTAATTAACTGGATCTATAATTACGGTTTTTTGTTTATTAATTTTTCCGATTATTGGACATATAATTATTGGTGTTTTAGTTCTCGGTAGACGTACTCGATTATTGAAGTTATAATTATACACGTATCCGAATATTGACTTTATGATTATACACGTATCCTATTATTAAATTAAAATTTTAAAAAATGAAAAAACATAAAAACTATTGACGTTATGATTATAGACGTATTCAACTGTTGGCGTTATGGTTATAGACCTATCCAATTATTGACGTTATGATTATAGACGTATCCTATTATTGACGTTGTTATTATAGACGTATCTGATTTATGACGTTGTGATTATAGACGTAGCCAATTATTAACGTTTTGAATATAGACGTGTCCTATTATTGGCGTTGTTTTTATAGACATATCCGATTTATGGCGTTGTGATTATAGACGTAGACAATTATTGACTTTATGATTATAGACGTGTCCTATTATTGACGTTGTTATTATAGACGTATCCGATTTATGGCGTTGTGATTATAGACGTAGACAATGATTGACTTTATGATTATAGACGTATCCTATTATTGGCGTTGTTATTATAGACGTATCCGATTTATGGCGTTGTGTTTATAGACGTAGACAATTATTGACTTTATGATTATAGACGTATCCTATTATTGACGTTGTTATTATAGACGTATCTGATAATTGACGATTGTTTTTACTCACGTTTCCGATTACAAACGTTACGTATTTTGAAGTCACCTATTACTGATCTATATTGACTTAAAGATTACTAAAGATACCCATTACTGTTGTTTCTGATGACTTAAGTTACAATTTTTCCCATCCCGATTCTTGAATCATCAGGTGATCAACACTTCCGATGACTGATTCCGATAATCGACTCTTTAGTAAGAAAAATATAAATAATTTGTGTACGTCGTAAATAAAAAGTAATTAGTGATTGTTATTTCTCGTACATAACCTACAATACATTCAGCATACCTGTGATTAGACCCAGTCCTTCGTCCTTGTTGACGCCAGTGATTAGCGGA
This sequence comes from Prosapia bicincta, assembly GCA_036971475.1. Lineage (NCBI taxonomy): Eukaryota > Metazoa > Arthropoda > Insecta > Hemiptera > Cercopidae > Prosapia > Prosapia bicincta. Next base: position 221,194,425 of record JBAIZL010000004.1, read on the forward strand.
ACCTTGGTTCTGTTTGACTGCAACAAGCTGGTTAGCAGGTTTTCTGGTGTGTCGGTCAGTATGGCGGAATTGCTGGGTTTCTCCAGAGTCGGTACAAATACAAAACTATTTCCGGGGATATATTCCTGAAATAAATAAATATACACAGCAAATATAGTCAGTGATAGAGTAGACCTAATATTTATTTTAAAAAATGAGGTTTAAAATGTCTGCGGCTAGAAAGCGATCCTGACCACAAACAACAACATTCCTACCGCTGTGTGCGCGAGATTATTCTTCCAAAATGACCAGGACCCAAGGATTCGCGCCATTCTCACAACTTACTCAGCAGCAGTAGTAGATCTTATGAGTTGGTACACTTGAAACACCATTATATTAGATGTAGTCTTAACAACCCGCCTAAGGATTGTCATATTTATTCTAACTCGTTTCTTGCGGTACCCATTATTATCTTCTATATTTTTTAAACAAAATATATAAAACCAACTAGCTCCTATATAAAACCTTTATTTTACTAAAATTACTTAAAATTAGTTTTTACTCATTTTGCATGACTAAAATTACTCTATGTACATTTCGATTACATGGTAATCATCTTCAGAAGGTGATTAGTACTTATGGTAAATAGTAGGTACGTCTGAAGTTGATTACGATGTAATCGAAGTGTAAATAAATTAATTTTAGTAAAACTACGATTTTTGTGTTGTGGTTAGTGGGTTTTAGTTATTCCAGTGCTCAAATATTTATTAATATTCTATAGAATTATTCTTTAAATGAAACGTATCAGTACAATGTAAGGCTAATTTGTTGTAGGTCACTAAAAGTATCAGTTAATTCGCTATGAAGTGTTTGATCCTCAACAACAAACAGTCTCCATACTGTTTGATGTAAAGGTTTTTATAAGGCAATAGCTTAATTGTAATGAGCCTGGCCTACTTACCTACGTTAAGTAGAATAAAAATAACATACTCACGTTGTCAGTTAAAGGCACGTCTTGGTATGTGATTATATCTTCAACCTTCGCTTTCTGCAAGCACGTTAAACTAACAGTGCCGTTGGAATCTGTACAGTTCAACTTTCCTGATAAAGCTTTTGCTCTTTCGTCGAAACCAGTAGCCATGAAAGCCCATTCCGCCAATGCGTTTCCACTCTCTGCTATGACACTTCTGAACAGACCTAAAATACAATCACCTAGTTTGTAATACAGATATAACTTCTAACCATAGACCTTTTTATTAACTTTATGTACATATCGGATGCAAAGCAACCATCTTCAAAGTAAAAAAAAAATTAGTTAATATAAAGCAAAAAGTTAAATATGTTTGCTTAATGTCGTTTTTGAGGAAGGTTGCATTTCAACAGAAATGAACGTGAGTTATATAAAATATTATTATGATTAGATTTTACTTTGTGTTTGTGTACCACAGTTGGTCCCAGATAGTAAATAATAACCTAATGCTTTTAGTAAACCAAGAAATATAAAATAACTGTAATACTGATGATTAAACTCTAAAAGTTTTATGTCAACTTAATTTCAAAAATGTAAAACGTGCCACTAAATGTGTGCAATAATTTACTTTGGTTAAATAATAGTCTCTAATAGTTTAGGTATCAGAAATTGAAACCAACCGATCCCTAAACTTCCTCGACATCATAACAAAAAGCCACACACAAAAAGACAGCTTCGACATTTACAGGAATCCCGCAACGACAGACACACTTATCCACAACACCTTACACCACCATATCCAACACAAACACGATGCCTTCAGATCCATGCTACATAGACTTACAGAAGTACCAATGACCACAGAAAACATAAACAAAAAACTAGACACCATTAAATATTTATCATACACAAATGTATAGAACACCACAATAACAGACAAACTATGGCACAATATACAAAAACCCCTAAAATAACACTACAGATAGGGAAAACAAATACATCACAATACCATACATAAACAGAACATCGAATAAATTAGCCCACAAAATTTTAAAAAAACAGGATACAATATAGCATACGAAACTAATAACAATTTACAATACAAAATACAACATGACACCAACAACAAAAATAAACTACATGCACCAGGCGTATACAAATTAAACTGCAACGAATGCAACAATTTTTACATTGGGCAAACAGGTCGCAGCTTCAAACAAAGAGTCGAGGAACACAAACAGAACACCTACCCAGCATATTACAAACGGGACACAAATACACAGAAATTTAGCATAAATTAGAAATCTTATACATCAACAAAAAGGACCACATCTCAACACACTAGAACAATATGAAATTTAAAAACACACAAAAACACAAAGTACAAACATATTAAACGAGCAAACGTAATAAAATTAACATATACTCTTGGATACTATCTTTAAACAGCTGTTCTATTACATAACTTATAACATGAAATCAGCTGTTTTATAAAATCATATGTTATCACTTATATTAAGCAAAATGGGACGAAATAACTATACGTATTGCACCTTTTGTAACAATTCTTTCTCCCATATAAAACTAAAATTAAAAAAATTCAATTTATGAATTAGTATTTGAAAAGTTGTATTAACGTCAACTGTTATTATCTACAACTTTAAAAAAATGTATTAGAACTTAAGTAGAAGAAAAACAGTATTTTATTAACGATTGAAAATGTGTGTAAAATATATATAATTAGAGAGTGAATTAATAGAAGGAATTGAAAACAATATCTATTTTCCTAATTTCAAAACTAATTGTAACAGTTTAGAACCTATTCGAATTCTGATTGCAAGTACATCTATTTCCTAGTTACAAATCTGATTCTAACCAGCTGATTTCGGTGAGAGGTAGTGCAGCATAACAGAAGCCGATCCTGCACTTTGTCCAAATAAAGTAATCTTATTCGGGTCGCCGCCGAAATTGCCGATCTCTTTGTTTACCCATTGGAGAGCCAAATTTTGGTCTTTAAGTCCTGCGTTCCCAGGTACTTCATCGGTTCCAAGGTTTAAGAAACCTGAAAGTAAAATATGAGGGTATTTATTATTTAATTACTCAAAGTTCTATATTTAATGGATTTGTTTACAAAGTTATTACAGAATTTTAAAAAAATTATAAAGTATAGAAGGTTATATGTCTAGAGATATTTCTTCTTTTTGATCTTTTTTAAATCTAGCGTCGATTGATTTACAAAGAAGGTCTTAAGACATTGTATCGAGTCTTAGCTTATAATGAAGGCTAACCAGTTTGAAAAGCTTTGTACTATATATTTTGCCGTATTACTGTGTGCTATCCACTCTAAAGACATCTATCCGTTGAAATGGATGCCAAGCAGTATTGTCGGCAAAACCTGACAAACATTGTTTCAAAAATTTCCGTTTCACATATGTTACAAAAAAATAATCGAAAAAAAGAAACAAGTCATTTCAAGTGTCATACACCATAATTATTGGTTGAAACGTTAGGTAATTGTTATCTTTGAAATATAACCCCACTATTAAAACCTACTTCTCTATCAAGTAATTATTCATGAATTGCCGAAATACACTACAATACTATATAGTAGTGTTAAAACAAGTAAAATGATTAATGTTTTTCTAATCAATCGCTACTGAGGTCAAAAAAGGAAAAAGTTAATTTGAGAGATTTTTTATTTTGTAATTAGAAATAAAATAAATATGTATAGGCCTATACATATGACAGAATCACAATGTCAAGTGGTAAAATAATATGCGAAATCCAATGCAATTTTCCATTTTACTCTCTATACAGTATATGGTGTTGGACTGTTATTTTTGTTTGCTATTATATATTGTCTTTTTTTCGTTTCTAATTCATGAAGCAGATGACTGTATATAATTAATTTCTCATTTTATCTTATAATGTTTCTTTATTGCAAGGAACCTTTCTCTTGTAATTATATATATACATCTTTAAGTATAGATTACTAGCTATGAGAAAGTTGGCTCAGTGCGAAAGTGCTGGATTTCAAACATGTAATCATTCAATTAGAATCCGACCGAAACATCAAGATTTGAAAAATTAATTAATGAATAAATGTTTGAAAAAACATTGATGTTAATTGTATCATTCATTGCAGTTAAAAAAATGTATTTGAAGTTGATTGGATGAATAAAAAAGTATTTTAATAAGGATTGAAAATTTGTAAAAGATATATGTAAGGAAAATGTGAAGTAATCGTAGTAATAAGTATTTGAAGAAACTGTATTAACGTATTGATGTTAATTGTATCATCCATTACAGTTTTTAAAAAATGTATTTGAACTTGATTGGATGAATAAAAAAGTATTTTAATAACGTTTGAAAATTTGTACAAGATATACAAGTACATAGGGAGAGTGTGAGCTAATATAAGGAATTGAATAAAGCTAGAATGTATAGGATGGTTTCGTATATAAGAAAATGGAGTTCCTCTGTAAAGTGAACCTTAACAGTATCGAACGAGTGAACTCTGACTAGAACTATGAGACACTGTGGGTAGGTTACGTCCATAAAAGTAATTTTGTGTATTTTATAACCAAACCCATGTTATGTGATATTTTTTGTCTATATTGTAATGTAGCTCTAAAGTTGTTATAATGTTCTATATTCCTGCTAGACTGTATATTAATATATTGAAAACCTATAAATAATATTCGAGCTGGCTTGTGAGTGAAAGTTATAATTAAATAATAAAAATATATACAACTCACAAATATACAATTTTTTTATTTCAAACGCGTTTCGACGACTACTTTGTCGTCATCTTCAGTGAAAATACACAAATGAAATTAACTAAAAAATATATATATATTAAACATAACCTATAAAGTTTTAGCAAAGGTAAAAACAAAAGTTTTTGTTTTTACCTTTGCTAAAACTTTATAGGTTATGTTTAATATATATATATATTTTTTAGTTAATTTCATTTGTGTATTTTCACTGAAGATGACGACAAAGTAGTCGTCGAAACGCGTTTGAAATAAAAAATTGTATATTTGTGAGTTGTATATATTTTTATTATTTAATTATATTGAAAACCGTATGTTTCTGCCATTCCATACATTGCCGTATTAAATTTCTTCAACGCGTTTCGGATAGAGTGTAATCATCAGGACTACATACACCCTCTACATAGTCAGTGTACATAATAGGTTCTAACAAGCAAAGGTTCTCTGAATCGGGCCAACCAAAGTTAATGTTACAAAGGTTTGAATGACAGACATAATCTAAACATGAGATTTATAAAGTATTGAAGTATATTATAGTATTCTTTTTTTATAAATTTGACTCTATGAGTTTGTACAGTATTGCGTGTAAACGTATCGTGATACGTAATGAAAAGTAAATCTATCTAGCAAAAGCAGTCCTGTATTCCTTAGACCACGCATCGATATCTCGTAAGGACTGATAATTAGTTACACTCCGTACTTTCTTTAATGGTTTTTATAATTACATATCTACTTTAATTTCACTTCATATAATATGATCGTTACTACACGTACCCAAAGCCCCAAGTCTGTAATTGAGGGAGATAAATATTACTCCTTGTTCTACTAGATAATCTCCTCCATTAGTGCCGCAACCTCCGACAAAGGCGCCTCCGTGTATCCAGACCATCACAGGCAGCCCACTGGTAGAGTTTACTCCCTGAAACAAGTCTTGCTTAAAGTATATTTAATTATTGTGAATTATTTGTGAATTATTTGTGAATGAATTTTCGCGATTTGGTATGAGCTATTGCAAACAAAACGGTACCTGTTTAGAATATACCGAGTAATTTCTGTACAGGTGTGGTACCTGCAGAGTGACGTAAGTGCTACCCTGTAATATAAAACGTGGTATGTGGCTGTCGTTAGTTTAGAGACTACATACAATACGGTCTCTTCAAACCATTTGTGCTGAATTTGTTAATTATTTTGTTTTTATATTTGGTTCTGAAGCCAAGTGGCACAGTAACGTTGGCGTGGTTTTTAATCATATAATACAAGAATATTCTTAGTATCCGGAAAACTAATTAAAGGGTTAAACAGGACGCACACGATTGCGCAGGCGCGGGCGCGCACACACACACACACACACGCACACACACATTCACACACACACACACACACACACACACACACACACATACACACACACACACACACACACACACACACACATACACACACACACACACACACACACACACACACACACACACACACACACACACACGCACGCACACACATTCACACACACACACACACACACACACACACACACACACACACACACACACACACACACACACACACACACACACACACACACACACACACATACACACATACACACACACACACACACACACACACACACACACACACACACACACACACACACACACACACACACACACACACACACACACACACACACACACACACACATACACACATACACACACACACACACACACACACACACACACACACACACACATACACACACGTCTTGCGTTTTTGAAAGAATGAGAGACTAATATATATATATATATATATATATATATATATATATATATATATATATATACATTTTTTGAAATCGTTTTTACTTTATTAAGTCATTAGATTTAACAACTTTTACTTTTACTTACTTCTGTCTACCGTCTCAATGGTAACAGTGACATTAAAATGCCTTCTGAATGCCGATTTATTGGATGGAGTCTGGATTGTATCCATAGCACTTGTATAATCTTTGTACAAATGACGCTTGTATAAATAGTGATTTTTTTATAGAAAATAGGTTTTAGAAGATTCGTTTCAAATACCCATATAAATAAATTTTGGTATTACATAAAAGGGTATAAATATACCGTATCATAACAAATACAAAAAATCAATTTTAATATACAAGTTAGTCGATCGTCATCAATATTTTAGCATGTTTTTATAAAACGTGCAATGCATTGTTAACGGTATTATTAGGTATTATTGTTAGTTTCCAAAGATCTGAGAATTGACCATAGGTTATATAGCAAAAAAAAGAAAGTCATCGATGATAGCTTTATGTAATAAAAATAATAACGTCTCTTAATGAAAGAAAACTCTTTCTCTAATGAAAATAAAACTGTAACATTGAACTGTAATGTAAACACTTGTTACGTTTTACACTGAAAGCCTTCATGTCAGATAAGATTACCTCTGGAGTGTACACATTGACAAAGAGGCAGTCCTCACTGAAAGGTCCGGGAATCTGTAACATATTCTGCGAACAAGCCATTGGCTCAGATGCTGATAAGTTCTTTACATCACTCCAACCTTTGACAATTAAAGGTGCCTAGATAACAAAACATAGATATTAAAAATTAATAAATTAAGAATCAACATTACTGATAGTAACAATGTTTTTTTTGCATTTACAATAGAACACTGATAACAATTACTAAATTATAATACCAAGTATTTTATAGTTATTTTTGTTAAACTAGCTTTAATGGTGTACTTGACTGACGCACGCCAGTAAGTAACACATATTTACACACACCTTACCCACAGACACAATCACCCACAACACAACCCACGCACACAGCCAAATCCCAACCAAGCACTGATTCAACCATCTCCATACATAAACACACCTATACCAAACCATCCACACACTCAAACCACTCACAAATCCAACCACCTGCACACGCAACCACCCATACACCCACTCACCCACTCAAATACACACACCCACACCCACACACACACACACACACAGAGGTTATTCTGCTTCCTTAATACTGATAAGAAACTATGAGGTAAGCAATGAAGAATGTATACTAAAAACCTTAAATCGTAATGTGTCCAGCGGGGGCGTCGCATAGGGAATACCTTTAAACGCGAGTAAGTAAGTCCCTTGTGTTGCTCTCGAAGGCAGCCTCCAGCCTCTCACTGCGCCTGAGCTCAGAGTTACTACCGGTCTCTCTTGGGATCTGCAGAAATAAAAAGGAAAATTATACATATTCCTTCTTACCTTGGTAAGTTTAGTCAATAATCTCTGACAGAGGACCATAAGTTCAAATTTAAACCTTATGTCTTCTTCTACTTCTCTCTGTGTCGGGTCGGATGCAGAGTAGCATTTAGGGAAGTTTGAGGATAAAAACCTCCCCCAGATATACGATGAAAATTGGTAACAATTCTTAAACAGGTCAGTTATAAAAAAAGTAATAATAATTTTAATCATTTGTAGGAAAATTTAAATATAATTTAAACATTTTTTTATTTAAAACGAGTTGATAGTATCTCGATGATGTTAGAAAATATACGAAATAAATGTCCGTAAAGGATTTTAATGTGTGTAGCCTCAATTGGTATTGGCCGTATAAATATACATCACACAACGTCTGTAATACGACACACAATTTCTGAAGGGCGCCTAAATGACTGACTTACTTCGCATATCCTTGAGAACATCGCTGAAGCATATAATGAAGTTGAAATTGTTATTTACTAATACATTTTTTCATAGCAGATAGCTGAAGCTATTATATGTTGGAGATATTGAATATCACTTATGTGGCCCCATGTAAGTCTCTTTTATACTTAATTTAAATGAGAAGCTTTCATATGAAGCCCACCGGGCTAACCTAACTATAAAAGAAAATGACACCCTAAACAAACAATACAAATCACCAATATATTCTACGCCCCATTTTAATTTACTATTTTATATGACTAGGAAATGTCGAGCGAGTACTTTTCTTTGGTCCTTGACAGGTAACCTTGACGTGTAACTATACTAAACCGTTTCGTCCTTCTCCTTCTCCTTAGAAGTGTTAGTACCTTCCTATGATCCCGATATAAAGGATAAATACTTCAGGTTTATACAAGTGCACACATAGGTTTAATCCTCCTTGCATCCAACACCAGAGACCTTTACCTAATTAATGACGTTATTCTTTTCTTAACCTTCAAGAACGACAACAAATAACATAGTTGCCCATTCCAGGCCAAAGATCTTTACCTTATTCATAACTTTACTGTCAATTCTTTTCATATCTCTCATGAAGGATAACAACTAACATGCCTGACCATCCCAGCCCAGAGATATTTACCTAATTCTCTATAACGTTAGTATCATTTCTTTTCATATCCTTAATGGAGGATAACAGCCAACCTATTGGATAAAGAAATATATTTCTTCCATAAAGAAATATATATGTCAATTAGTTAATTAGAGCGTTATATAGTGTCTTCATTGCTACTCAATAGCTCTTCATAATTGTCTGTTATGCATAATCGGATTCATTACAAATTTATAATTGCTATTTCTGCTTAATTCACTTGTCACTGTTTTACCTTGTGTTACACAGCTGCCCCCTCTATCTCCTACTTTTACCGTAACGGCGCTTGGAGAGAGAAATTAGTTTGTAATTTCATTGCAAAAGCTTCCTTGATTGTTCGATATCACCTCTTTTAGCGCCAAATACCCCCTATAGAACTGTATTTTACAACAACCTACATCTATGTTCTTCCTCCAATATATGTGTCAGTCATTCCGAACAACTTGTAAGGTTAACTAAACATTGCCCCGGTAAATCTTGTTTTATTATTTCAGCATCCCGTCACTTATTTGTACTTTACGCAACCCCTAATACTATTTCATAGTTACATAAGTAATCTCTGATTGTCTTTAGAAATTATCACCAGTATTACTTTTCTCAAACAGTATTTTGAAATATTTTGAATAATCTGATGTAGTATTCCAAAGTTACTTTAAACACCACCAGCTGTTTTTCGAAGTTTTATTTCACATAACCTTGAAGTGTATTAGACTGAAGTGGACTGAAGTGTATTTGGAAATTATATATAATTATATACTAAATCTTTACAACAATAGTAAAAAGTTTCACATTGTAAGGTTGAGAGATGATAAGCAGTTTAGATGGGATAGGGATGATGGTTTGGAGAATCCGCAGACTAACACTTAGAGACAAAGTACGATATAAACACGTAAAGAAACATATGAATGTAAAAGGCACTAAACGAAGAAATACAAATACTTTGGTAAATGACCATTCACTAAAAATTAATTGTTGAAGAAGATTGGAAGTGTTTTTTTTTTTTTTTTACAATGAGAACCAGGAAATGGAAACCAAATAGAAAATGAAAGAGTGGTGAAGCGACTGGCGCTAGCTAAAATTTAGAAGAAAGCGAGGTTCGAGAAAGATCCGAAATAATACAATAGAAATGTTCAGTAATAAGAAGTGGCGGCAAAATGTGTCTTACTTTAATCGCTAAGCACGCAATTACGAACGTTTGAAAGCAATAGTTAGTTCCGTACAAACACATTTAATAACAAAATAATTCGCACTGAATTTACACATAAATAAATCATAAGTACTTAAGCTTAGTCAGCACTTACCCTCGTGAAGAAAGAAAGGGCAAAATTGCAACGTGCGTAGATCTCGTGGCGGCAGAAGTCCTGGGTACCCAGTTTGTAGGAATCCGATCCAGGCGAGGTATAAACTAGAACTTAAACGGGAAATCAATAGGCTGCATTTTAAAAGGCATAAAGTCATTTATAACTATGGCGCGTAACTGAACAAAGAGTTCTACTAAACGGCGATCGTAACTTAAAGTCTAAGCAAATAACGTCTATAACAACGCGTTTACACGAACACACAATAAAACGAATAGTTTTAACACTTGTACGAGGTTTTACGGTCAAAACGGCACTTTACACGCGTGGTGCAACTTTGCGCACGAGGTACTTCAAATAAGGCTGTTAACGGCACGACGGTTTCAAGACAACGAAGCAACTTACGGAAATGCTAGCTAAGGGGGGGGGATCAGAGGCCACACAGAAAATCAATACGCAATCCATACATCGATTGGTAGGTCAGACGTCACGTGACCATTACTGTCCAGGCCAGCTGAGCGTTTTGAATATAGGTCGCGGTAACACGTTCAAACTTCGAGCGCTGACTCGAACATACCGCCCACCAAAACGAATGTTTTTAATCCGCCAGGTGGGTAGTGGGCGAAGAACTATTAAAGCACCGGAAACCGAGGGTGCCGAAGAAAATAGCAGGGGGAAACGAAGAAAAACAAGAGAAACAAAAGGAAGGGGCAAGAGTGCCGAAGAAACCAAAGGTGAAAACTCAATGCTGCAGCGGAAAACCAACAAGCTTGTGGACAGGTCGCTTCAGCTGGCCGTGCGAGGTTTCGACAGTAGCTACACGGGATACTTGGTCGTGTCCAGGATGTAGACGTATGATCCGACCCATAGGCCAATGAAGGGGGCTCGGATGCTCTCCAGTGATGAAGACGAGTTGATCCTCCTGAAGCGGTGAGGAGTTCTTGTGCCACTTGCGGCGTTGAATCTGCGAATGCAGGTACTGAGTAGACCAAGTCTTCCAGAAACGGTTGGTCATTTGCTGAATCATGGACCAACGAGATTTAAGAGGCGGTTCGGGGTAACATCTCTCCGGAAGTGCAAGGAGCGGACGTACAATAAGAAAATGTCCGGGAGTGAGGAAAGACGATCCTTCGCTGGGGTCAGGCGAAACCTCGAAAATAGGGCGACTGTTAAGAATAGCCTCTATCCGGGTAAACAACGTAGACAATTCCTCAGGGTTTAATACCGTATTACCAATCGTGCGGTGCATAAGTCCTTTAGCGGATTTGACGGCAGCCTCCCAAAGTCCGCCGAAATGTGGTGAGGCTGGAGGGTTGAAGTGCCATTCAATGCGTTGGTCGGCGAGTTTGCGCTTGATAAGCGATTTCGAGTGGTCAAGCAGTTGATAGACCTCACTCAGGCGGTTCGCGGCTCCAACAAAATTCGTGCCGTTGTCAGAATAAATATCAGAGGGTAGCCCTCGTCTTGACGTGAAACGGTGTAAAGCTGCGAGAAAGGCATCGGTGGATAGGTCGGATACCATCTCCAAGTGCACAGCCTTAGTAGCCATGCAGACAAATAGACAAAGATAAGATTTTAAAAGCTTCGAGGTACGCAAATGATTTGCCTTTGTGTCAAAGGGTCCAGCGAAATCAATTCCCACCCTGCAGAAAGGCGGCGATGGAGTGACTCTAGATGATGGTAAAGCAGCCATCATAGGTGGACGAGGCTTAGACTGCAGACGGAAACACCGCATGCACGCATGAATGCGTTGTCGAAGTAAGGAGCGTAACGCAATAATCCGAAATTCGCCGTTAATCAGCGCTTGAGTGGTGCGCGGTCCGGCATGTAAGGCTAACTTGTGGTAATGATCGCAGATCAAGTTGACGTACTGATGATGTTTAGGAAGCAGAAGGGGGTGCTTAGATTCATACGACATCTCAGAATGATTAAGTCTTCCGCCCACCCTGAGTAAGCCCTGGGCGTCGACAAATGGCGTTAGGCTGCGGAGCGGATCGATGATTTGAGCGCCACGACGGAGCCGTTGCAATGTTGCGCTGAAGGCCAGCTCTTGTATGAGCTTGACGCAGAGATCTCTGGCGTTACTTAACTCCTGCACCGAAGGCGTAGTAAATGAAGTTTTACTCAAGGCGACTTTGGCCTTGTAGCGGGTGTTATGACCGTGGTTAGTAGTCTGGCCTTTACGACGGCAATTATTCACAAACCGCAGGACGTAAGCGAAAACATGGTGAAGAGTAATTAAGTTCGAATGTCGTTCTATAGTTGTCAATAGTCGATTAGGCTCTTGAACGGCCGTACATAGCAGTCTAGGTTCAGATTTATGTTCGGTCTGGTCCAGGTTAAGGCCGGTCGGCTTAGACAAATGCCACGCAGTAGGACATTGTAGCGCCCATGGTGGGCCGTGCCACCACAGCGGATGTTCAGCAATCTGGTTAGGTAGACACCCACGGGAAGCAACGTCCGCGGGGTTATCAGCAGTCGAGACATGGAACCAACGGTCCATGGACGTATTTGAAACGATTTCAGTGACGCGGTTGGCAGCAAAAGTCTTCAATAAATAAGGCGGGGTGTTGATCCAATACAACACAATTTCAGAATCGGTGAAGAAAAACGTCTCGGCGTCAGACACAAAATTCAAAACGGGCTGAACGGACTTATAGAGTTTGGCCAGCAAGACTGCGCCACAAAGCTCCATGCGAGGTATGGTGATCGGTTTAACTGGAGCCACCCTGCTCTTAGCCTTCAGAATGCTAACGGTAACGACTCCATTCCATTCGGTTCTCAAATATATAGCTGCTGCGTATCCAGCTTCGGAAGCATCGCAAAACCCTAACAGGTGATGCTTGGCAGCTCGTGTTCCAACGTGTCGAGGTATTTGGATAGAAGACAAACTGGCGAATTGAACAATGAAGCTGTCCCATTGATTTAAAAGCGGGGCTGGCAAAGTTTGATCCCAAGATACCTTTTCGAGCCACAAACGTTTAAGAAAGCATTTGATCCAGAAAGTAATAGGTGTTAAGAAACCAAGCGGGTCGAAAGTCCGAGCGACATAAGATAGTATGGTGCGTTTCGTCGGCACCGAAACGAAATTCTGACTCTGGTAGGAGAACGAGTCCGAGGTAGGATTCCATTGCAGTCCCAGTATTTTGATGGCGGTAGAATCGTCCTGGAACAGTAGCGGGTTCTCCAGATGAGCGGCAGGTAGTGTTGACAATAGTGCAGGATCGCTTGATGACCATTTCCTGAGTTCCAGGCCGGCGAGTGCGAAAATGTTAATGAGCTGCTGTATCAATTCCTTGGCATCTTCGAGCGTATCGACGCCAGTGACAACATCATCAACATAAGTCTGCTGAAGTATTGCTTGCGACGCGGCAGGGTAGGCCTATCGGCTACCTTCGTCCTTTACGAGTTGTTCAAGCGTCCGCAACGCTAAATACGCAGACGGGGTTAGTCCGTACGTGACAGTAGCTAACTCGTATTCCACAAGCGGAGATTGAGGCGTCGGTCGGTATAGTATGTGCTGATGACAGCGATCAGCTGGGCGCACGGCAATTTGTCGGTACATCATTTTAAGATCAGCACAAACGGCGTGAACATACAGGCGAAAGGAAATGATGACGTTAGACAGGTCCTTCTGAAGTTTAGGACCGGAAAGCAATTGCTGATTTAAAGAATTCGCGTTACAATCAGGCGAGGATGCGTTGAATACTACTCGTAACTTAGTAGTAGAACTGGTGGTCTTAAAAACACAATGATGCGGGATCAAATAGTTAGAAGTATTAAGTGCGGGGTACATATGACCCAGAGTCATATATTCTGTCATGAATTGATGATATTGCCGAGCTACCTCCGGCTGACGACTTAAACGTCGTTCTAAAGCCTGATAACTGGCGAGGACAACGTTGCGGTTTGACTTAAGTGTTACAGCGTCAGGTTTGAAGGGGAGGGCGACAACATATCTCCCGACTTCATCGCGTTCAGTAGTTGTAGTAAACAGGCTTTCACAATGCTGTTCGTCAGGGCTCAAAGATTTAGCCTCAGTTACTTCTTCGACTTCCCAAAACCGTCGAATATTGTCATCAATAGACTGTAGCGAGGTAATGAACACTCTAGGTTGATGGGGCATACTATACGGTACGGATCCCATAATGACCCAACCTAATCGAGTGTTAAGCGCAGAGGGCTGGCCATGAATGATAGTGCAAGGCCCATTAGTGAGTATTTGGGTGAAAACATCTACCCCCAGTATAATGTCAACACCGGCAGGCGAGTCGAAATGAGGGTCAGCTAAAGGTAGATGCTGGTATTGAGCACTTATTTGAGAGGCTAACCTAGTAGCCGGCAGCGGGTCAGTAATGTGGTTAAGCACGGCGGCTTCAGTAGTTAGCATTACACCAGGGTCATGCCGCGAGAATAAAATCAACGTAACGTACTCGTGGATACGTGTGGTCTTGGCGGCGACACCAATCAAAGACATATTTGAACTCCGAGTAGGTAGGCTCAACAGGACGCTTGCTTTCTTAGTAATGGCAGATATCTGACTGCCGGGGTCAATAATAGCTCTAAAGGAACGAGGTCGGCCAAATTGGTCCTGAATGATGACCTGCGCGGTGCCTAACAGAGCGAGAGGAGCTTCAATGTTACAAGAAAGAGCATGCGGTACCGATTGAGTAACGAGGTCAGGTCTAGCTGTTGAACGAGGGTGTCGCGGTGAAAATAGTCGTTGTTGTGCAGGAGAGTTGTTATGTAACAAAGTATGGTGTGCCTCGTTGCACTGCTTGCAGCGTTGGCTGGACTTACATTTAGCCTGGAAATGGGAGCCAAGACAATTGAAGCACCGTCATAATTTCATGATGGCATCCTGGCGTGCCACAGAAGTCAGTTCGAGAAAGGATTGACAGTTAATGATGCGATGTCCTTCTCCGCAATAGTAACACATGCCTGCGTGTGTCGTAGAAACATGGGATTGATTCATGTAAAGCGGTGGTAATCGGTGACGGAATACTGACATCCTAGGAGTGTTCATAACAGGAGGTATATTTACGGGGCGCGGCCCGTTGAATGGCCGTGTAGGGCCTGACGCAGCACGTCTAGGCTCGTATACATATTGCGTAGCCTTAGGTGTAATAGAATTGTCGGGCGAAACCGAAGGCTGGACAATTGTACTATGTGCCGTGTTAAGGTTAGGTTCCATTCGGTCAAAATTTAAATCACGGGCCCCTTGCGAATCAGACTCATTCACTGACGACACCAGTATGCGGGGTTGTTGAGCAGCTCTCGCGTTAGTAGAAGCGGCGGCAGGCGGTTGATCCAACAACTCTAGAGCCCTGGCCTGTTCCGTTATAAAATCATTCAACAGTTTGTACGTAGGCATACGATTTGTGCCTAGCCTCGTTTCAAAACTTAATCTAGTCTGGGGGTCCAAGTTATTAATGGACATCTGAAAAAGCAGGAAATCAGCCAAATCATCTAGTTGGATAACCTTCAACGCACACACAGCGTTTGAATGCGCGGTCAAGAAGCGGTTTAATTCAGTTTGCGAAGCATTCTTAATTTGTTTAAAGTCTTGAATAATTTTGAAATAGTGGTCAGCCAAACGGCGTGGGTTGGCGTACCGATTGCGCAAAGCTCGATATGCAATGCTGTAATTTTGGTCAGATATTATCAAGCCTGTGACAATTGCTAAAGCGTCGCCTTTAAGTACAGATTTTAGATATTGGAATTTCTGTATATTACTAAGACTGTCGTTGCAATGGACCATTGAATCGTACATTGTTATAAAGTCAGTCCAGTCATTGTTGTTTCCTGAAAAACTAGGCAACGCAAGACTAGGGAGGTTAGGTGAACCTACAGCTGATTTGACGGGCGAGGTTGATGTCACCTCTGTCTTGATAAGGTTAGGATATTTCGCTAACATGGGCAAATACGCGTCCTGAAATTGTCTTTTGATATTAAACGCACTTTCAGCTAAACTTGCCACCTGGGTGGCGAACGTTTGCTCTAATATTTCATACGTATCGACGAAATTGGCCTGAATGCGTCTTATTTCGCGAGCGATGCCTTCCGGCATCTCTTTATCGTCAAGAAGGGCTTTTACTTGCTCTAAATCATTCAATATATTTTTCAATTTAGCGAGGTAGTATTCGGTATTAATCGCCATCATAAATAATTTAATAAAGTTCTAAAAAATAAAAAAACACAACACAAATTAATTTCACAAATTTCTTAAATAGCGGTAGAGTGGACTGTATAGTTTAATGAAACGTAAAATATTTCCTTATTCGTATTTACGAGACTGCATCTTATCTTCTGATTGACACGTAAACATTTCCTCATAACACAGAGCAAATCAAAATCACGTTACGTATACCTATGACGTCACGTATGACTAACTTCCCGCGCGTGTGACTCGCACAAAGGAACATCAAATCAGAAATCAAAAGTTGCACAACACTTGGTAAGATTGTCATAAACCAAATGAATTTGAATTTAATCTATCCGGCCCGAGGGGGACCAATGAAGCGACTGGCGCTAGCTAAAATTTAGAAGAAAGCGAGGTTCGAGAAAGATCCGAAATAATACAATAGAAATGTTCAGTAATAAGAAGTGGCGGCAAAATGTGTCTTACTTTAATCGCTAAGCACGCAATTACGAACGTTTGAAAGCAATAGTTAGTTCCGTACAAACACATTTAATAACAAAATAATTCGCACTGAATTTACACATAAATAAATCATAAGTACTTAAGCTTAGTCAGCACTTACCCTCGTGAAGAAAGAAAGGGCAAAATTGCAACGTGCGTAGATCTCGTGGCGGCAGAAGTCCTGGGTACCCAGTTTGTAGGAATCCGATCCAGGCGAGGTATAAACTAGAACTTAAACGGGAAATCAATAGGCTGCATTTTAAAAGGCATAAAGTCATTTATAACTATGGCGCGTAACTGAACAAAGAGTTCTACTAAACGGCGATCGTAACTTAAAGTCTAAGCAAATAACGTCTATAACAACGCGTTTACACGAACACACAATAAAACGAATAGTTTTAACACTTGTACGAGGTTTTACGGTCAAAACGGCACTTTACACGCGTGGTGCAACTTTGCGCACGAGGTACTTCAAATAAGGCTGTTAACGGCACGACGGTTTCAAGACAACGAAGCAACTTACGGAAATGCTAGCTAAGGGGGGGGGGGGTCAGAGGCCACACAGAAAATCAATACGCAATCCATACATCGATTGGTAGGTCAGACGTCACGTGACCATTACTGTCCAGGCCAGCTGAGCGTTTTGAATATAGGTCGCGGTAACACGTTCAAACTTCGAGCGCTGACTCGAACAAGTGGTAATCCTAAATATCAATATAATAAGTAAATAAAATTGGCGACGGAAAAAATAAATATCAATGAGGAAAATGTATATGACAAAAGGAAATGATGAAAGTGATGTGGTATAGGCAAATATATGCTAAGCAAGACCGTGGCTATTATGTCTCACGGGTTGGGTGTATGACCTCCTAGAACCAAGTGCTGACTCTAAGGGTTTGGCCCTTAAGTAAAGCTAACAGAGGGTGGATAAAGTTAACCGATTGATCTATAAAGCTATCCGATGGCTCTACTTGGACCAGGGTAATCAGACGGGATCTAGAAAGTACGTTAAACCTGGTGTTTCAGAAGGTTCTACTAATGTCGAGTAGTTTTGAAAAAGCGGCCGTAACCGTAGTATCTGTTTGGAGTTCGTCTCGACCCAGGAGCAGCCTGGTCACCAGTCCAGGCCTTACAATAGGGTCTCCAAGTCCCTTGCATACTGGTATCACGGGTTGTGGCACCAAGCCCCTCGTTTCGGGTCGGTCGCTAGCCATGCGGGTGGGAGTCACGAGATTGAGGTTGGATTCGTGGGGATAGAGATTTCATGTGCTAGACTAAAGATACTGTCACTTGAAGGAAATAGGTTTGTGTTCTTTGACAAGAAGGTAGAGTCGGAAGACAGGTAACTGTTGTCATCAAACTTCCCGTTTTACCATGTGTCTTACTCTTCTACACTTATCCACGAATCACTTCCGCATATGCAAGACTACGAGCTATCAAAGTCTCAAGGGTTGGGCTTTTGCCCTTCCAGGACTGAGTCTTGACTCTGAGAGTCCGGCCGTTAGGTAAGGCCAATCGGGAGTGTATAAAGGTCCGATTGCAGTTTATGGACCGAACAAATCCGGTATTGAAGGTACGGAAATCCTTGCCGTTCCCGAATAGTTCTGGAAAAGCGGTCGATACCGTAGTGTTTGGTTGGAGTTCAGATTGTCCCAAGGGTGGACCAGTCAACAGTTTATGCCTTACAGTGAGGTCGAAAAACTCTTGCACACTGTTACCACTGACATGGCAACAACCACTCGTCTCTGGCCTGACGCTGGTCAACCGGGCGGGAGTTACGAGTTTGAGGTTGAATTCTTGGAGCACTTTCATATGATATACGGGATATGATCCGCATAATGATTTATACTTTATATTATTTGACAAGGGAGGGGAGTCAAAAGACACATACTTTTTATATAATTTTTCCTTTTCCACCAGCTGCCTTCTTCATTCTTTCCACAAAACACACGGGCCAATGTGGAAGACCATGGCTATTTAAAGGGCAAGTTAAAAAGTATACCGGTATTTAAATATAGATTAAACAGATTTTAAAATTATATTCCAAATATTAACTGTTGTTCTAAATATATTTATTGTAATTCTAAATGTTTTCCAAATAACCTAAAATATTATTCTAAATTAATAGTTTAATAAACACATGTCTAAATCCATAATTTTAATCTAATAGCACGAGCTTATAATTAGGCCAAATTTGTCAGAATTTCCAATACATAAATCAAATAGTACTCACACAGCTCCTTGCAATAAAGAAAGAGTAACTGCAAAGCCGCAAAGAAAGGCGAAATTTCCGCCAGCAGCGCCCATTTCTCAAGCTTCTTGAGCCGTAGATTGACGGCTATCGAATGTGTTATTTTATCTGTACAAACACTTGTGTTATCAGAGAGGAAAGACACATCCTATAACAAGTATTTTAACCTTCAAACCCCGTATACAATTGTTAATTTGGTAATTGCATTGATCTTTGACGTATTGTTGTAAAAAATTCCACTTGAGAATGTAAAGCTTTCTCAGTGATAAGTAATATCGGACAATTGAAATCAGGAAAAATGTTATAGCTAATGCTGACAAAATTAAAAACTTTGAGAGAAAAAATACATAACCTCACTTTATAACGCACGCACAACTTAGTTTATAAATTCAAGTTGTGTTTATAAAATAGAGCACTATGGTTGGCTACATTACGTTAATCATAACTACAATGTATCAGGAGAATAGATTTGTTTTTTATAAAAAGCAAAAGTATTCTCACTCAAGCTGGAAGTCCTCTATGTTAGTGTTAGTGCATTGCCGCACACAAAATAGAGACCACTACTAGTTCACACAGCAACCGGTCACTTCACTTTTCAAAAACCTTTTTTTTTCCATCCGATCCTAAACGGATATACTGTAGTGATATTGTAATATAGTAGCGTAATTTCGAGTACCCATTGTCCCTAGTCGAAGACGGGTGTTAGTTTGTGGTAGAATTCTATTCAAATTGTTTTAAAGGTAGGTTTTCGATAGTATCAAATAATATGTGTGATTTGTATTGGGTTTGATCGTTTTAATATGTTTGTACTTTGTGTTTTTGTGTGTCTGTAAATTTCATACTGTTCTAGTGTATTGAGATGTGGTCCTTTTTGTTGATGTGTAGGATGTCTAGGTTATGGTAAATGTCTGTGTATTTGTGTCCTGTTTCTTTTATGCGATTGTAAAATGTTGAGTTGGTGTTCTGTTTGTTTAAAGCTGCGACCTGTTTGCCCAGTGTAGAATTTGTTACATTCGTCGTAGTTCAGTTTGTATACGCATGGTGCTTGTAGTTTATCTTTGTTGTTGGTGTTGTGTTGTATTTTGTATTGTAACTTGTTATTAGTTTTGTATGCTATTTTGTATCCTGTTTTTTTGAAATATGCAGGCTATTTTGTTTTTTGTTTTGTTTATGTATGGTATTATGATGTATTTGTTTTTCTTATTTGTAGTGTTAATTTTAGTGTTTTTTTTTGTATTTTGTACCATAGTTTGTCTATTATTGTGGTGTTGTATATGCTAAATATTTAATTGTGTCTAGTTCTTTGTTTATATTTTCGGTGGTCATAGGGACTTCTTTAAGTCTATGTAGCATGGATCTGAAGGCAGCGTGTTTGTGTTGGATATGTTGGTTTGAGGTGTTGTGGATAAGTGTGTCTGTTGTTATGGGTTTACTGTAAATGTTGAAGCTGTGTTTTTGTGTGTGGCTTTTTTTTATGGTTAGGTCGAGGAAGTTTAGGGATCGGTTGGTTTTAATTTCTGAAGTGAAGTGGAGTTTTGGGTGTATTTTATTAGTGTAGGTGAGGAGTTTTTCAGGCAATTCCCGTCAAAGATAAAACTTTTCTCTGGAAGGGCATTTATTTATTTTTATTACATAATTAATAATCTGCTTAGAGAAAAACGTGCTTTACTGTCCGAACAACCGTAATATATGGTATGGAAAAACCCACATAACCTAATATCTGGTAGGTCGATGTTTTGGCATGTTAGCCAAAACTAACCGCAAACGAAATACGTCAACATGAATAAGAGGCGACAATCGATAGTCGGTACAGATGATCGGGAATTCAGTTTCAGTACTGTTTGTATTGGCGCATACAGTATATTCCCGGTTTAAGAATACGTACAAGTAGGGATTTGGAGAATCAGGTTAGGTGTTTGTAAAAAGTAATAAGACCTTCCTAAGTCTATTTTTGGAAATTCCTTGAAACTCTTTTTTGCGAAGTATTTAAAGTTTATTTTATGATTATTTACTCAATGGTTTTTACTACATTTTTCAAATCTATTGCAGCCTAATATTTCAATACAAATATATCCACAAAAAGATCAAACTGTTTTACATCAATTTCTAAAATGTTTAAATCAGCTCAATAAATTATGTAAAATTTAGTAATACATCGTTGTTACAAGCACAAGTTGAAATTTGTTTTACAAAAAGTCAATATTTATCTAAAGTTAAATTGAATATTTCAACGTCGTCTCAAACAGAACATATATTTCTTTAAGTGGTTTCTCAAAGTTTATTATGGGTCTTCTAAAAACAAACATCGAATTTAAACCAACTAAAAAGTTTGGAATTTTGAATTCACTAAACCAAAACGTGAATTATAAAAACAAAAATATTGTTTAAATTTGCTATATTTCCAATATAAAAGCTGTTCGAATATAAATGCAATATGGTGACATGATTAGAACACACTGTTTAGCTGTAGTTAGATATTTATGGAAGAATATTACCCAAGGGTATTTTATATTCCAGTTTACATGGATCGAATAAGAAAGCCTAAACAATTCCAGATTTGAAAACTCCTTTTTCACTATCCTGCTTTGAAAGTTCACTGCCCTGGGCATTTAGTGGGCTTTATTCAGAAAGGTGATTCTGCCGACACAAACTGTGATTTCTTTCTCTATATTTCAAGTGAAAGTTCAAGCTCTTCCTTGATGCTTCCTATATTATATAAATATCCAATGTTTTTTTTATCTAAGGCAGTCAAGCAATATAGATATTATCGTCTACTAACGATGGGAAAGATTGTGAATGTTTACAAATTAAAAGAGGTCCATAAAACCCTCTGATAGAGAATATAGTGGGGGTCATAGCACTACATGAACATGATCGAAAATCTGAAATAAAAACGTCATAAAACGTCCTCTTTTAAGAAACAGTATAAGAAAAGTAGATGGAAATAGGTATTAAGGAGTTCGCACAACTGTCTCATGATACTTCCTGATGATCCCCTTATTTTCCAGACACGGGTAAGGGGGTTTTACGTACCTGCTTAAATCCCACATATTATTCAACATTCTTTACATACGTCAAGATCTTTTATGGTTAGATAAAACTAAACAAATTATAGATGTGAAACAAATTTTAGTAGACACCAGTTTTTAGTTCCTAGCGACATATTAGTTTCTCAATCGACTGATTGCAGTTTTTAAACAATTTATATTATATAAAAAAATCTGAAAGACGTCAGGTTTTAGTTACAAGAAACAATTTATTTTCCAGCGACGTAATACGATTCTAAAATAATTTATAGATTTAGGCCTATAACAAATTTTAGTAGACGCTAGTCTTTACTTCCGTGCAACATTTTAATTTCGCCATCGATTGTTTGCGATTCTGAAATAATTTGTAGATTTAGGCCTATAACAAATTTTAGTAGACGCTAGTCTTTACTTCCGTGCAACATTTTATTTTCCCCATCGATTCTTTGCAATTCTGAAATAATTTATAGATTTAGGCCTATAACAAATTTTAGTAATCGCTAGTTGTTACTTCCGTGCAACATTTTAATTTCCCCATCGATTCATTGAAATTCTGAAATATTTTATATATTTAGGCCTATAACAAATTTTAGTAGAAGCTAGTCTTTACTTACGTGCATTATTTTAATTTACGTATAGATTCTTTGCGATTCTGAAATATTTTATATATTTAGGCCTATAACAAATTTTAGTAGAAGCTAGTCTTTACTTACGTGCATTATTTTAATTTACGTATAGATTCTTTGCGATTCTGAAATAATTTATAGATTTAGGCCTAAAACAAATTTTAGTAGACGCTAGTCTTTACTTCCGTGCAACATTTTAATTTCCCCATCGATTCTTTGCGATTCTGAAATAATTTATAGATTTAGGCCTACAACAAATTTCAGTAAACGCTAGTCTTTACTTCTGTGCAACATTTTAATTTCCCCATCGATTATTTGCGATTCTGAAATAAGGTCTAAAACAAATTTTAGTAGACGCTAGTCTTTACTTCCGTGCAACATTTTAATTTTCCCATCGATTCTTTGCGATTCTGAAATAATTTATAGATTTAGACCTATAACAAATTTTAGTAGTTTTAAAATAAGAAATATTTTTCTCTTTCCTAAAGTTTTATTGGCAAATAGTTTTATTTCTCAATTGTAAATGATTATTAGTTATTGAGTTCCCTTGGCTAGTAGGTCATGTTTTCTATTGCCCTAGTACATGTTAAACAGGAACCTCCCTTAACCATTAGAAATAGTAAAACTACATAAACAAAACACAGCCAAATAAAACAATGAAATTTTATGTCTGTAGGTACACTCAATTCCGGCAGTTGGACCGCTGCAGGAAGTTTTGTAGCCAGATGTTTAAACTCTTTCAGGCTTCTGTTCTCAAGGTAAGAAGTAATTCAATTAGTTTGTATATTCCAGAAGTACTTTTAAAATACAGTTGCTATATAGCACTATATCATTTCTGTGTAATATCATTTAAGGCATTACTTGTAGTTTACTGCTTTAAACATGTTACTATTTCGTTTAAACCTCTCAGGTTGGAGGGGTAACGTAAAGCATTTCTAGGAAGTCACCGTTATAATGAAATCGTTATATTTTATACCATATGATATTAAATAGGGATGGGCCGATTCCTAAAATTTTCGATTCCGATTCCGATTTCGATTCTAAAATTTTCCATTCGATTCTCGATTCTTTAGTCGATTCTAGATTCTTTCAAGTTATATTAGCTTACATGCTAGTTCTCTAATAATTAATTTAGTTAACATCTTGGTTATATTGCAAAACCTTTTAAAAGTTCTGTTTTAATGTAATAGGCTTACACAAAACCTTCAACCTTGATTTATCAATAGGAATTTTTAAAAGCATAAAAACATATCAGATTAAAGTAATGACTTATTTTAAAGTTAAAAATGTGAATTTTACACTATTTTATGACTTTGAAAAAATACCTAAGCCTATTTACATTGTCTCTCAAAACAAAACAACCATTAAAAACAAACGAACAACATAAAAAGTAAATAATTAATACAAATAGGATAGTTTTTAATATTTAAAAGTTTGGCAGGTAATGTACATTTCTGTACAAAAACACAAGCATTTGAACACGTTGTGGGTCAAGCTTCATCGCTTGTCATAAATAACTCCTGAGGTTGAGAAAGGTTTTTCAGAAAACACTGTCGCGAGTGGGCAGACAGGTATTTTATTGCCATTGCATTTAAATGAGGGTATTTGGCACTTTGTACTGCCCAATACTTCCCAACATCACAATCTGGACTGGCTAATGGTTTCCCCAGATAATTGTTTACTTCTTCTTCTACTGTCAATTCCCCTGGGGTACCTTCTTCCCCAACATTATGGATTAGTGGGGCATACCTTCTCTACTCTGGTGGGACCTTTTTTCTGCAGGTATCTGGAACAAGTGCAACTGATTCAGGCCTATTTTGTATTTATTCCTCAATCCCAGTTGATTTTTAACCGACTATCACGTGTAGGTCCTGTGGGTGAGGATAAAGTTTCTTCAAGTATAGATCTTTTTTGTTAATAAATTTGGGCAAAATGAATGTTGTTAAGTGCTTTTTCATATTTGATATAATATGTGGTTTTCCACCGTCAGTTTCTGTTAACCGTCATCGAATTGACGCGACGGCCAGTACCCTAAACCGAATACCGTCGGTTCTCTTAACGCTTTATTTTTATTAGTACTGCTCAGCTGGTGTTGCTACTTTTGGAAAAATTAAGGCACACTATTTAACACCAAGCTTCACACTACTTACAGATGTAATTACGATGGTTTTTCTTTGATAGATAAACGCCGACGGGATTAAAAACATGATGTTATTCTAAGAGCTTTTTGTCCGTAGTTACGGGCCGACACGCATATTTGTTATAACGCATTGTAATGATTTTCACTACTGTTTTCAAAATTTCACAAAACCTTAAAAGTAAGTCGGAAATATTGACTAAATATTTAGTTGTAAAATAATCCTTGAAAACGGACTTTGGGAAAGTTAAGTACAAACATTGATACACTTAGATAAACTCATCCTTACTAGGAAGTAAATTATAACGTAAATTCCTTAACAAGTAAATTATTTGGTGTTAAAACTTTTACTTAATATGAATCTTGGATAGTATTTACTGGACCTGTAGCATTACTTATCAGAGAGAGAATATATTACACTTTAGTTCTATATTCAAAACATTTATAAACTCACAAATCAATCACATGTGACACGTTTACGTGTCTTAGTGATAGGCGCCAAAACACTTTTATCACCAGTCAGTTTATTATTTGGGTAACCGGGACATGAAATTATGGTTTTGTTGTTTCTTGCTAACACAAAACGCAAAAAATATCAAAATAGTGTTGCACAGATAATAAAATTTAATTAAATAAAAAACAACGTCGGCTCAATTGGTCCGACGGAGTTTATTTACGTTTCATTTACGGTAGGAAAAAACTATGTTGGGCCAGTTGGTCCGACACGTATTTTTATAAATATTATGATAAGAAACGTATATTCATACTTAGATATGATAGGGGAACAAAGTATAAGAACACATGATTTAAAAATGAGCTTAAAATATTTTGGCAATTCTCTATGAAAACGCCGATATTGTGGCCGGCAGCTGAAGTATTAAGGTGCAGTGACGCGTTTGCTTTGTTTGTTAAACTACACGAACTATTTCACCTGTAAGTTTATACTACTATACATTATTTTGCTACATTTGTAGCTACTGTGCGGATCTGTTTATCATGTAATAAATAGTTTCATTTGCTATTACAATCGTGTTTATTTTATTTTC
Organism: Prosapia bicincta; assembly: GCA_036971475.1. Taxonomy (NCBI): domain Eukaryota; kingdom Metazoa; phylum Arthropoda; class Insecta; order Hemiptera; family Cercopidae; genus Prosapia; species Prosapia bicincta. The sequence goes on from JBAIZL010000004.1 coordinate 221,220,541, forward strand.
GCTCCCAAATATATTACATTACTGTGAGAGTGATATCTGTCTATAATATAATTTATTAAGGTTAAGCTTCGGAGGAATAATACAGTGTTTCTGTTATCCGTCCATTCGCTCAACCGTCATGGTTAATCGAGTTTTTACTGTACTTTTTGTGTGTTTTGTTCTGACATCTATAAACCAGTGGCAGTAAGACACGTGGGGGAGAGAGAGAGAGAGAGAGAGAGTATCGAACCCGCTCTAGTGTGTGTGTGAGAGAGAGAGAGAGTATCGAACCCGCTCTAGTGTGTGTGAGAGAGAGAGACGAGCGATGTCAAACGACCAGAAATGGTTACGATCTTGATTGCTGTTGCTTCATAAATAATAATATTTTCGTTTACTTTTATCATTTAATTCATTCAAATCAATCAATACATAAATAAGACATAGCTGGTAATTAATTATTTTTCCAATAAATTACTCCACACACATATTTTAATAGGTAACAAAATAGGAATCGGAATCGACACTTTTATGATAAAGAATCCAGAATCGACGATTCCTGGAATCGAGAATCGGAATCGGCCCATCCCTAGTATTAAACATAATTTACAGCTACAGTTTTGAAAATATTATCATTCTTTTAAATATATATGGTGTTCTCAAGATTATGCGTTATCGTTACTATGAAGTAACCGTTATAATAAATCGTTATATTTTATAACAATAAAAAAATAAACATTATTTACAGTTTCGGTTTTGAATATATTATCATTCTGTTAAAAATATATCGTGTTAAATACTTTATGCTTTACCGTTAATAAAAAGAAGCCGTTAAAATAAAACCGTAAACATAATTTACAGCTACAGTTTTGAAAATATTATCATTCTTTTAAATATATATGGTGTTCTCAAGATTATGCGTTATCGTTACTATGAAGTAACCGTTATAATAAATCGTTATATTTTATAACAATAAAAAAATAAACATTATTTACAGTTTCGGTTTTGAATATATTATCATTCTGTTAAAAATATATCGTGTTAAATACTTTATGCTTTACCGTTAATAAAAAGAAGCCGTTAAAATAAAACCGTTACGTTTTATAACATATTAGATTAAACATTATATACAGCTAAAGTTTTGAACAGATTATCATTCTGTTTAACATGGTGTTCTCGACATAATTCGTTATATTTGATAAAATGTGTGATTGAAACATTAACACCAACTTGGAGTTTTAAAAATTAGACTTCCTTATAAAACAGATCTCTGATAGTTTCTTGTGGTACTGATGAAAACTTCTCTTTCTCCTTAGTTCTTGTATTTTTTAATATAACTCGAATGCTTGATGCATGATTTATGTTTCTATTCGCAAATTGCTATTTCTTCAATGCGTTACTTAGTTATACCATCATGTACCTTGTTTCAATAGCTAAATTTCTTTGTCTTGTATAAGCATTGATTTAATATTAACAATCAAATGGTTGCAAGTACTGTTACGGTTATGCACAGTACAATGTACGGCATCACTTATGTATCAAACATTCTTGTTAAAATGATTCAAAGTTAAGAAATACACAAATCATTTTAAATATTACTTTTATTTCTAAAAAAATTGTACATTTACTCTTTAATCTATTTTCTTATTATAATAAATTCTTTTCCGAACTGAGTACCATCATGTTCAAAGTCTAGCGTTTTGGCATGCAGTCAACTTTCCCATAGCTAGAAATTTACTTTTCAAAGACGTAGGCCTTATATTTTTATATTGCCCCATCTGGTTGTGCCCGAAACATACATTAAACAACCTCAAATTGTTGGCATGGTTACCACACAATATCATAAATTTTGCACTAGGATTAAAAATGAATGAAAAGAATAAGATAAACAGGCAAACTTGATTAACGGTATTGAACCTTGCTTCACAAACGAACCTTTTCTTGATAATGCTAATGGACAGTGTAAAAAAAAATACAATACAATGAGAGCGACAAAAAAAAAATAAAGTATATAAATAGAAACAAACAAAAATAATAGTCCAATAACATACATAAAAAAGAAAATAGGAAATAACAAGGAAATTCGCTTTCTATTTTGCTACTTAGTATTGTTATTCTGACCTATGTACCTACTTATTTATATTAATTGTAATTACAAAATATAAAGAAACTAAAATTTTCTTTTGACTTAAATTTTTTAAAAATATTACTTGTTTTACTTATAATTTCATGTAATAAAAATAATATTCATATACTGTGAAATTATAAAGACAATTTAATAAGAGTCATAAGATGTTGAAGAGAGTTAACGCGGTCTCAGGTTGAACCCTGATTTCCTCATTAAACAAAGGCTGAGATGCCTTAACCACTACAAATGCATCCATAATTTCTTCCTAGTCTGGGTAAAATGGTTGTATCTTTTTAAATATGTATTTACCAATGGGCATACATTTAGTGCATAAAATGTTCCATGCTTTTCCCCAGTGTAGCACTGGTATTGTCGAGAGCTCCGTACATCTTAAACAACACTATTGTTGTGATTTAATAGATATTGCTCAATATATGATGAATAGGATTCTAAATATAAAAGTTCATTTTGTAGTGCATAAATGCAGTTCCAGATATTCCTGGAATACGATCTAGTATTGACGAGGTCAACAATAATAATTGAAGTTCGAGATTCCAGCGAAACGACGAAACAGCTTTTTATGCTGTACAAAATGAAAGAACGGATGGACTCCGGATATAAAGTATTCATATATATCATTATATACACAAGAAATTACAAAGACACGAATAATTTATTGATTATACAATTGAATGCTTTTCATTGTTAATGTATATTCAATAAATTATTCTTTTATTTATAATGTCTTGTATTTTCATTACTACTAAAGGATACATTTTGTTATATATATATATATATATATATATATATACACACACACACACACACACATATATATATATATATATATATATATATATATACACACAAAACGTGAATAAATGAAGATACATGTATATTTATTTAACAATGCAACACTGTTTTCTTGTATTCACTTATCACTGACACGTTTTGTACGTAAAGTGTGTGTGTGTATATATATATATATATATATATATATATATATATATATATATATATATATATATATATACTGATACGTATTCCTTCACGGATGGAAAAATATGATGAATGGTTATTATCTGGAGTACATCCGTTCATTCTGCAGTCCGTAGAATCGTAGTTCCGACGTTTCGTTAGAATCTCATCTAGCATTTTGGAGGTGAATCCAACAACAGTTGAAGAGCGAGTCAACCAGCGGCCTGCGGGCCATATGCGGCCCTCGACATGGTTTTTTTGTGGCCCGCGGGCCACTCTAAAATGTTGCTTTTGAATGTACGGAAATGTAATGCTATTCTATAAGGAAAAACATAAGCGATCACATTGTGTTTCTTATGTACATTGTACGTGGTTATGTGAACGTGAAGAAATTGATATTTTTCTTTCTGATCGTGGTATTAATGTGTTAGAGTTTAGTAACGGAGACCGGTTATGTGACTTAACATTTTATGTCGATATTGTGCATCATATGAACGAATGCATCATTTGAAAGGGAGTAAGTGTGGGGCGCCCAAATGGGCAATGGAGTTTGCGTTAACTTCCCTTCGCTTATTGAGACGAATTCAACATGTGCTGATGGCATCTTGGACTCTTGAAATATAGCAATATAATACTGTGTTTGAAGGAAGATTTTGAAAACAGCTTTCATGATCTTAATCAATTTGAAAAGTTATTTGAAATCTTTGCATCGTCGTACAGTGTTGATTGTATGGATGCACCACAATATTCAAATAGAACTTATTGATCTGCAGCACATGATTCAGTTAAAGTAAACATTCTGTGAAGTTCCATTAATATATCTCTACAAAAATTACTTGCCTGTAGAAATGGTTAATCTGCTAGAAATATGTTTTTAAACTTCGCGTTTGTTCGGTGGTACTTTCATTTGTGAGCATGCATTTTCGTTAATGAAATTTACCTAATCTAAAGCTCGTGCACAGTTAACTGACATTTACTTGAAATCAATATTGAAAATAGTAAAATAGTAAACATTAAAATAGACACTGAACAATTATCAAAAGAAAAAAAGTGTCAAATTTCCCACTAAAATATACTCTTCAGAATTCATTTCATGATTTTTTAAATTTTCAAATGAAAAGTGATTTTTTGAATCCTGTATGATTAATAAGTGTAGTAAACTTTAAATACTTGCTGCAAGTAGCAACATTGTAACTGTAACATTAACAAAATAGAGAATTTGATATCTGGATACGTTGTTACAGGTATGTAGGCTTTAATAAATTATAAATTGGCTGTGTATGTATGCGATGTACTCTTACATTAAAATTTAAAATGAGGTCTATATGATTTGAAAGTTAACCACAACTAGACAGGTCCATTGTTGGACTCCAATTGTTGGCCAACCGTTCCTAAAAGGTTGAGCACCCCTGATTCAAGCGATTAAAGAAAATGACGATTTGAGATAATACAAATATTAGTATTATTTCTGACGCAACAACAAAGACGACCGGAAGCATTTCTAGCAGGTTTGTCACCGCTCGTCTATGCTAGATGAGATTTTAGCGAAACGTGGGAACTGCGATTCTATGCACTGCAAATTATACTCCGAATATCAACTATTATTCATATTTTCCGTCCGTGAAGGAATACGCATCAGAATATATATATATATATATATGTGTGTGTGTGTGTGTGTGTGTGTGTGTGTGTGTGTGTGTGTGTGTGTGTGTGTGTGTGTGCGTGTGTGTGTGTGTGTGTGTTTTGTCTTATATTTTTCAAAATAAACTAATAAATACAAAACATTTAATAAAACGTAATAAGCACATATGGAGGTGTAAGACAGAAGTTATTAAGTTTCGCTACCGATGAGCCATCTGTTCAGAGCTTTATCCTCAGTTAACAGCTGCCATGGCTGTTAGAACTAACAGCCAAGAACTTCGCCAAGTTCGAAAATCTTCGGGAAAACTCGTTCAGGTTTGGAAAATTGTGTTTAAAGTAATAAGTCAATATAAAAAAAATTGAAAAGTACGAAAGCTTTAAAACTAGTAATTGAATTGGTATATAAAATTTGCAATAACAAAATTGTGTTTAAATTATTGTGAAACACAAAAGTGTGCTTAAAATGTGCATAACATTTTATTTTAAAAATTTTGCACACACTAAACCTCTTACTAAAATTTTAAAAGTAAATTATACAATTAACTGAAAATTCTACGCAACCCTTCAAATTGATATACAATACTGCCGTACGTTAGGAATACTAAAACAACAACATTGAACGTTGTGTTTGTTGCTAAAGATGTAATAGTCCCAATAACACTCCAGAAAGTTACCGCTTCTTGTTGGAAGTCATCTGAACTCATTTCAAACAGGTCGGTCGTTACTCTCATGTAATGGATCGAACCTTCTGATATAGGATTCCATGTGAAGTTGCCAAGGACACTCTCACTGCTAACAGGGGTTGGGTTCCTGTAACCATCAACAATTCCCTGGATTTAATTACATTTTGTCTGGTCATAAGTGTGACCACCTTGATTACAAAACGTCTATTAACAAGCTATATTAAAAAAAAATTGTAAAGTCAGTTCCTACTATGGTCAACAAAGACAAATGTTATTGTAGTTACTTTTTATTAAATAATTACAATTAATATAAGTACGTGTATTCATATGATAAAATCACAATATTATGTGGCCAAATAGAAAGAGAAATTAATTAATAATATTTAATAGATATCAATGAATGAATATTGGAAAGAACTGTCTCATCCAGTTCAAATTTAAAAAAAGTGTATTTGAACTTGAGTGAATGAATAAAAACTATTTTATTAACGAATGGAAGTTTGAACAATATATATATTTATAAGGATGTATGAACTAATAGATGGAATGAAATTGTTGAATTATATTTTAAAAAATGGTATTAACTTCAAGTCTCATCCACTACAGGTCTAAAAAATGTATTTTAATTTGAGTAGATAAATAGAGAGTATTTTATTAACGAATGAAAATTTGAACAAGACGTATAAATATAAATAGGGGTGTGAACTAATGGTAGGAATTGACTTGGTAAATAAATATTTGAAAAAAACTGTATTAACATTAACTATCATCCAGTACAAGCTTTAAAAAAATGTATTTGAACGTGACTGGATGAATAGAACATTATTTTATTAACGATTGCATAGTTGAACATTCTCCGATGTATATAAGGAGAGTATAAACTAATGGTATGGATTAAAAAATACGCTTTTATCTTAATCCATAAGAGTATAGGCCTTGTTATTACAGTAACGTTAAACGCATTGTTGTAAACAATTTGTTTTGCACACATACTCTACATATTTATATAAATTCTAGTAAATCACACGATTTAAAAATATGACTAATTGATATTCGGGCTCGTTGTCATAGTAACGTTAACGCATTGTTGTAAAAAATTTGTTTTGCACACATACTCTACATATTTATATAAATTCTAGTAAATCACACGATTTAAAAATATGACTAATTGATATTCGGGCTCGTTGTCATAGTAACGTTAAACGCATTGTTGTAAACAATGTGTTTTGCACACATACTCTACATATTTATATAAATTCTAGTAAATCACACGATTTAAAAATATGACTACTTGATAGTCGGGCTCGTTGTCATAGTAACGTTAAACGCATTGTTGTAAACAATTTGTTTTGCACACATACTCTACATATTTATATAAATTCTAGTAAATCACACGATTTAAAAATATGACCACTTGATATTCGGGCTCGTTGTCATAGTAACGTTAAACGCATTGTTGTAAACAATTTGTTTTGCACACATACTCTACATATTTATATAAATTCTAGTAAATCACACGATTTAAAATATGACCACTTGATATTCGGGCTCGTTGTCATAGTAACGTTAAACGCATTGTTGTAAACAATTTGTTTTGCACACATACTCTACATATTTATATAAATTCTAGTAAATCACACGATTTAAAAATATGACCACTTGGTATTCGGGCTCGTTTTCATAGTAACGTTAAACGCATTGTTGTAAACAATTTGTTTTGCACACATACTCTACATATTTATATAAATTCTAGTAAATCACACGATTTAAAAATATGACCACTTGATGTTCGGGCTCGTTGTCATAGTAACGTTAAACGCATTGTTGTAAACAATTTGTTTTGCACACATACTCTACATATTTATATAAATTCTAGTAAATCACACGATTTAAAAATATGACCACTTGATATTCGGGCTCGTTGTCATAGTAACGTTAAACGCATTGTTGTAAACAATTTGTTTTGCACACATACTCTACATATTTATATAAATTCTAGTAAATCACACGATTTAAAAATATGACCACTTGGTATTCGGGCTCGTTTTCATAGTAACGTTAAACGCATTGTTGTAAACAATTTGTTTTGCACACATACTCTACATATTTATATAAATTCTAGTAAATAACACGATTTAAAAATATGACCACTTGATATTCGGGCTCGTTGTCATAGTAACGATAAACGCATTGTTGTAAACAATTTGTTTTGCACACATACTCTACATATTTATATAAATTCTAGTAAATAACACGATTTAAAAATATGACCACTTGATATTCGGGCTCGTTGTCATAGTAACGTTAAACGCATTGTTGTAAACAATTTGTTTTGCACACATACTCTACATATTTATATAAATTTTAGTAAATAACACGATTTAAAAATATGACCACTTGATATTCGGGCTCGTTGTCATAGTAACGATAAACGCATTGTTGTAAACAATTTGTTTTGCACACATACTCTACATATTTATATAAATTCTAGTAAATAACACGATTTAAAAATATGACCACTTGATATTCGGGCTCGTTGTCATAGTAACGATAAACGCATTGTTGTAAACAATTTGTTTTGCACACATACTCTACATATTTATATAAATTCTAGTAAATCACACGATTTAAAAATATGACCACTTGATATTCTGGCTCGTTGTCATAGTATCGCTTCACACATTTTTGTAAACAATTTGTTTTGCACACATACTCTACATATTTATACAAATCCTAGTGAATCACAAGATTTAAAATTTATGACCACATTTTATTTGGGTTCGTTGTTATGGTATCGCTCCAGACATTGTTAAAAAAAATCTGTTCTGTACTCATTCTCTAATTATTCATACAAATCCTAGTAAGTCACAAGATGAAATATAATGACCACTTGATATTCGAGCTCATTGTCATAATAACGGTAAAAGTATTTTTGTAAATAATTTGTTTTGCACATATAACCTAAATATCAATCCAAGTAATACGCAAGAATCAAAATATTTTTACCTTTTGATATTCGGGCCTGTTCAAGACTTTTTTGTACAAAATGTGTGTGTACACATACAAATAGGTATTTTTCTTTTAGTTTTGGATATTGGCAAATAGTCTTATCGTTTTCATTTAAATACCATTACGCTACTTACATGTATTTTGCAAAATTGGTCCATAATTTTACCATTTTCCTCAATGTTTTTTTCTCAGTCGTATTTTCTGGAGTTGTGCTTTGGTTAAGGTCATCTCGAGCAAAAATGTAACCCATTTCATCTCCATGGTCAACACCTGAAAAAACATTCGATAAAAGTTGAGTCAGAAAGAAAAAACACCAGAATACTCATAACTAGAATGTTTACGTCGTGTTTATAGAGCCCTTTATCTCTCCTCAGTTTTAATCCACGACTCCTACAAATTTCGTATGCCTTTGTAATGTTACAAAGTATTTTCACAAAGTCCTTATTCGGTCATCTAAGGTTTCACAGTCTTTATTCGTTCATCTTAGGTTTCACAGTCTTTATTCGTTCATCTTAGGTTTCACAGTCTTTATTCGTTCATCTTAGGTTTCACAGTCTTTATTCGTTCATCTTAGGTTTCACAGTCTTTATTCGTTCATCTTAGGTTTCACAGTCTTTATTCGTTCGGTTTCACAGTCTTTATTCGTTCATCTTAGGTTTCACAGTCTTTATTCGTTCATCTTAGGTTTCACAGTCTTTATTCGTTCATCTTAGGTTTCACAGTCTTTATTCGTTCATCTTAGGTTTCACAGTCTTTATTCGTTCATCTTAGGTTTCACAGTCTTTATTCGTTCATCTTAGGTTTCACAGTCTTTATTCGTTCATCTTAGGTTTCACAGTCTTTATTCGTTCATCTTAGGTTTCACAGTCTTTATTCGTTCATCTAAGGTTTCACAGTCTTTATTCGTTCATCTTAGATTAAAAATTCCAAAACCTTTTTATTTTCTTCGCTCCAAGGTTAAAGAGTCGACTGTAGCATGCAATATAGCCTAGTACACTACGGGTAAATATCTAACTTCGCCCCGGTTGGTAAGCGAACGCAGTTCTTACGATAGACTTAACGTCTGGAGAACACTGGAATATACACCGATAAACTTCTTGTTAAAAATACATTTAGGTATCGCTTACTAAGGGTACATAGACATAGACTAAAAAAAGTCCCTTTCTGTGCCTTTGAACATCCTTAATTTAGTTTCTAGTAGATTCCTCTAGATTTTGTTAAGAGCACGTAGATTTGCAAAATGCTTTTGAAGTTTCCACTCTAATTTTTCTAATTATTTTGAATGTTTTTTTTAACACAGGTGTCCTACTAATTTCATAAAATAATCCCTAGCCTATAGATGTTTAAGCCGCTACCCTTCTCTTGTTATGTTGCCTTACAAGTACTGGTTTAGCTCTTCCTAATATATGTTCAACTTATCGGCGAATCCGTAACGTCTTTGTAGCTCTAAACTGTGAAGGTATTGTATAACATAAACGTATGAGGCCTATAGAATAAATTTAGTTAGTATCCAAAATAATAATAATAATCTGTAGAAATATTAGGGAATGAATGACCAAGAATAGTTTACTAAAGTACCGACAAAGAGGGCATAACCATTGTTCTGTTTGGGGGGGGGGGGGTAGTCATAAACCTGTGCTGTGGGACACCTATTGGATAAAAAATTCCAAGGGACCAAAATAAACTGATAAAAGAACACTGTACCGCTTGGAAGGCTATTTGTAAAACCTGTGTGTGAATCACCGATATAACTCAAATACGTAAAGGAGATTTTGCTGGTTTTTAAAACTAAAAATTATCGGGAAAAAAGGAGTCTTGGAGGAACTTCAGAAGAAGGCAGACGTATTTACAAAATTTTAAGCAAGGTTTAAAAGGGGTAAATTTGTTTAAAAGAATCGTGGGAATTGTTAGTTTTTGTGTAAAGTTTAGAAGTACGACGTGAATGAATTAGGCAGATGGTAAAGAATTAGGGAAGTAGGTTTTTTAAGTGTAAAAGTGCAGTGAAGCAGTTAACGCAACGGTCTAGATTCCAGGAACTCAACAAACAATCCTTCTTACGTTACATTAAGCCAACAGAGCTTTATAAACTTAGTATATTCAAAACAAATTTAAATCATTAGTATAAAATAATAATCTAGCTTTCACCACTTTCTAATTTATAGAAGATCCCGTAATAACGAACCGAGAGAAAGAGCAATCTAACACTGTAATTATTAAACTTTATTGTAATTAAAGCCTAAAACCTCAATAGTCCCGCTTTTTAGTAATTGTAGTATTAGTTAAGCAATCAATTTTTGTCACTGCATAGTATTAATGTAATTTGGTATAGTTTGTAATAATTGGATGTCAGAGGAATAAATGCAAGTGATGTTAGTTTTTATATGATTTTTAAATTTTTAGAAACCTGAAGGTGTGACTATAGAAGGGTAAGGTAATTATAATACAACCTTAAGGTAAAACATATTTCAAATAAGTTAGGTTATAGTATGGATACTGTAAAAGAAGTTCAACTAAATAGTTACCAAATTTACCTTTTGTATAGTTCATTTGCATAGCGGTTGCTTGTTGCTGTTTGAAATTACCATCGTAGTCGAAATGGTAAAGGTACGTTTGTGTCCAGTTGACTATTTTTCTTGCGAATATTGCAGTGCTTAAAGCAAACATTTTGTCTGTGTAAATCTGAAAACACATAAAAACATCTGTAGCACTATATATGCACATATATAAGTAGCGTGATTCATAATGTTTTGGCCGAAACATAAACAGGACACTTCAGCCTAATATAGATAAGTTTAATAGCTTTGAATAATGGTTTTATGGTCAACCTATTAACCCCTTTATTTGTCACAAGTAATTATTTTGTAATATTGAGAGGAGTATAAGGGGAGTGCGGAGAGAGCTAGTGGTTGGGTGGGTCCCCAACTACCCAGAGGACTATGAGGTTTCTTTTTAATAAAATAAAAATAGAAGATCAGGTTAAACAAATACTTGAAACTGTCTAGCTTTGAAACAAATTTCATACTCTCATAAAGCGAATCTAATATTATAACACCAACATTGTTAGAGAGGATTTGAGTAGCTGAGAGCAGGTAATAGATATACATGTACAACTGTCCGTAAGAGCCATGATTGTGCGAATCTGTCGATATTTGGGAATAGAACCGAGAAATATGTGAACATTCATGAAAACTCCCCAGTAGCAGATTATAACCCCAACATTGCTTGAAAGGATTTGAGTAACTGAGAGCAGGTAATAGATATACATGTACAACTGTCCGTAAGAGCCTTGATTGTGCGAATCTGTCGATATTTGGGAATAGAACCGAGAAATATGTGAACATTCATGAAAACACCCCAGTAGCAGATTATAACCCCAACATTGTTTGAGAGGAGCTGAGTAACTGAGAGCAGGTAATAGATATACATGTACAACTGTCCGTAAGAGCCATGATTGTGCGAATCTGTCGATATTTGGGAATAGAACCGAGAAATATGTGAACATTCATGAAAACATCCCAGTAGCAGATTATAACCCCAACATTGTTTGAGAGGAGTTGAGTAACTGAGAGCAGGTAATAGATATACATGTACAACTGTCCGTAAGAGCCTTGATTGTGCGAATCTGTCGATATTTGGGAATAGAACCGAGAAATATGTGAACATTCATGAAAACATCCCAGTAGCAGATTATAACCCCTACATTGTTTGAGAGGAGTTGAGTAACTGAGAGCAGGTAATAGATATACATGTACAACTGTCCGTAAGAGCCATGATTGTGCGAATCTGTCGATATTTGGGAATAGAACCGAGAAATATGTGAACATTCATGAAAACATCCCAGTAGCAGATTATAACCCCAACATTGTTTGAGAGGAGTTGAGTAACTGAGAGCAGGTAATAGATATACATGTACAACTGTCCGTAAGAGCCATGATTGTGCGAATCTGTCGATATTTGGGAATAGAACCGAGAAATATGTGAACATTCATGAAAACTCCCCAGTAGCAGATTATAACCCCAACATTGCTTGAAAGGATTTGAGTAACTGAGAGCAGGTAATAGATATACATGTACAACTGTCCGTAAGAGCCTTGATTGTGCGAATCTGTCGATATTTGGGAATAGAACCGACAAATATGTGAACATTCATGAAAACACCCCAGTAGCAGATTATAACCCCAACATTGTTTGAGAGGAGCTGAGTAACTGAGAGCTGGTAATAGATATACATGTACAACTGTCCGTAAGAGCCTTGATTGTGCGAATCTGTCGATATTTGGGAATAGAACCGAGAAATATGTGAACATTCATGAAAACATCCCAGTAGCAGATTATAACCCCAACATTGTTTGAGAGGAGTTGAGTAACTGAGAGCTGGTAATAGATATACATGTACAACTGTCCGTAAGAGCCTTGATTGTGCGAATCTGTCGATATTTGGGAATAGAACCGAGAAATATGTGAACATTCATGAAAACATCCCAGTAGCAGATTATAACCCCAACATTGCTTGAGAGGAGCTGAGTAACTGAGAGCTGGTAATAGATATACATGTACAACTGTCCGTAAGAGCCTTGATTGTGCGAATCTGTCGATATTTGGGAATAGAACCGAGAAATATGTGAACATTCATGAAAACACCCCAGTAGCAGATTATAACCCCAACATTGTTTGAGAGGAGCTGAGTAACTGAGAGCTGGTAATAGATATACATGTACAACTGTCCGTAAGAGCCTTGATTGTGCGAATCTGTCGATATTTGGGAATAGAACCGACAAATATGTGAACATTCATGAAAACACCCCAGTAGCAGATTATAACCCCAACATTGCTTGAAAGGATTTGAGTAACTGAGAGCAGGTAATAGATATACATGTACAACTGTCCGTAAGAGCCTTGATTGTGCGAATCTGTCGATATTTGGGAATAGAACCGAGAAATATGTGAACATTCATGAAAACATCCCAGTAGCAGATTATAACCCCAACATTGTTTGAGAGGAGCTGAGTAACTGAGAGCTGGTAATAGATATACATGTACAACTGTCCGTAAGAGCCTTGATTGTGCGAATCTGTCGATATTTGGGAATAGAACCGAGAAATATGTGAACATTCATGAAAACATCCCAGTAGCAGATTATAACCCCAACATTGTTTGAGAGGAGCTGAGTAACTGAGAGCAGGTAATAGATATACATGTACAACTGTCCGTAAGAGCCTTGATTGTGCGAATCTGTCGATATTTGGGAATAGAACCGAGAAATATGTGAACATTCATGAAAACATCCCAGTAGCAGATTATAACCCCAACATTGGTTGAGAGGAGCTGAGTAACTGAGAGCTGGTAATAGATATACATGTACAACTGTCCGTAAGAGCCTTGATTGTGCGAATCTGTCGATATTTGGGAATAGAACCGACAAATATGTGAAAATTCATGAAAACACCCCAGTAGCAAATTATAACCCCAACATTGCTTGAAAGGATTTGAGTAACTGAGAGCAGGTAATAGATATACATGTACAACTGTCCGTAAGAGCCTTGATTGTGCGAATCTGTCGATATTTGGGAATAGAACCGACAAATATGTGAACATTCATGAAAACATCCCAGTAGCAGATTATAACCCCAACATTGTTAGAGAGGAGTTGAGTAACTGAGAGCAGGTAATAGATATGCATGTACAACTGTCCGTAAGAGCCTTGATTGTGCGTATCTGTCGATATTTGGGAATAGAACCGACAAATATGTGAACATTCATGAAAACACCCCAGTAGCAGATTATAACCCCAACATTGTTTGAAAGGATTTGAGTAACTGAGAGCAGGTAATAGATATACATGTACAACTGTCCGTAAGAGCCTTGATTGTGCGAATCTGTCGATATTTGGGAATAGAACCGACAAATATGTGAACATTCATGAAAACATCCCAGTAGCAGATTATAACCCCAACATTGCTTGAAAGGATTTGAGTAACTGAGAGCAGGTAATAGATATGCATGTACAACTGTCCGTAAGAGCCTTGATTGTGCGTATCTGTCGATATTTGGGAATAGAACCGAGAAATATGTGAACATTCATGAAAACATCCCAGTAGCAGATTATAACCCCAACATTGTTAGAGAGGAGTTGAGTAACTGAGAGCAGGTAATAGATATACATGTACAACTGTCCGTAAGAGCCTTGATTGTGCGAATCTGTCGATATTTGGGAATAGAACCGAGAAATATGTGAACATTCATGAAAACACCCCAGTAGCAGATTATAACCCCAACATTGTTTGAGAGGAGTTGAGTAACTGAGAGCAGGTAATAGATGTACATGTACAACTGTCCGTAAGAGCCTTGATTGTGCGAATCTGTCGATATTTGGGAATAGAACCGACAAATATGTGAACATTCATGAAAACATGCCAGTAGCAGATTATAACCCCAACATTGTTTGAGAGGAGTTGAGTAACTGAGAGCAGGTAATAGATGTACATGTACAACTGTCCGTAAGAGCCTTGATTGTGCGAATCTGTCGATATTTGGGAATAGAACCGACAAATATGTGAACATTCATGAAAACACCCCAGTAGCAGATTATAACCCCAACATTGTTTGAGAGGAGTTGAGTAACTGAGAGCAGGTAATAGATGTACATGTACAACTGTCCGTAAGAGCCTTGATTGTGCGAATCTGTCGATATTTGGGAATAGAACCGACAAATATGTGAACATTCATGAAAACACCCCAGTAGCAGATTATAACCCCAACATTGTTTGAGAGGAGTTGAGTAACTGAGAGCAGGTAATAGATGTACATGTACAACTGTCCGTAAGAGCCTTGATTGTGCGAATCTGTCGATATTTGGGAATAGAACCGAGAAATATGTGAACATTCATGAAAACATCCCAGTAGCAGATTATAACCCCAACATTGTTTGAAAGGATTTGAGTAACTGAGAGCAGGTAATAGATATACATGTACAACTGTCCGTAAGAGCCTTGATTGTGCGAATCTGTCGATATTTGGGAATAGAACCGACAAATATGTGAACATTCATGAAAACACCCCAGTAGCAGATTATAACCCCAACATTGTTTGAAAGGATTTGAGTAACTGAGAGCAGGTAATAGATATACATGTACAACTGTCCGTAAGAGCCTTGATTGTGCGAATCTGTCGATATTTGGGAATAGAACCGAGAAATATGTGAACATTCATGAAAACACCCCAGTAGCAGATTATAACCCCAACATTGTTTGAAAGGATTTGAGTAACTGAGAGCAGGTAATAGATATACATGTACAACTGTCCGTAAGAGCCTTGATTGTGCCAATCTGTCGATATTTGGGAATAGAACCGACAAATATGTGAACATTCATGAAAACACCCCAGTAGCAGATTATAACCCCAACATTGTTTGAGAGGAGTTGAGTAACTGAGAGCAGGTAATAGATATACATGTACAACTGTCCGTAAGAGCCTTGATTGTGCGAATCTGTCGATATTTGGGAATAGAACCGACAAATATGTGAAAATTCATGAAAACACCCCAGTAGCAGATTATAAGCCCAACATTGTTTGAGAGGAGCTGAGTAACTGAGAGCTGGTAATAGATATACATGTACAACTGTCCGTAAGAGCCTTGATTGTGCGAATCTGTCGATATTTGGGAATAGAACCGACAAATATGTGAAAATTCATGAAAACACCCCAGTAGCAGATTATAACCCCAACATTGTTTGAGAGGAGCTGAGTAACTGAGAGCTGGTAATAGATATATATGTACAACTGTCCGTAAGAGCCTTGATTGTGCGAATCTGTCGATATTTGGGAATAGAACCGAGAAATATGTGAACATTCATCAAAACATCCCAGTAGCAGATTATAACCCCAACATTGTTTGAGAGGAGTTGAGTAACTGAGAGCTGGTAATAGACATACATGTACAACTGTCCGTAAGAGCCTTGATTGTGCGAATCTGTCGATATTTGGGAATAGAACCGAGAAATATGTGAACATTCATGAAAACATCCCAGTAGCAGATTATAACCCCAACATTGTTTGAGAGGAGTTGAGTAACTGAGAGCTGGTAATAGACATACATGTACAACTGTCCGTAAGAGCCTTGATTGTACGAATCTGTCGATATTTGGGAATAGAACCGAGAAATATGTGAACATTCATGAAAACACCCCAGTAGCAGATTATAACCCCAACATTGCTTGAAAGGATTTGAGTAACTGAGAGCAGGTAATAGATATACATGTACAACTGTCCGTAAGAGCCTTGATTGTGCGAATCTGTCGATATTTGGGAATAGAACCGACAAATATCTGAACATTCATGAAAACACCCCAGTAGCAGAATATAACCCCAACATTGTTTGAGAGGAGTTGAGTAACTGAGAGCTGGTAATAGATATACATGTACAACTGTCCGTAAGAGCCTTGATTGTGCGAATCTGTCGATATTTGGGAATAGAACCGAGAAATATGTGAACATTCATGAAAACATCCCAGTAGCAGATTATAACCCCAACATTGGTTGAGAGGAGCTGAGTAACTGAGAGCTGGTAATAGATATACATGTACAACTGTCCGTAAGAGCCTTGATTGTGCGAATCTGTCGATATTTGGGAATAGAACCGACAAATATGTGAAAATTCATGAAAACACCCCAGTAGCAAATTATAACCCCAACATTGCTTGAAAGGATTTGAGTAACTGAGAGCAGGTAATAGATATACATGTACAACTGTCCGTAAGAGCCTTGATTGTGCGAATCTGTCGATATTTGGGAATAGAACCGACAAATATGTGAACATTCATGAAAACATCCCAGTAGCAGATTATAACCCCAACATTGTTAGAGAGGAGTTGAGTAACTGAGAGCAGGTAATAGATATGCATGTACAACTGTCCGTAAGAGCCTTGATTGTGCGTATCTGTCGATATTTGGGAATAGAACCGACAAATATGTGAACATTCATGAAAACACCCCAGTAGCAGATTATAACCCCAACATTGTTTGAAAGGATTTGAGTAACTGAGAGCAGGTAATAGATATACATGTACAACTGTCCGTAAGAGCCTTGATTGTGCGAATCTGTCGATATTTGGGAATAGAACCGACAAATATGTGAACATTCATGAAAACATCCCAGTAGCAGATTATAACCCCAACATTGCTTGAAAGGATTTGAGTAACTGAGAGCAGGTAATAGATATACATGTACAACTGTCCGTAAGAGCCTTGATTGTGCGAATCTGTCGATATTTGGGAATAGAACCGAGAAATATGTGAACATTCATGAAAACATCCCAGTAGCAGATTATAACCCCAACATTGGTTGAGAGGAGCTGAGTAACTGAGAGCTGGTAATAGATATACATGTACAACTGTCCGTAAGAGCCTTGATTGTGCGAATCTGTCGATATTTGGGAATAGAACCGAGAAATATGTGAACATTCATGAAAACACCCCAGTAGCAAATTATAACCCCAACATTGCTTGAAAGGATTTGAGTAACTGAGAGCAGGTAATAGATATACATGTACAACTGTCCGTAAGAGCCTTGATTGTGCGAATCTGTCGATATTTGGGAATAGAACCGACAAATATGTGAACATTCATGAAAACATCCCAGTAGCAGATTATAACCCCAACATTGTTAGAGAGGAGTTGAGTAACTGAGAGCAGGTAATAGATATGCATGTACAACTGTCCGTAAGAGCCTTGATTGTGCGTATCTGTCGATATTTGGGAATAGAACCGACAAATATGTGAACATTCATGAAAACACCCCAGTAGCAGATTATAACCCCAACATTGTTTGAAAGGATTTGAGTAACTGAGAGCAGGTAATAGATATACATGTACAACTGTCCGTAAGAGCCTTGATTGTGCGAATCTGTCGATATTTGGGAATAGAACCGACAAATATGTGAACATTCATGAAAACATCCCAGTAGCAGATTATAACCCCAACATTGCTTGAAAGGATTTGAGTAACTGAGAGCAGGTAATAGATATGCATGTACAACTGTCCGTAAGAGCCTTGATTGTGCGTATCTGTCGATATTTGGGAATAGAACCGAGAAATATGTGAACATTCATGAAAACATCCCAGTAGCAGATTATAACCCCAACATTGTTAGAGAGGAGTTGAGTAACTGAGAGCAGGTAATAGATATACATGTACAACTGTCCGTAAGAGCCTTGATTGTGCGAATCTGTCGATATTTGGGAATAGAACCGACAAATATGTGAACATTCATGAAAACACCCCAGTAGCAGATTATAACCCCAACATTGTTTGAGAGGAGTTGAGTAACTGAGAGCAGGTAATAGATGTACATGTACAACTGTCCGTAAGAGCCTTGATTGTGCGAATCTGTCGATATTTGGGAATAGAACCGACAAATATGTGAACATTTATGAAAACATGCCAGTAGCAGATTATAACCCCAACATTGTTTGAGAGGAGTTGAGTAACTGAGAGCAGGTAATAGATGTACATGTACAACTGTCCGTAAGAGCCTTGATTGTGCGAATCTGTCGATATTTGGGAATAGAACCGACAAATATGTGAACATTCATGAAAACACCCCAGTAGCAGATTATAACCCCAACATTGTTTGAGAGGAGTTGAGTAACTGAGAGCAGGTAATAGATGTACATGTACAACTGTCCGTAAGAGCCTTGAATGTGCGAATCTGTCGATATTTGGGAATAGAACCGACAAATATGTGAACATTCATGAAAACACCCCAGTAGCAGATTATAACCCCAACATTGTTTGAGAGGAGTTGAGTAACTGAGAGCAGGTAATAGATGTACATGTACAACTGTCCGTAAGAGCCTTGATTGTGCGAATCTGTCGATATTTGGGAATAGAACCGAGAAATATGTGAACATTCATGAAAACATCCCAGTAGCAGATTATAACCCCAACATTGTTTGAAAGGATTTGAGTAACTGAGAGCAGGTAATAGATATACATGTACAACTGTCCGTAAGAGCCTTGATTGTGCGAATCTGTCGATATTTGGGAATAGAACCGACAAATATGTGAACATTCATGAAAACACCCCAGTAGCAGATTATAACCCCAACATTGTTTGAAAGGATTTGAGTAACTGAGAGCAGGTAATAGATATACATGTACAACTGTCCGTAAGAGCCTTGATTGTGCGAATCTGTCGATATTTGGGAATAGAACCGAGAAATATGTGAACATTCATGAAAACACCCCAGTAGCAGATTATAACCCCAACATTGTTTGAAAGGATTTGAGTAACTGAGAGCAGGTAATAGATATACATGTACAACTGTCCGTAAGAGCCTTGATTGTGCCAATCTGTCGATATTTGGGAATAGAACCGACAAATATGTGAACATTCATGAAAACACCCCAGTAGCAGATTATAACCCCAACATTGTTTGAGAGGAGTTGAGTAACTGAGAGCAGGTAATAGATATACATGTACAACTGTCCGTAAGAGCCTTGATTGTGCGAATCTGTCGATATTTGGGAATAGAACCGACAAATATGTGAAAATTCATGAAAACACCCCAGTAGCAGATTATAAGCCCAACATTGTTTGAGAGGAGCTGAGTAACTGAGAGCTGGTAATAGATATACATGTACAACTGTCCGTAAGAGCCTTGATTGTGCGAATCTGTCGATATTTGGGAATAGAACCGACAAATATGTGAAAATTCATGAAAACACCCCAGTAGCAGATTATAACCCCAACATTGTTTGAGAGGAGCTGAGTAACTGAGAGCTGGTAATAGATATATATGTACAACTGTCCGTAAGAGCCTTGATTGTGCGAATCTGTCGATATTTGGGAATAGAACCGAGAAATATGTGAACATTCATGAAAACATCCCAGTAGCAGATTATAACCCCAACATTGTTTGAGAGGAGTTGAGTAACTGAGAGCTGGTAATAGACATACATGTACAACTGTCCGTAAGAGCCTTGATTGTGCGAATCTGTCGATATTTGGGAATAGAACCGAGAAATATGTGAACATTCATGAAAACATCCCAGTAGCAGATTATAACCCCAACATTGTTTGAGAGGAGTTGAGTAACTGAGAGCTGGTAATAGACATACATGTACAACTGTCCGTAAGAGCCTTGATTGTACGAATCTGTCGATATTTGGGAATAGAACCGAGAAATATGTGAACATTCATGAAAACACCCCAGTAGCAGATTATAACCCCAACATTGCTTGAAAGGATTTGAGTAACTGAGAGCAGGTAATAGATATACATGTACAACTGTCCGTAAGAGCCTTGATTGTGCGAATCTGTCGATATTTGGGAATAGAACCGACAAATATCTGAACATTCATGAAAACACCCCAGTAGCAGAATATAACCCCAACATTGTTTGAGAGGAGTTGAGTAACTGAGAGCAGGTAATAGATATACATGTACAACTGTCCGTAAGAGCCTTGATTGTGCGAATCTGTCGATATTTGGGAATAGAACCGACAAATATGTGAACATTCATGAAAACACCCCAGTAGCAGATTATAACCCCAACATTGTTTGAGAGGAGTTGAGTAACTGAGAGCAGGTAATAGATGTACATGTACAACTGTCCGTAAGAGCCTTGATTGTGCGAATCTGTCGATATTTGGGAATAGAACCGAGAAATATGTGAACATTCATGAAAACTCCCCAGTAGCAGATTATAACCACAACATTGCTTGAAAGGATTTGAGTAACTGAGAGCAGGTAATAGATATACATGTACAACTGTCCGTAAGAGCCTTGATTGTGCGAATCTGTCAATATTTGGGAATAGAACCGAGAAATATGTGAACATTCATGAAAACATCCCAGTAGCAGATTATAACCCCAACATTGTTTGAGAGGAGTTGAGTAACTGAGAGCAGGTAATAGATATACATGTACAACTGTCCGTAAGAGCCTTGATTGTGCGAATCTGTCGATATTTGGGAATAGAACCGAGAAATATGTGAACATTCATGAAAACATCCCAGTAGCAGATTATAACCCCAACATTGTTTTAGAGGAGTTGAGTAACTGAGAGCTGGTAATAGATATACATGTACAACTGTCCGTAAGAGCCTTGATTGTGCGAATCTGTCGATATTTGGGAATAGAACCGAGAAATATGTGAACATTCATGAAAACATCCCAGTAGCAGATTATAACCCCAACATTGTTTGAGAAGAGTTGAGTAACTGAGAGCAGGTAATAGATATACATGTACAACTGTCCGTAAGAGCCTTGATTGTGCGAATCTGTCGATATTTGGGGATAGAACCGACAAATATGTGAACATTCATGAAAACTCCCCAGTAGCAGATTATAACCCCAACATTGTTTGAGAGGAGTTGAGTAACTGAGAGCAGGTAATAGATATACATGTACAACTGTCCGTAAGAGCCTTGATTGTGCGAATCTGTCGATATTTGGGAATAGAACCGACAAATATGTGAACATTCATGAAAACACCCCAGTAGCAGATTATAACCCCAACATTGTTTGAGAGGAGCTGAGTAACTGAGAGCTGGTAATAGATATACATGTACAACTGTCCGTAAGAGCCTTGATTGTGCGAATCTGTCGATATTTGGGAATAGAACCGAGAAATATGTGAACATTCATGAAAACACCCCAGTAGCAGATTATAACCCCAACATTGCTTGAAAGGATTTGAGTAACTGAGAGCAGGTAATAGATATACATGTACAACTGTCCGTAAGAGCCTTGATTGTGCGAATCTGTCGATATTTGGGAATAGAACCGACAAATATGTGAACGTTCATGAAAACTCCCCAGTAGCAGATTATAACCCCAACATTGTTTGAGAAGAGTTGAGTAACTGAGAGCAGGTAATAGATATACATGTACAACTGTCCGTAAGAGCCTTGATTGTGCGTATCTGTCGATATTTGGGAATAGAACCGACAAATATGTGAACATTCATGAAAACATCCCAGTAGCAGATTATAACCCCAACATTGTTAGAGAGGATTTGAGTAACTGAGAGCAGGTAATAGATATGCATGTACAACTGTCCGTAAGAGCCTTGATTGTGCGAATCTGTCGATATTTGGGAATAGAACCGAGAAATATGTGAACATTCATGAAAACATCCCAGTAGCAGATTATAACCCCAACATTGTTAGAGAGGAGTTGAGTAACTGAGAGCAGGTAATAGATATACATGTACAACTGTCCGTAAGAGCCTTGATTGTGCGAATCTGTCGATATTTGGGAATAGAACCGACAAATATGTGAAAATTCATGAAAACACCCCAGTAGCAGATTATAACCCCAACATTGTTTGAGAGGAGCTGAGTAACTGAGAGCTGGTAATAGATATACATGTACAACTGTCCGTAAGAGCCTTGATTGTGCGAATCTGTCGATATTTGGGAATAGAACCGACAAATATGTGAAAATTCATGAAAACACCCCAGTAGCAGATTATAACCCCAACATTGTTTGAGAGGAGCTGAGTAACTGAGAGCTGGTAATAGATATATATGTACAACTGTCCGTAAGAGCCTTGATTGTGCGAATCTGTCGATATTTGGGAATAGATCCGAGAAATATGTGAACATTCATGAAAACATCCCAGTAGCAGATTATAACCCCAACATTGTTTGAGACTAGTTGAGTAACTGAGAGCTGGTAATAGACATACATGTACAACTGTCCGTAAGAGCCTTGATTGTACGAATCTGTCGATATTTGGGAATAGAACCGAGAAATATGTGAACATTCATGAAAACACCCCAGTAGCAGATTATAACCCCAACATTGCTTGAAAGGATTTGAGTAACTGAGAGCAGGTAATAGATATACATGTACAACTGTCCATAAGAGCCTTGATTGTGCGAATCTGTCGATATTTGGAAATAGAACCGAGAAATATGTGAACATTCATGAAAACATCCCAGTAGCAGATTATAACCCCAACATTGTTTGAAAGGATTTGAGTAACTGAGAGCAGGTAATAGATATACATGTACAACTGTCCGTAAGAGCCTTGATTGTGCGAATCTGTCGATATTTGGGAATAGAACCGAGAAATATGTGAACATTCATGAAAACACCCCAGTAGCAGATTATAACCCCAACATTGTTTGAAAGGATTTGAGTAACTGAGAGCAGGTAATAGATATACATGTACAACTGTCCGTAAGAGCCTTGATTGTGCGAATCTGTCGATATTTGGGAATAGAACCGAGAAATATGTGAACATTCATGAAAACACCCCAGTAGCAGATTATAACCCCAACATTGTTTGAAAGGATTTGAGTAACTGAGAGCAGGTAATAGATATACATGTACAACTGTCCGTAAGAGCCTTGATTGTGCGAATCTGTCGATATTTGGGAATAGAACCGACAAATATGTGAACATTCATGAAAACACCCCAGTAGCAGATTATAACCCCAACATTGTTTGAAAGGATTTGAGTAACTGAGAGCAGGTAATAGATATACATGTACAACTGTCCGTAAGAGCCTTGATTGTGCGAATCTGTCGATATTTGGGAATAGAACCGACAAATATGTGAACATTCATGAAAACACCCCAGTAGCAGATTATAACCCCAACATTGTTTGAGAGGAGTTGAGTAACTGAGAGCAGGTAATAGATATACATGTACAACTGTCCGTAAGAGCCTTGATTGTGCGAATCTGTCGATATTTGGGAATAGAACCGACAAATATGTGAACATTCATGAAAACACCCCAGTAGCAGATTATAACCCCAACATTGTTTGAGAGGAGCTGAGTAACTGAGAGCTGGTAATAGATATACATGTACAACTGTCCGTAAGAGCCTTGATTGTGCGAATCTGTCGATATTTGGGAATAGAACCGACAAATATGTGAAAATTCATGAAAACACCCCAGTAGCAGATTATAACCCCAACATTGTTTGAGAGGAGCTGAGTAACTGAGAGCTGGTAATAGATATACATGTACAACTGTCCGTAAGAGCCTTGATTGTGCGAATCTGTCGATATTTGGGAATAGAACCGACAAATATGTGAAAATTCATGAAAACACCCCAGTAGCAGATTATAACCCCAACATTGTTTGAGAGGAGCTGAGTAACTGAGAGCTGGTAATAGATATACATGTACAACTGTCCGTAAGAGCCTTGATTGTGCGAATCTGTCGATATTTAAGAATAGAACCGAGAAATATGTGAACATTCATGACAACATCCCAGTTGCAGATTATAACCCCAACATTGTTTGAGAGGAGTTGAGTAACTGAGAGCTGGTAATAGACATACATGTACAACTGTCCGTAAGAGCCTTGATTGTGCGAATCTGTCGATATTTGGGAATAGAACCGAGAAATATGTGAACATTCATGAAAACATCCCAGTAGCAGATTATAACCCCAACATTGTTTGAGAGGAGTTGAGTAACTGAGAGCTGGTAATAGACATACATGTACAACTGTCCGTAAGAGCCTTGATTGTACGAATCTGTCGATATTTGGGAATAGAACCGAGAAATATGTGAACATTCATGAAAACACCCCAGTAGCAGATTATAACCACAACATTGCTTGAAAGGATTTGAGTAACTGAGAGCAGGTAATAGATATACATGTACAACTGTCCGTAAGAGCCTTGATTGTGCGAATCTGTCGATATTTGGGAATAGAACCGACAAATATATGAACATTCATGAAAATACCCCAGTAGCAGATTATAACCCCAACATTGTTTGAGAGGAGTTGAGTAACTGAGAGCAGGTAATAGATATACATGTACAACTGTCCGTAAGAGCCTTGATTGTGCGAATCTGTCGATATTTGGGAATAGAACCGACAAATATGTGAACATTCATGAAAACACCCCAGTAGCAGATTATAACCCCAACATTGTTTGAGAGGAGTTGAGTAACTGAGAGCAGGTAATAGATGTACATGTACGACTGTCCGTAAGAGCCTTGATTGTGCGAATCTGTCGATATTTGGGAATAGAACCGAGAAATATGTGAACATTCATGAAAACTCCCCAGTAGCAGATTATAACCCCAACATTGCTTGAAAGGATTTGAGTAACTGAGAGCAGGTAATAGATATACATGTACAACTGTCCGTAAGAGCCTTGATTGTGCGAATCTGTCGATATTTGGGAATAGAACCGAGAAATATGTGAACATTCATGAAAACATCCCAGTAGCAGATTATAACCCCAACATTGTTTGAGAGGAGTTGAGTAACTGAGAGCAGGTAATAGATATACATGTACAACTGTCCGTAAGAGCCTTGATTGTGCGAATCTGTCGATATTTGGGAATAGAACCGAGAAATATGTGAAAATTCATGAAAACACCCCAGTAGCAGATTATAACCCCAACATTGTTTGAGAGGAGCTGAGTAACTGAGAGCTGGTAATAGATATACATGTACAACTGTCCGTAAGAGCCTTGATTGTGCGAATCTGTCGATATTTGGGAATAGAACCGAGAAATATGTGAACATTCATGAAAACATCCCAGTAGCAGATTATAACCCCAACATTGTTTGAGAGGAGTTGAGTAACTTAGAGCTGGTAATAGACATACATGTACAACTGTCCGTAAGAGCCTTGATTGTGCGAATCTGTCGATATTTGGGAATAGAACCGAGAAATATGTGAACATTCATGAAAACATCCCAGTAGCAGATTATAACCCCAACATTGTTTGAGAGGAGTTGAGTAACTGAGAGCTGGTAATAGACATACATGTACAACTGTCCGTAAGAGCCTTGATTGTACGAATCTGTCGATATTTGGGAATAGAACCGAGAAATATGTGAACATTCATGAAAACACCCCAGTAGCAGATTATAACCCCAACATTGCTTGAAAGGATTTGAGTAACTGAGAGCAGGTAATAGATATACATGTACAACTGTCCGTAAGAGCCTTGATTGTGCGAATCTGTCGATATTTGGGAATAGAACCGACAAATATGTGAACATTCATGAAAACACCCCAGTAGCAGATTATAACCCCAACATTGTTTGAGAGGAGTTGAGTAACTGAGAGCAGGTAATAGATATACATGTACAACTGTCCGTAAGAGCCTTGATTGTGCGTATCTGTCGATATTTGGGAATAGAACCGAGAAATATGTGAACATTCATGAAAACATCCCAGTAGCAGATTATAACCCCAACATTGTTAGAGAGGATTTGAGTAACTGAGAGCAGGTAATAGATATACATGTACAACTGTCCGTAAGAGCCTTGATTGTGCGAATCTGTCGATATTTGGGAATAGAACCGAGAAGTATGTGAACATTCATGAAAACATCCCAGTAGCAGATTATAACCCCAACATTGTTAGAGAGGATTTGAGTAACTGAGAGCAGGTAATAGATATGCATGTACAACTGTCCGTAAGAGCCTTGATTGTGCGAATCTGTCGATATTTGGGAATAGAACCGAGAAATATGTGAACATTCATGAAAACATCCCAGTAGCAGATTATAACCCCAACATTGTTAGAGAGGAGTTGAGTAACTGAGAGCAGGTAATAGATATGCATGTACAACTGTCCGTAAGAGCCTTGATTGTGCGTATCTGTCGATATTTGGGAATAGAACCGACAAATATGTGAACATTCATGAAAACACCCCAGTAGCAGATTATAACCCCAACATTGTTTGAAAGGATTTGAGTAACTGAGAGCAGGTAATAGATATACATGTATAACTGTCCGTAAGAGCCTTGATTGTGCGAATCTGTCGATATTTGGGAATAGAACCGAGAAATATGTGAACATTCATGAAAACATCCCAGTAGCAGATTATAACCCCAACATTGTTTGAGAGGAGTTGAGTAACTGAGAGCAGGTAATAGATATACATGTACAACTGTCCGTAAGAGCCTTGATTGTGCGAATCTGTCGATATTTGGGAATAGAACCGAGAAATATGTGAAAATTCATGAAAACATCCCAGTAGCAGATTATAACCCCAACATTGTTTGAGAGGAGTTGAGTAACTGAGAGCTGGTAATAGACATACATGTACAACTGTCCGTAAGAGCCTTGATTGTGCGAATCTGTCGATA
This sequence comes from Prosapia bicincta, assembly GCA_036971475.1. NCBI lineage: Eukaryota > Metazoa > Arthropoda > Insecta > Hemiptera > Cercopidae > Prosapia > Prosapia bicincta. The sequence goes on from JBAIZL010000004.1 coordinate 221,248,043, forward strand.
TTTGGGAATAGAACCGAGAAATATGTGAAAATTCATGAAAACACCCCAGTAGCAGATTATAACCCCAACATTGTTTGAGAGGAGCTGAGTAACTGAGAGCTGGTAATAGATATACATGTACAACTGTCCGTAAGAGCCTTGATTGTGCGAATCTGTCGATATTTGGGAATAGAACCGAGAAATATGTGAAAATTCATGAAAACACCCCAGTAGCAGATTATAACCCCAACATTGTTTGAGAGGAGCTGAGTAACTGAGAGCTGGTAATAGACATACATGTACAACTGTCCGTAAGAGCCTTGATTGTGCGAATCTGTCGATATTTGGGAATAGAACCGAGAAATATGTGAAAATTCATGAAAACACCCCAGTAGCAGATTATAACCCCAACATTGTTTGAGAGGAGCTGAGTAACTGAGAGCTGGTAATAGATATACATGTACAACTGTCCGTAAGAGCCTTGATTGTGCGAATCTGTCGATATTTGGGAATAGAACCGAGAAATATGTGAACATTCATGAAAACATCCCAGTAGCAGATTATAACCCCAACATTGTTTGAGAGGAGTTGAGTAACTTAGAGCTGGTAATAGACATACATGTACAACTGTCCGTAAGAGCCTTGATTGTGCGAATCTGTCGATATTTGGGAATAGAACCGAGAAATATGTGAACATTCATGAAAACATCCCAGTAGCAGATTATAACCCCAACATTGTTTGAGAGGAGTTGAGTAACTGAGAGCTGGTAATACACATACATGTACAACTGTCCGTAAGAGCCTTGATTGTACGAATCTGTCGATATTTGGGAATAGAACCGAGAAATATGTGAACATTCATGAAAACACCCCAGTAGCAGATTATAACCCCAACATTGCTTGAAAGGATTTGAGTAACTGAGAGCAGGTAATAGATATACATGTACAACTGTCCGTAAGAGCCTTGATTGTGCGAATCTGTCGATATTTGGGAATAGAACCGACAAATATGTGAACATTCATGAAAACACCCCAGTAGCAGATTATAACCCCAACATTGTTTGAGAGGAGTTGAGTAACTGAGAGCAGGTAATAGATATACATGTACAACTGTCCGTATGAGCCTTGATTGTGCGTATCTGTCGAAATTTTGAATAGAACCGACAAATATGTGAACATTCATGAAAACATCCCAGTAGCAGATTATAACCCCAACATTGTTAGAGAGGATTTGAGTAACTGAGAGCAGGTAATAGATATACATGTACAACTGTCCGTAAGAGCCTTGATTGTGCGAATCTGTCGATATTTGGGAATAGAACCGAGAAGTATGTGAACATTCATGAAAACATCCCAGTAGCAGATTATAACCCCAACATTGTTAGAGAGGATTTGAGTAACTGAGAGCAGGTAATAGATATGCATGTACAACTGTCCGTAAGAGCCTTGATTGTGCGAATCTGTCGATATTTGGGAATAGAACCGAGAAATATGTGAACATTCATGAAAACATCCCAGTAGCAGATTATAACCCCAACATTGTTAGAGAGGAGTTGAGTAACTGAGAGCAGGTAATAGATATGCATGTACAACTGTCCGTAAGAGCCTTGATTGTGCGTATCTGTCGATATTTGGGAATAGAACCGACAAATATGTGAACATTCATGAAAACATCCCAGTAGCAGATTATAACCCCAACATTGTTAGAGAGGAGTTGAGTAACTGAGAGCAGGTAATAGATATACATGTACAACTGTCCGTAAGAGCCTTGATTGTGCGAATCTGTCGATATTTGGGAATAGAACCGAGAAATATGTGAACATTCATGAAAACACCCCAATAGCAGATTATAACCCCAACATTGTTTGAGAGGAGTTGAGTAACTGAGAGCAGGTAATAGATGTACATGTACAACTGTCCGTAAGAGCCTTGATTGTGCGAATCTGTCGATATTTGGGAATAGAACCGAGAAATATGTGAACATTCATGAAAACTCCCCAGTAGCAGATTATAACCCCAACATTGCTTGAAAGGATTTGAGTAACTGAGAGCAGGTAATAGATATACATGTACAACTGTCCGTAAGAGCCTTGATTGTGCGAATCTGTCGATATTTGGGAATAGAACCGAGAAATATGTGAACATTCATGAAAACTCCCCAGTAGCAGATTATAACCCCAACATTGCTTGAAAGGATTTGAGTAACTGAGAGCAGGTAATAGATATACATGTACAACTGTCCGTAAGAGCCTTGATTGTGCGAATCTGTCGATATTTGGGAATAGAACCGACAAATATGTGAACATTCATGAAAACACCCCAGTAGCAGATTATAACCCCAACATTGCTTGAAAGGATTTGAGTAACTGAGAGCAGGTAATAGATATACATGTACAACTGTCCGTAAGAGCCTTGATTGTGCGAATCTGTCGATATTTGGGAATAGAACCGACAAATATGTGAACATTCATGAATACACCCCAGTAGCAGATTATAACCCCAACATTGTTTGAGAGGAGCTGAGTAACTGAGAGCAGGTAATAGATATGCATGTACAACTGTCCGTAAGAGCCTTGATTGTGCGAATCTGTCGATATTTGGGAATAGAACCGACAAATATGTGAACATTCATGAAAACACCCCAGTAGCAGATTATAACCCCAACATTGTTAGAGAGGAGCTGAGTAACTGAGAGCAGGTAATAGATATACATGTACAACTGTCCGTAAGAGCCTTGATTGTGCGAATCTGTCGATATTTGGGAATAGAACCGAGAATAATGTGAACATTCATGAAAACACCCCAGTAGCAGATTATAACCCCAACATTGTTAGAGAGGAGTTGAGTAACTGAGAGCAGGTGATAGATATACATGTACAACTGTCCGTAAGAGCCTTGATTGTGCGAATCTGTCGATATTTGGGAATAGAACCGAGAAATATGTGAACATTCATGAAAACACCCCAGTAGCAGATTATAACCCCAACATTGTTAGAGAGGAGTTGAGTAACTGAGAGCAGGTAATAGATATACATGTACAACTGTCCGTAAGAGCCTTGATTGTGCGAATCTGTCGATATTTGGGAATAGAACCGAGAAATATGTGAACATTCATGAAAACTCCCCAGTATCAGATTATAACCCCAACGTTGTTTGAGAGGAGCTGAGTAACTGAGAGCAGGTAATAGATATGCATGTACAACTGTCCGTAAGAGCCTTGATTGTGCGAATCTGTCGATATTTGGGAATAGAACCGACAAATATGTGAACATTCATGAAAACATCCCAGTAGCAGATTATAACCCCAACATTGTTAGAGAGGAGCTGAGTAACTGAGAGCAGGTAATAGATATACATGTACAACTGTCCGTAAGAGCCTTGATTGTGCGAATCTGTCGATATTTGGGAATAGAACCGAGAATAATGTGAACATTCATGAAAACACCCCAGTAGCAGATTATAACCCCAACATTGTTTGAGAGGAGTTGAGTAACTGAGAGCAGGTAATAGATATGCATGTACAACTGTCCGTAAGAGCCTTGATTGTGCGAATCTGTCGATATTTGGGAATAGAACCGAGAATAATGTGAACATTCATGAAAACATCCCAGTAGCAGATTATAACCCCAACATTGTTTGAGAGGAGTTGAGTAACTGAGAGCAGGTAATAGATATGCATGTACAACTGTCCGTAAGAGCCTTGATTGTGCGAATCTGTCGATATTTGGGAATAGAACCGAGAAATATGTGAACATTCATGAAAACATCCCAGTAGCAGATTATAACCCCAACATTGTTAGAGAGGAGCTGAGTAACTGAGAGCAGGTAATAGATATACATGTACAACTGTCCGTAAGAGCCTTGATTGTGCGAATCTGTCGATATTTGGGAATAGAACCGAGAAATATGTGAACATTCATGAAAACATCCCAGTAGCAGATTATAACCCCAACATTGTTAGAGAGGAGCTGAGTAACTGAAAGCAGGTAATAGATATACATGTACAACTGTCCGTAAGAGCCTTGATTGTGCGAATCTGTCGATATTTGGGAATAGAACCGACAAATATGTGAACATTCATGAAAACATCCCAGTATCAGATTATAACCCCAACATTGTTTGAGAGGAGCTGAGTAACTGAGAGCAGGTAATAGATATACATGTACAACTGTCCGTAAGAGCCTTGATTGTGCGAATCTGTCGATATTTGGAAATAGAACCGAGAAATATGTGAACATTCATGAAAACATCCCAGTAGCAGATTATAACCCCAACATTGTTTGAGAGGAGCTGAGTAACTGAGAGCAGGTAATAGATATACATGTACAACTGTCCGTAAGAGCCTTGATTGTGCGAATCTGTCGATATTTGGAAATAGAACCGAGAAATATGTGAACATTCATGAAAACATCCCAGTAGCAGATTATAACCCCAACATTGTTTGAAAGGATTTGAGTAACTGAGAGCAGGTAATAGATATACATGTACAACTGTCCGTAAGAGCCTTGATTGTGCGAATCTGTCGATATTTGGAAATAGAACCGAGAAATATGTGAACATTCATGAAAACATCCCAGTAGCAGATTATAACCCCAACATTGTTTGAAAGGATTTGAGTAACTGAGAGCAGGTAATAGATATACATGTACAACTGTCCGTAAGAGCCTTGATTGTGCGAATCTGTCGATATTTGGGAATAGAACCGAGAAATATGTGAACATTCATGAAAACTCCCCAGTAGCAGATTATAACCCCAACATTGCTTGAAAGGATTTGAGTAACTGAGAGCAGGTAATAGATATACATGTACAACTGTCCGTAAGAGCCTTGATTGTGCGAATCTGTCGATATTTGGGAATAGAACCGAGAAGTATGTGAACATTCATGAAAACTCCCCAGTAGCAGATTATAACCCCAACATTGTTTGAGAGGAGTTGAGTAACTGAGAGCAGGTAATAGATATGCATGTACAACTGTCCGTAAGAGCCTTGATTGTGCGAATCTGTCGATATTTGGGAATAGAACCGAGAAATATGTGAACATTCATGAAAACACCCCAGTAGCAGATTATAACCCCAACATTGTTAGAGAGGAGTTGAGTAACTGAGAGCAGGTAATAGATATGCATGTACAACTGTCCGTAAGAGCCTTGATTGTGCGAATCTGTCGATATTTGGGAATAGAACCGAGAAATATGTGAACATTCATGAAAACACCCCAGTAGCAGATTATAACCCCAACATTGTTAGAGAGGAGTTGAGTAACTGAGAGCAGGTAATAGATATGCATGTACAACTGTCCGTAAGAGCCTTGATTGTGCGAATCTGTCGATATTTGGGAATAGAACCGAGAAATATGTGAACATTCATGAAAACACCCCAGTAGCAGATTATAACCCCAACATTGTTAGAGAGGAGTTGAGTAACTGAGAGCAGGTAATAGATATGCATGTACAACTGTCCGTAAGAGCCTTGATTGTGCGAATCTGTCGATATTTGGGAATAGAACCGAGAAATATGTGAACATTCATGAAAACACCCCAGTAGCAGATTATAACCCCAACATTGTTAGAGAGGAGTTGAGTAACTGAGAGCAGGTAATAGATATGCATGTACAACTGTCCGTAAGAGCCTTGATTGTGCGAATCTGTCGATATTTGGGAATAGAACCGAGAAATATGTGAACATTCATGAAAACACCCCAGTAGCAGATTATAACCCCAACATTGTTAGAGAGGAGTTGAGTAACTGAGAGCAGGTAATAGATATGCATGTACAACTGTCCGTAAGAGCCTTGATTGTGCGAATCTGTCGATATTTGGGAATAGAACCGAGAAATATGTGAACATTCATGAAAACACCCCAGTAGCAGATTATAACCCCAACATTGTTAGAGAGGAGTTGAGTAACTGAGAGCAGGTAATAGATATGCATGTACAACTGTCCGTAAGAGCCTTGATTGTGCGAATCTGTCGATATTTGGGAATAGAACCGAGAAATATGTGAACATTCATGAAAACATCCCAGTAGCAGATTATAACCCCAACATTGTTAGAGAGGAGCTGAGTAACTGAGAGCAGGTAATAGATATACATGTACAACTGTCCGTAAGAGCCTTGATTGTGCGAATCTGTCGATATTTGGGAATAGAACCGAGAAATATGTGATCATTCATGAAAACATCCCAGTAGCAGATTATAACCCCAACATTGTTAGAGAGGAGCTGAGTAACTGAAAGCAGGTAATAGATATACATGTACAACTGTCCGTAAGAGCCTTGATTGTGCGAATCTGTCGATATTTGGGAATAGAACCGACAAATATGTGAACATTCATGAAAACATCCCAGTATCAGATTATAACCCCAACATTGTTAGAGAGGAGCTGAGTAACTGAGAGCAGGTAATAGATATACATGTACAACTGTCCGTAAGAGCCTTGATTGTGCGAATCTGTCGATATTTGGGAATAGAACCGACAAATATGTGAACATTCATGAAAACTCCCCAGTATCAGATTATAACCCCAACATTGTTTGAGAGGAGCTGAGTAACTGAGAGCAGGTAATAGATATACATGTACAACTGTCCGTAAGAGCCTTGATTGTGCGAATCTGTCGATATTTGGAAATAGAACCGAGAAATATGTGAACATTCATGAAAACATCCCAGTAGCAGATTATAACCCCAACATTGTTTGAAAGGATTTGAGTAACTGAGAGCAGGTAATAGATATACATGTACAACTGTCCGTAAGAGCCTTGATTGTGCGAATCTGTCGATATTTGGGAATAGAACCGAGAAATATGTGAACATTCATGAAAACTCCCCAGTAGCAGATTATAACCCCAACATTGCTTGAAAGGATTTGAGTAACTGAGAGCAGGTAATAGATATACATGTACAACTGTCCGTAAGAGCCTTGATTGTGCGAATCTGTCGATATTTGGGAATAGAACCGAGAAGTATGTGAACATTCATGAAAACTCCCCAGTAGCAGATTATAACCCCAACATTGTTTGAGAGGAGTTGAGTAACTGAGAGCAGGTAATAGATATGCATGTACAACTGTCCGTAAGAGCCTTGATTGTGCGAATCTGTCGATATTTGGGAATAGAACCGAGAAATATGTGAACATTCATGAAAACACCCCAGTAGCAGATTATAACCCCAACATTGTTAGAGAGGAGTTGAGTAACTGAGAGCAGGTAATAGATATGCATGTACAACTGTCCGTAAGAGCCTTGATTGTGCGAATCTGTCGATATTTGGGAATAGAACCGAGAAATATGTGAACATTCATGAAAACACCCCAGTAGCAGATTATAACCCCAACATTGTTAGAGAGGAGTTGAGTAACTGAGAGCAGGTAATAGATATGCATGTACAACTGTCCGTAAGAGCCTTGATTGTGCGAATCTGTCGATATTTGGGAATAGAACCGAGAAATATGTGAACATTCATGAAAACACCCCAGTAGCAGATTATAACCCCAACATTGTTAGAGAGGAGTTGAGTAACTGAGAGCAGGTAATAGATATGCATGTACAACTGTCCGTTAGAGCCTTGATTGTGCGAATCTGTCGATATTTGGGAATAGAACCGAGAAATATGTGAACATTCATGAAAACACCCCAGTAGCAGATTATAACCCCAACATTGTTAGAGAGGAGTTGAGTAACTGAGAGCAGGTAATAGATATGCATGTACAACTGTCCGTAAGAGCCTTGATTGTGCGAATCTGTCGATATTTGGGAATAGAACCGAGAAATATGTGAACATTCATGAAAACACCCCAGTAGCAGATTATAACCCCAACATTGTTAGAGAGGAGTTGAGTAACTGAGAGCAGGTAATAGATATGCATGTACAACTGTCCGTAAGAGCCTTGATTGTGCGAATCTGTCGATATTTGGGAATAGAACCGAGAAATATGTGAACATTCATGAAAACACCCCAGTAGCAGATTATAACCCCAACATTGTTAGAGAGGAGTTGAGTAACTGAGAGCAGGTAATAGATATGCATGTACAACTGTCCGTAAGAGCCTTGATTGTGCGAATCTGTCGATATTTGGGAATAGAACCGAGAAATATGTGAACATTCATGAAAACATCCCAGTAGCAGATTATAACCCCAACATTGTTAGAGAGGAGCTGAGTAACTGAGAGCAGGTAATAGATATACATGTACAACTGTCCGTAAGAGCCTTGATTGTGCGAATCTGTCGATATTTGGGAATAGAACCGAGAAATATGTGAACATTCATGAAAACATCCCAGTAGCAGATTATAACCCCAACATTGTTAGAGAGGAGCTGAGTAACTGAAAGCAGGTAATAGATATACATGTACAACTGTCCGTAAGAGCCTTGATTGTGCGAATCTGTCGATATTTGGGAATAGAACCGACAAATATGTGAACATTCATGAAAACATCCCAGTATCAGATTATAACCCCAACATTGTTAGAGAGGAGCTGAGTAACTGAGAGCAGGTAATAGATATACATGTACAACTGTCCGTAAGAGCCTTGATTGTGCGAATCTGTCGATATTTGGGAATAGAACCGACAAATATGTAAACATTCATGAAAACTCCCCAGTATCAGATTATAACCCCAACATTGTTTGAGAGGAGCTGAGTAACTGAGAGCTGGTAATAGATATACATGTACAACTGTCCGTAAGAGCCTTGATTGTGCGAATCTGTCGATATTTGGGAATAGAACCGAGAAATATGTGAACATTCATGAAAACATCCCAGTATCAGATTATAACCCCAACATTGTTAGAGAGGAGCTGAGTAACTGAAAGCAGGTAATAGATATACATGTACAACTGTCCGTAAGAGCCTTGATTGTGCGTATCTGTCGATATTTGGGAATAGAACCGACAAATATGTGAACATGCATGAAAACATCCCAGTATCAGATTATAACCCCAACATTGTTAGAGAGGAGCTGAGTAACTGAAAGCAGGTAATAGATATGCATGTACAACTGTCCGTAAGAGCCTTGATTGTGCGAATCTGTCGATATTTGGGAATAGAACCGACAAATATGTGAACATTCATGAAAACTCCCCAGTATCAGATTATAACCCCAACATTGTTTGAGAGGAGCTGAGTAACTGAGAGCAGGTAATAGATATACATGTACAACTGTCCGTAAGAGCCTTGATTGTGCGAATCTGTCGATATTTGGAAATAGAACCGAGAAATATGTGAACATTCATGAAAACATCCCAGTAGCAGATTATAACCCCAACATTGTTTGAAAGGATTTGAGTAACTGAGAGCAGGTAATAGATATACATGTACAACTGTCCGTAAGAGCCTTGATTGTGCGAATCTGTCGATATTTGGAAATAGAACCGAGAAATATGTGAACATTCATGAAAACATCCCAGTAGCAGATTATAACCCCAACATTGTTTGAAAGGATTTGAGTAACTGAGAGCAGGTAATAGATATGCATGTACAACTGTCCGTAAGAGCCTTGATTGTGCGAATCTGTCGATATTTGGGAATAGAACCGAGAAATATGTGAACATTCATGAGAACACCCCAGTAGCAGATTATAACCCCAACATTGTTTGAAAGGATTTGAGTAACTGAGAGCAGGTAATAGATATACATGTACAACTGTCCATAAGAGCCTTGATTGTGCGAATCTGTCGATATTTGGGAATAGAACCGAGAAATATGTGAACATTCATGAAAACACCCCAGTAGCAGATTATAACCCCAACATTGTTTGAAAGGATTTGAGTAACTGAGAGCAGGTAATAGATATACATGTACAACTGTCCGTAAGAGCCTTGATTGTGTGAAACTGTCGATATTTGGGAATAGAACCGACAAATATGTGAACATTCATGAAAACACCCCAGTAGCAGATTATAACCCCAACATTGTTTGAGAGGAGCTGAGTAACTGAGAGCTGGTAATAGATATACATGTACAACTGTCCGTAAGAGCCTTGATTGTGCGAATCTGTCGATATTTGGGAATAGAACCGAGAAATATGTGAACATTCATGAAAACACCCCAGTAGCAGATTATAACCCCAACATTGTTAGAGAGGAGTTGAGTAACTGAGAGCAGGTAATAGATATGCATGTACAACTGTCCGTAAGAGCCTTGATTGTGCGAATCTGTCGATATTTGGGAATAGAACCGAGAAATTTGTGAACATTCATGAAAACACCCCAGTAGCAGATTATAACCCCAACATTGTTAGAGAGGAGTTGAGTAACTGAGAGCAGGTAATAGATATGCATGTACAACTGTCCGTAAGAGCCTTGATTGTGCGAATCTGTCGATATTTGGGAATAGAACCGAGAAATATGTGAACATTCATGAAAACACCCCAGTAGCAGATTATAACCCCAACATTGTTAGAGAGGAGTTGAGTAACTGAGAGCAGGTAATAGATATGCATGTACAACTGTCCGTAAGAGCCTTGATTGTGCGAATCTGTCGATATTTGGGAATAGAACCGAGAAATATGTGAACATTCATGAAAACACCCCAGTAGCAGATTATAACCCCAACATTGTTAGAGAGGAGTTGAGTAACTGAGAGCAGGTAATAGATATGCATGTACAACTGTCCGTAAGAGCCTTGATTGTGCGAATCTGTCGATATTTGGGAATAGAACCGAGAAATATGTGAACATTCATGAAAACATCCCAGTAGCAGATTATAACCCCAACATTGTTAGAGAGGAGCTGAGTAACTGAGAGCAGGTAATAGATATACATGTACAACTGTCCGTAAGAGCCTTGATTGTGCGAATCTGTCGATATTTGGGAATAGAACCGAGAAATATGTGAACATTCATGAAAACATCCCAGTAGCAGATTATAACCCCAACATTGTTAGAGAGGAGCTGAGTAACTGAAAGCAGGTAATAGATATACATGTACAACTGTCCGTAAGAGCCTTGATTGTGCGAATCTGTCGATATTTGGGAATAGAACCGACAAATATGTGAACATTCATGAAAACATCCCAGTATCAGATTATAACCCCAACATTGTTAGAGAGGAGCTGAGTAACTGAGAGCAGGTAATAGATATACATGTACAACTGTCCGTAAGAGCCTTGATTGTGCGAATCTGTCGATATTTGGGAATAGAACCGACAAATATGTGAACATTCATGAAAACTCCCCAGTATCAGATTATAACCCCAACATTGTTTGAGAGGAGCTGAGTAACTGAGAGCAGGTAATAGATATACATGTACAACTGTCCGTAAGAGCCTTGATTGTGCGAATCTGTCGATATTTGGGAATAGAACCGAGAAATATGTGAACATTCATGAAAACATCCCAGTAGCAGATTATAACCCCAACATTGTTTGAGAGGAGTTGAGTAACTGAGAGCAGGTAATAGATATACATGTACAACTGTCCGTAAGAGCCTTGATTGTGCGAATCTGTCGATATTTGGGAATAGAACCGAGAAATATGTGAACATTCATGAAAACTCCCCAGTATCAGATTATAACCCCAACATTGTTTGAGAGGAGTTGAGTAACTGAGAGCAGGTAATAGATATACATGTACAACTGTCCGTAAGAGCCTTGATTGTGCGAATCTGTCGATATTTGGGAATAGAACCGACAAATATGTGAACATTCATGAAAACTCCCCAGTATCAGATTATAACCCCAACATTGTTTGAGAGGAGCTGAGTAACTGAGAGCAGGTAATAGATATACATGTACAACTGTCCGTAAGAGCCTTGATTGTGCGAATCTGTCGATATTTGGGAATAGAACCGAGAAATATGTGAACATTCATGAAAACATCCCAGTATCAGATTATAACCCCAACATTGTTAGAGAGGAGCTGAGTAACTGAAAGCAGGTAATAGATATACATGTACAACTGTCCGTAAGAGCCTTGATTGTGCGTATCTGTCGATATTTGGGAATAGAACCGACAAATATGTGAACATTCATGAAAACATCCCAGTATCAGATTATAACCCCAACATTGTTAGAGAGGAGCTGAGTAACTGAAAGCAGGTAATAGATATGCATGTACAACTGTCCGTAAGAGCCTTGATTGTGCGAATCTGTCGATATTTGGGAATAGAACCGACAAATATGTGAACATTCATGAAAACTCCCCAGTATCAGATTATAACCCCAACATTGTTTGAGAGGAGCTGAGTAACTGAGAGCAGGTAATAGATATGCATGTACAACTGTCCGTAAGAGCCTTGATTGTGCGAATCTGTCGATATTTGGGAATAGAACCGACAAATATGTGAACATTCATGAAAACACCCCAGTAGCAGATTATAACCCCAACATTGTTTGAGAGGAGCTGAGTAACTGAGAGCAGGTAATAGATATACATGTACAACTGTCCGTAAGAGCCTTGATTGTGCGAATCTGTCGATATTTGGGAATAGAACCGACAAATATGTGAACATTCATGAAAACACCCCAGTAGCAGATTATAACCCCAACATTGTTAGAGAGGAGCTGAGTAACTGAGAGCAGGTAATAGATATACATGTACAACTGTCCGTAAGAGCCTTGATTGTGCGAATCTGTCGATATTTGGGAATAGAACCGACAAATATGTGAACATTCATGAAAACACCCCAGTAGCAGATTATAACCCCAACATTGTTAGAGAGGAGCTGAGTAACTGAGAGCAGGTAATAGATATACATGTACAACTGTCCGTAAGAGCCTTGATTGTGCGAATCTGTCGATATTTGGGAATAGAACCGAGAATAATGTGAACATTCATGAAAACATCCCAGTATCAGATTATAACCCCAACATTGTTAGAGAGGAGCTGAGTAACTGAGAGCAGGTAATAGACATACATGTACAACTGTCCGTAAGAGCCTTGATTGTGCGAATCTGTCGATATTTGGAAATAGAACCGAGAAATATGTGAACATTCACGAAAACTCCCCAGTATCAGATTATAACCCCAACATTGTTTGAGAGGAGCTGAGTAACTGAGAGCAGGTAATAGATATACATGTACAACTGTCCGTAAGAGCCTTGATTGTGCGAATCTGTCGATATTTGGAAATAGAACCGAGAAATATGTGAACATTCATGAAAACATCCCAGTAGCAGATTATAACCCCAACATTGTTTGAAAGGATTTGAGTAACTGAGAGCAGGTAATAGATATACATGTACAACTGTCCGTAAGAGCCTTGATTGTGCGAATCTGTCGATATTTGGGAATAGAACCGACAAATATGTGAACATTCATCAAAACATCCCAGTATCAGATTATAACCCCAACATTGTTAGAGAGGAGCTGAGTAACTGAAAGCAGGTAATAGATATGCATGTACAACTGTCCGTAAGAGCTTTGATTGTGCGAATCTGTCGATATTTGGGAATAGAACCGACAAATATGTGAACATTCATGAAAACACCCCAGTAGCAGATTATAACCCCAACATTGTTAGAGAGGAGCTGAGTAACTGAGAGCAGGTAATAGATATACATGTACAACTGTCCGTAAGAGCCTTGATTGTGCGAATCTGTCGATATTTGGGAATAGAACCGAGAATAATGTGAACATTCATGAAAACATCCCAGTATCAGATTATAACCCCAACATTGTTTGAGAGGAGCTGAGTAACTGAGAGCAGGTAATAGATATACATGTACAACTGTCCGTAAGAGCCTTGATTGTGCGAATCTGTCGATATTTGGAAATAGAACCGAGAAATATGTGAACATTCATGAAAACATCCCAGTAGCAGATTATAACCCCAACATTGTTTGAAAGGATTTGAGTAACTGAGAGCAGGTAATAGATATACATGTACAACTGTCCGTAAGAGCCTTGATTGTGCGAATCTGTCGATATTTGGAAATAGAACCGAGAAATATGTGAACATTCATGAAAACATCCCAGTAGCAGATGATAACCCCAACATTGTTTGAAAGGATTTGAGTAACTGAGAGCAGGTAATAGATATACATGTACAACTGTCCGTAAGAGCCTTGATTGTGCGAATCTGTCGATATTTGGGAATAGAACCGAGAAATATGTGAACATTCATGAAAACACCCCAGTAGCAGATTATAACCCCAACATTGTTTGAAAGGATTTGAGTAACTGAGAGCAGGTAATAGATATACATGTACAACTGTCCATAAGAGCCTTGATTGTGCGAATCTGTCGATATTTGGGAATAGAACCGAGAAATATGTGAACATTCATGAAAACACCCCAGTAGCAGATTATAACCCCAACATTGTTTGAAAGGATTTGAGTAACTGAGAGCAGGTAATAGATATACATGTACAACTGTCCGTAAGAGCCTTGATTGTGCGAATCTGTCGATATTTGGGAATAGAACCGACAAATATGTGAACATTCATGAAAACACCCCAGTAGCAGATTATAACCCCAACATTGTTTGAGAGGAGCTGAGTAACTGAGAGCTGGTAATAGATATACATGTACAACTGTCCGTAAGAGCCTTGATTGTGCGAATCTGTCGATATTTGGGAATAGAACCGATAAATATGTGAACATTCATGAAAACATCCCAGTAGCAGATTATAACCCCAACATTGTTTGAGAGGAGTTGAGTAACTGAGAGCTGGTAATAGACATACATGTACAACTGTCCGTAAGAGCCTTGATTGTGCGAATCTGTCGATATTTGGGAATAGAACCGAGAAATATGTGAACATTCATGAAAACATCCCAGTAGCAGATTATAACCCCAACATTGTTTGAGAGGAGTTGAGTAACTGATAGCTGGTAATAGACATACATGTACAACTGTCCTTAAGAGCCTTGATTGTACGAATCTGTCGATATTTGGGAATAGAACCGAGAAATATGTGAACATTCATGAAAACACCCCAGTAGCAGATTATAACCCCAACATTGCTTGAAAGGATTTGAGTAACTGAGAGCAGGTAATAGATATACATGTACAACTGTCCGTAAGAGCCTTGATTGTGCGAATCTGTCGATATTTGGGAATAGAACCGACAAATATGTGAACATTCATGAAAACACCCCAGTAGCAGATTATAACCCCAACATTGTTTGAGAGGAGTTGAGTAACTGAGAGCAGGTAATAGATATACATGTACAACTGTCCGTAAGAGCCTTGATTGTGCGAATCTGTCGATATTTGGGAATAGAACCGACAAATATGTGAACATTCATGAAAACACCCCAGTAGCAGATTATAACCCCAACATTGTTTGAGAGGAGTTGAGTAACTGAGAGCAGGTAATAGATGTACATGTACAACTGTCCGTAAGAGCCTTGATTGTGCGAATCTGTCGATATTTGGGAATAGAACCGAGAAATATGTGAACATTCATGAAAACTCCCCAGTAGCAGATTATAACCCCAACATTGTTTGAGAGGAGTTGAGTAACTGAGAGCAGGTGATAGATATACATGTACATCTGTCCGTAAGAGCCTTGATTGTGCGAATCTGTCGATATTTGGGAATAGAACCGACAAATATGTGAACATTCATGAAAACATTCCAGTAGCAGATTATAACCCCAACATTGTTTGAGAGGAGTTGAGTAACTGAGAGCTGGTGATAGATATACATGTACAACTGTCCGTAAGAGCCTTGATTGTGCGAATCTGTCGATATTTGGGAATAGAACCGACAAATATGTGAACATTCATGAAAACATCCCAGTAGCAGATTATAACCCCAACATTGTTTGAGAGGAGTTGAGTAACTGAGAGCAGGTGATAGATATACATGTACAACTGTCCGTAAGAGCCTTGATTGTGCGAATCTGTCGATATTTGGGAATAGAACCGAGAAATATGTGAACATTCATGAAAACATCCCAGTAGCAGATTATAACCCCAACATTGTTTGAGAGGAGTTGAGTAACTGAGAGCTGGTAATAGATATACATGTACAACTGTCCGTAAGAGCCTTGATTGTGCGAATCTGTCGATATTTGGGAATAGAACCGAGAAATATGTGAACATTCATGAAAACATCCCAGTAGCAGATTATAACCCCAACATTGTTTGAGAGGAGTTGAGTAACTGAGAGCAGGTAATAGATATACATGTACAACTGTCCGTAAGAGCCTTGATTGTGCGAATCTGTCGATATTTGGGAATAGAACCGACAAATATGTGAACATTCATGAAAACTCTCCAGTAGCAGATTATAACCCCAACATTGTTTGAGAGGAGTTGAGTAACTGAGAGCAGGTAATAGATATACATGTACAACTGTCCGTAAAAGCCTTGATTGTGCGAATCTGTCGATATTTGGGAATAGAACCGACAAATATGTGAAAATTCATGAAAACACCCCAGTAGCAGATTATAACCCCAACATTGTTTGAGAGGAGCTGAGTAACTGAGAGCTGGTAATAGATATACATGTACAACTGTCCGTAAGAGCCTTGATTGTGCGAATCTGTCGATATTTGGGAATAGAACCGAGAAATATGTGAACATTCATGAAAACACCCCAGTAGCAGATTATAACCCCAACATTGCTTGAAAGGATTTGAGTAACTGAGAGCAGGTAATAGATATACATGTACAACTGTCCGTAAGAGCCTTGATTGTGCGAATCTGTCGATATTTGGGAATAGAACCGACAAATATGTGAACATTCATGAAAACACCCCAGTAGCAGATTATAACCCCAACATTGTTTGAGAGGAGTTGAGTAACTGAGAGCAGGTAATAGATATACATGTACAACTGTCCGTAAGAGCCTTGATTGTGCGAATCTGTCGATATTTGGGAATAGAACCGACAAATATGTGAACATTCATGAAAACACCCCAGTAGCAGATTATAACCCCAACATTGTTTGAGAGGAGTTGAGTAACTGAGAGCAGGTAATAGATGTACATGTACAACTGTCCGTAAGAGCCTTGATTGTGCGAATCTGTCGATATTTGGGAATAGAACCGAGAAATATGTGAACATTCATGAAAACTCCCCAGTAGCAGATTATAACCCCAACATTGTTTGAGAAGAGTTGAGTAACTGAGAGCAGGTAATAGATATACATGTACAACTGTCCGTAAGAGCCTTGATTGTGCGAATCTGTCGATATTTGGGAATAGAACCGAGAAGTATGTGAACATTCATGAAAACTCCCCAGTAGCAGATTATAACCCCAACATTGTTTGAGAGGATTTGAGTAACTGAGAGCAGGTAATAGATATGCATGTACAACTGTCCGTAAGAGCCTTGATTGTGCGAATCTGTCGATATTTGGGAATAGAACCGAGAAATATGTGAACATTCATGAAAACATCCCAGTAGCAGAATATAACCCCAACATTGTTAGAGAGGATTTGAGTAACTGAGAGCAGGTAATAGATATGCATGTACAACTGTCCGTAAGAGCCTTGATTGTGCGAATCTGTCGATATTTGGGAATAGAACCGAGAAATATGTGAACATTCATGAAAACATCCCAGTAGCAGATGATGCATTTTTTAATGAGCTGTTATTTTTTCCATGTTTTTAGTGTGTTTTCTTAAATCAATTTCACCCTGTATCCAAATTTAATGTTCATTGATGACTCTTAAATTTTAAAACGTTTAATGTATTTCAATTAAAACCAACTCTAATTAATTTGATATATAAAAATACGTCTAAATTTAAGGATTATAGTAGTATAAAATAGCATTTAATTTTTAAAATTTAGCCTCGAGGTATAAATTGGTATCCAGTCCTTCTAAACTATTAAATCTTCCTCAAAAAAGAAATTGTGGCTGTGTTATTTGAGTAGCCTTCACGGCCTGTTAATATATATATTATGGTTATCTATATAGATCAAATTTATTTTATCGTATTAAACTTAAAACATCAGTTTCTAGAAGTTATTTCATGCGTTACAGTTTTGCGTGGAACAGGCTTTATTATGTACACATTTTGGGTGATCAGTAGTTCCAGGAATGTAACCTGGCTCTATGACTGTTAGTCAATATATGACAAGTCAATATCGTTGTCCGGTTAGTAAGACGCTATCATCAAAGAGGCTGAGATTGTATGGCTGAGATTGTATGTGTGTATGGGTAGGTTAATCCGATAGATTTGTTATTCAGTACACACTGCGCTGTACACTAGGTCTACAATGTTTCTAAAGCTTGAGTTAACAGCTTCCTTTACAAGACTGTTGTCTTCAGCTCTCTAAAAATCGGATATTGCCTGAAATGTCACCATTTTACACACTACTCTAAGCGTAATTGGTTGGGAAATAAAATTTCTAAAATCTGTTGAAACGAATAGAAATTGATGTGCGTAGGCCTATAGGATTACATTATGCTCTACTACTAGTGTGAGGATTCACTAGCTGGACACTAATAGATTTCTAGGACAGATTAAAACAAAAGAAACTCTTCTTGATTAAGTTACATTATATCGTCCTATATCATATGTACACACACACACACACACACACACGCACGCACGCACACGAACACACATACTGTGTAAAAGTGTATATGGATTGATATGTAGAGAGAGAGAGAGAGAGAGCGTTAATGTCATTTTCCTAATGTATCTATAACTTATTATTCTTACCTTAACGAATCCATCAATATTGGTTAAAGATGGGGCGGTGTTATTAAAATATTCTTTGTAGATTAACGCAGCATCTGTTGCAATTTCTACGTCAGTCAGTTTTTGCCGAACGGTCTGAGGGATGAAATATTTCAGTTTCGATTGAAGTTCCTTGTAATACGTCAAAAACCCTGAAATAAATAAGTTTGTTAAAAATTCATACAAACATTTCTATTCTTCTTCTTCACTTCTATTACTGGTGTCCTGTTATTCTTACTACTAACGTTTCCGATTACTGGCGTCTATTACTAACATCCTGTTATTCTTAACGTTTCCTACTATTGGCGTCTATTACTGATATCCCGTTATTCTTATTAATAACGTTTCCAATTACTGGCGACAATTACTGACATCCTGTTATTCTTATTACTAACGTTTCCAATTACTGGCTACAATTACTGACATCCTGTTATTCTTATTACTAACGTTTCCGATTACTGGCGACAATTACTGACATCCTGTTATTCTTAACGTTTCCTACTATTGGCGTCTATTACTGATATCCCGTTATTCTTATTAATAACGTTTCCAATTACTGGCGTCTATTACTGATATCCCATTATTCTTATTAATAACGTTTCCAATTACTGGCGACAATTACTGACATCCTGTTATTCTTAACGTTTCCTACTATTGGCGTCTATTACTGATATCCTGTTATTCTTATTACTAACGTTTCCGATTACTGGCGACAATTACTGACATCCTGTTATTCTTAACGTTTCCTACTATTGGCGTCTATTACTGACATCCTGTTATTCTTATTAATAACGTTTCCAATTACTGGCGACAATTACTGACATCCTGTTATTCTTAACGTTTCCTACTATTGGCGTCTATTGCTGACATCCTGTTATTCTTATTACTAACGTTTCCGATTACTGGCGACAATTACTGACATCCTGTTATTCTTAACGTTTCCTACTATTGGCGTCTATTACTGATATCCCGTTATTCTTATTAATAACGTTTCCAATTACTGGCGTTTATTACTGATATCCCGTTATTCTTATTAATAACGTTTCCAATTACTGGCGACAATTACTGACATCCTGTTATTCTCAACGTTTCCTACTATTGGCGTCTATTACTGATATCCTGTTATTCTTATTACTAACGTTTCCGATTACTGGCGACAATTACTGACATCCTGTTATTCTTAACGTTTCCTACTATTGGCGTCTATTACTGACATCCTGTTATTCTTATTAATAACGTTTCCAATTACTGGCGACAATTACTGACATCCTGTTATTCTTAACGTTTCCTACTATTGGCGTCTATTACTGACATCCTGTTATTCTTATTACTAACGTTTCCGATTACTGGCGACAATTACTGACATCCTGTTATTCTTAACGTTTCCTACTATTGGCGTCTATTACTGATATCCCGTTATTCTTATTAATAACGTTTCCAATTACTGGCGACAATTACTGACATCCTGTTATTCTTAACGTTTCCTACTACTGGCGTCTATTACTGATATCCCGTTATTCTTATTAATAACGTTTCCAATTACTGGCGACAATTACTGACATCCTGTTATTCTTAACGTTTCCTACTACTGGCGTCTATTACTGATATCCCGTTATTCTTATTAATAACGTTTCCAATTACTGGCGATAATTACTGACATCCTGTTATTCTTAACGTTTCCTACTATTGGCGTCTATTACTGATATCCTGTTATTCTTATTACTAACGTTTCCGATTACTGGAATCTGGTTATTCTTATTACTGACGTAAATGATTTACTGACTTTCATTAGCGACATACATAATGACAACGCGATATTCTTCTTATTAAATTTTTAGATTATTGCCTTCCAAAATATAGACCTAACCATTAGGCTTACTGGCATCATTATTACGATTAATAGCTACAGATGTTTTTCATTGTTGATTATCCGATTACTGTCGATCATATTTTTGCCATTACGATTCTGGCTTCATGATTATGGTTTTTTCGTTAACAAATTTTTCTGATTATTTGCCAAATAATAATTGGTGTTTAAAATGACTAACATTATGATTATAAACGTATCAGATTAATAACGTATGATAATAGACGTACTCGATTATTGACGTTATGATTTTAGACGTATCCAATTATTGACGTTATTGTTATAGACTTACTGGATTATTGACGTTATTAGTATAGACATATCCGATTATTGACGTTATGGTTATAGACATATCCGATTATTGACGTTATGGTTATAGACGTATGCGATTGTTGAAGTTGTGATTGTAGACGTATCCGATTATTGATGTTGTGATTATAGACGTATCCGATTATATACGTTGGGAATATTGACGTAACCGATTATTGACGTTGTGATTATAGACATATCTGATTATTGACGTTAGGATTATAGACGTTTCCGATTATTGACGTTGTGATTATAAACGTATCCGATTATTGACGTTAGGATTATAGACGTTCCCGATTATTGACGTTAGGATTATAGACGTATCCGATTATTGACGTTAGGATTATAGACATATCCGATTATTGATGTTGTGATTATAGACATATCCTATTATTGACGTTGTGATTATAGACGTATCCGATTATTGATGTTGTGATTATAGACGTATCCGATTATATACGTTGGGAATATTGACGTAACCGATTATTGACGTTGTGATTATAGACATATCTGATTATTGACGTTAGGATTATAGACGTTTCCGATTATTGACGTTGTGATTATAAACGTATCCGATTATTGATGTTATGATTATAGACATTTCCGATTATTGACGTTGTAATTATAAACGTATCCGATTATTGACGTTAGGATTATAGACGTTCCAGATCATTGACGTTAGGATTATAGACGTATCCGATTATTGATTTATGATTATAGACATTTCCGATTATTGACGTTGTGATTATAAACGTATCCGATTATTGACGTTAGGATTATAGACGTTCCAGATTATTGACGTTAGGATTATAGACGTATCCTATTATTGATGTTATGATTATAGACATTTCCGATTATTGACGTTGTGATTATAAACGTATCCGATTATTGACGTTAGGATTATAGACGTTCCAGATTATTGACGTTAGGATTATAGACGTATCCGATTATTGATGTTATGATTATAGACATTTCCGATTATTGACGTTGTGATTATAGACGTATCTAACTATTGACGTTGTGATTAATGACGTTATAGATGTTACGATTACAAACAATACGAATGTTGAAGTCATATATGATTGATCTACATTGACTCAAAGATTACTGAAGATACCCATTACTGTTGTTTCTGATGACTGACATCACAATTACTCCCATCTCGATTTTTGAATAATTGTGATCAACACTTCTAACTTACAATAGATGCCGCATACCTGTAACTTCTCCAATTCCTTCGTCCTTGTTGACGCCAGTGATTAGCGGAACCTTGGTTCTGTTTGACTGCAACAAGCTGGTTAGCAGGTTTTCTGGTGTGTCGGTCAGCATGGCGGAATTGCTGGGTTTCTCCAGAGACGGCACAAATACAAAACTATTTCCGGGGATATATTCCTGAAATAAATAAGTATACATAACAAGTATAGTCAGTCATAGAGTACTATTGATTTTAAAAATGAGGTTTAAAATGTCTGCGGCTAGAAAGCGATCCTGACCACAAACAACAACATTCCTACCGCTGTGTGCGTTTATGTATGCGCGAGATTATTCTTCCGAAATGACTCAAGGATTCGCGCCATTCTCACAACTTGCTCAGTAGTAAGTAAATCTTATGAGTTGGTACACTTGAGACACCATTATATTAGATGCTTAACAACCAGCCTAAGGATTGTCATATTTATTTTTAACGTGTCTCTTGCGGTACCCTTTATTATCTTCTATATTTTTCAAACAGAATATATAAAACCCACTAACTACAATATACAAATCTTTATTTTACTAAATTTACTTAAAATTAGTTTTTACTACTGAGAAGTAGGTGAATATTAGGTACTTCTGATGTTGATTACGATGTGGGCCTACTAGAAACGATTACGTACCAGAAATGTAAGTACTAATTTGTTATAGCTTACCAAAAGTGTCAGTATGAAGTGTTTGATCCTCAACAACAAACAGTCTCCATACTGTTTGATGTGAAGGTTTTTATAAGGCAATAGCTTAATTGTAATGAGCCTGGCCTACTTACCTACGTTAAGTAGAATAAAAATAACATACTCACGTTGTCAGTTAAAGGCACGTCTTGGTATGTGATTATATCTTCAACCTTCGCTTTCTGCAGGCACGTTAAACTAACAGTGCCGTTGGCATCTGTACAATTCAACTTTCCTGATAAAGCGTTTGCTCTTTCGTCGAAACCAGTAGCCATGAAAGCCCATTCCGCCAAGGCGTTGCCACTCTCTGCTATGACACTTCTGAACAGACCTAGAACATAACACGTAGTATGTAATACAGATATAGCTTCTAACCATAGAAATGATTGATTTTTTTGTCTCAAAATAGTAAATAATCACGTAATGTTATTCTTAAATAAAGACATATTAAATACATATAACACTGACTACAAAACTATAAACGTTTACGTACCTTTTATGTCAACATAATTTTAAAAAATATATAAAACGTACCAATAATTATGGGGAATAATTACTTTGGTTAAGTATTACTAAAAATTCTCTAATCTCAAATATTTTGGTTCTATTGTCATGTACAATTCGGTTACCAAGTAGTCACTTTTAGAGGGTGTCATGTCTCCGAGGATGGTTACATGATAAAAGAAATTTACTTCAGGTTAAAATGAAAATATTTGTGGTTAAATGGTTTGGAGTATTATATATGTAGCACTTATTTCACGCGAAATAAAGATTCTTTAAACTTGTATAAACTACTTAAAATATATATTGAGTTTAGTTTGTAATCCAAGTTTAGTCACTGTCTCATTCAATTTCGTCTTGGTCCTAAGGCAGTCTCGTTTCTGTTTCAACAGTTTAAAACTAAACTTTGATTAAACAAACACAAATTTTTAAAGTCAAATCCTAGTTTGGTCAACAAAGAAAAGGTTTATTTTAGATTGTAGTTAATTTTTATTAAATAATTACAATAAATGTAAATAAAGTAACGTGCTTACGCTGTAAAACAGCTGTTCTAGCACATAACCAATAATATAAAATCAGGGGTTTTATGGAATGATATATTATCACTTATGTTACGCCAAATGGGACGAAATAACTATATTGCATACCTTGCCGCTTCTGTAAAATGTTTTTCTCCCATATAAAACTAAAATTAATTCATTTTAAATTTAACTAATAAATTATTATTTGAAAAACTGTATAATACCCAATGTCATCCACTACAAGTTAAAAAAAAATGAATTTGAACCTGAGTTTATGAATAGAAATTATTATATTTCTATTTATTAACTATTTCTATTTATTTCATTATTTTAACGATTGAAAGTTTAAAGAAAAAAAATCAATATATATATATATATATGTACATACATACATACATACATACATATATATATATATATGTACATACATACATACATACATATATATATATATATGTACATACATACATACATATATATATATATATGTACATACATACATACATACATACATATATATATATATATATGTACATACATACATACATACATACATATATATATATATATATGTACATACATACATACATACATATATATATATATATATGTACATACATACATACATATATATATATATATATATGTACATACATACATACATACATACATATATATATATATATGTACATACATACATACATACATATATATATATATATGTACATACATACATACATATATATATATATATATATGTACATACATACATACATACATACATATATATATATATATATATATATATATATATATATATATATATATAAGGAGAGTGTGAACTAATAAAAGGAATTGAAAACAACATCTATTTTCCTAATTTCAAAACTATTCTAAAGTTTAGAATCTATTCAATTCAGATTTAAAATACATCTATTTTTCTAATTACATTCTAACCAGCTGATTTCGGTGAGAGGTAGTGCAGCATAACAGAAGCCGATCCTGCACTTTGTCCAAATAAAGTAACCTTATTCGGGTCGCCGCCGAAATTGACGATCTCTTTGTTTACCCATTGGAGAGCCAAATTTTGGTCTTTAAGTCCTGCGTTCCCAGGTACTTCATCGGTTCCAAGGTTCAAGAAACCTGAAAGTAAAATGTGAGGGTATTTATTATTTAATTACTCAAAGTGCTATATTTAATGGATTTGTTTACAAA
This sequence comes from Prosapia bicincta, assembly GCA_036971475.1. NCBI lineage: Eukaryota > Metazoa > Arthropoda > Insecta > Hemiptera > Cercopidae > Prosapia > Prosapia bicincta. The sequence continues at coordinate 221,272,946 of JBAIZL010000004.1, forward strand.
GTTAATAGAAAATTAAAAAAAAAATTAAAATATAAAGTATAAAATCGGTTGATTTACAAAGGTCTTAAGACATTGTATCGAGTCTCAGCTTATAATGAAGGGTAACCTGTTGGAAAAGCGTTGTAATATATATTTTGCCGTATTATTATGTACTATCTACTCTAAAGACATTGGTCCGATGCCAAGCAGTATTGTCGGCAAAACTTGACAATGATGATTCAAACTCTTCTTTTTCACATGCGTGAAAAATACATTTCCTTTTGATTTAAAATACATTAAAAACAAGAAACAATTAATTTAAAGTATCATAAACGATAAATAATGGTTAAAACTTTAAATAATTGTTGTCTTTGAAATATAACCTCACTATTAAAACCTACTCCTTTATCAAGCAATTCTTCATGATTTCCCGAATCTCATTACAATACTATTTGGCAGTGTTAAAACAATATAATATTTTTTATAGTCAGTCCCTACTAAGGTGAAACAAAATTTTTTGAGTTACTTTTTATTTCATAACTGCAAATAATATAAATATGTATATACCTGTGACAGAATAAGAATATTAAGTGGTAAAATAAAAAGCGAAATCCCATGCAATTTTCCATTTTACTTACTATACAGTATATGGTGTTGGACGATTATATTTGTTTTCCTACTATATATTCGATTTTTTTCATTTCCAATTTATGAAGCTAATCTTGGTCTATAATTAATAACTCATTTGATCTATTTCCTATAATGCTTCTTTAACTCAAGGAACCTTTCTTTTATAATTACATATACATCTTTAAGTAGTAGATTTCTAGCTATGGGAAAGTTGGCTCAGTGCGAAAGTGCTGGATTTCGAACATGTAATCATTCAGTTAGAATCCGACTGAAATATCAAGATTTTAAAAAAATAATTAATGAATAAATATTTCATAAAAACTGTATTAACATATTGATGTTAATTTTATCATCCATTACAGTTAAAAAAAATGTATTTCAACTTGATTGGATGAATAAAAGAGTATTTTAATGACGATTGGAAATTTGAAATATATATATATATATATATATATATATATATATATATATACGCTGCCGAGCTCAGCGTTTACGTCTTTGAAATTATTATTATTTTTATAACCAAACATATCCCTATTGAGCACTTTGTGGCTATGTTCCACGTGAGCTATATTTGTTTGTGTTGTTCAAGTGCTATATTTCCTTTTTACAGCTTTTGTAAGTTATTTTACTGAGGTTATGATTCAAGTATTAAAACATTTCATTGCTATTTATGATTTGCGACATTTGTTTATAAAGCAACTTCTTCACAATGTACTTTGGAGTAACGTATGTGAAAAGGACAAAGGTTATAGATAAATATAGAAAAAAATCTTCTTCACTCTGGCAGATTTTAAGCGTAATGTAACAGTTATAGTAAAAGAGAGAAATATCTTTGTTTACAGAGAAGTACACAAATAGAATAGAATAACTTTTAGAAATAGTTTTCTGTTACCTGTAAAACAGGTAATAACTAAGACTCTAATTATGATTTAAGTCATTTAAAAAATTTAAATATTAGTAAAAGTAGTTTACTTTTGTTAAAGAAATGTCTTCTAGTTGGAGCCCCCTCGAAACACATTCTTAGATGCCCAGATTAGGGTCATCCCCATTATTACTCACTTTCATGACATGCTTATCCGTAATGAAAAGTAAATCTATCTTGCAAAAGCAGTCCTTTATTCCTTAGACCGCGCATCGATATCTCGTAAGGACTGATAATTAGTTACACTCTCTACTTTGTTTGAGGGTTTTTATAATTACATCTCTACTTTAATTTCACTTCATATAATATGATCGTTACTACACGTACCCAAAGCCCCAAGTCTGTAATTGAGGGAGACAAATACTACTCCTTGTTCTACTAGATAATCTCCTCCATATATCTGGGAATCGCTGGAACCTCCAAAAAAAGCTCCTCCGTGTATCCAGACCATCACAGGCAGCCCACTGGTAGAGTTTACTCCCTGAAACAAGTCTTAAAGTCATATTTAATTATGGTAAATTATTTGTAAATGAAACTTTTCGATTGGTTTGAACTAGTGTAAACAAGTCGGTACCTGTTTGGAATATATCGAGTTATTCCTGTACAGGTGTGGTACCTGCAGAGTGACGTAAGTGGCACCCTGTAATATAAAAGGTGGTATGTGGCTGTCGTTAGTTTAGAGAGTACAATATGGCCTCTTCAAACCATTTGTGCCGAATTTGTTTATTATTTATTTTGATATTTGGTTCTGAAGCCAAGTGCCACAGTAACGTTGGCGAGGTTTTTAATCATATAATACAAGAATATTCTTAGTATCCGGAAAACTAATTAAAGGGTTAAACGTGGACGCACACGCTTGCGTAGGCGCGCGTGCGCACACACACACACGCGCGCGCGCGCGCACGTCATGCGTTTTTGAAAGAATGAGAGACTAATATATATATACACATGTATATATATATATATATATATATATATATATATATATATATATACATATATATATATATATATATATATATATATATATATATATATATATATATATATATAAATAAATAAATGTAAATATAAATAAATACAATTAAAGGTCCTAAATATAAATTATTACATATATAATATATATATATATATATATATATATATATATATATATATATATATATATATAACTAAATAATATATACATTTTTTGAAATAACTTTAACTTTATTAAGTCATTAGATTTAACAATTTTTACTTTTACTTACTTCTGTCTACCGTCTCAATGGTAACAGTGACATTAAAATGCCTTCTGAATGCCGATTTATTGGATGGAGTCTGGATTGTATCCATAGCACTTGTATAATCTTTGTACAAATGACGCTTGTATAAATAGTGATTTTTTTATAGAAAATAGTTTTTAGAAGATTCGTTTCAAATACCCATATAAATACATTTAAGTATTACATAAAAGGGTATAAATATACCGTATCATAACAAATACAAAAAATCAATTTTAATATACAAGTTAGTCGATCGTCATCAATATTTTAGCATGTTTTTATAAAACGTGTAATGCATTGTTAACGGTATTATTAGGTATTATTGTTAGTTTCCAAAGATCTGAGAATTGACCATAGGTTATATAGCAAAAAAGAAAGTCATCGATGATAGCTTTATGTAATAAAAATAATAACGTCTCTTAATGAAAAAAAACTCTTTCTCTAATGAAAATAAAACTGTAACATAGAACTTTAATGTAAACACTTGTTACGTTTTACACTGAAAGCCTTCATGTCAGATAAGATTACCTCTGGAGTGTACACATTGACAAAGAGGCAGTCCTCACTGAAAGGTCCGGGAATCTGTAACATATTCTGCGAACAAGCCATTGGCTCAGATGCTGATAAGTTCTTTACATCACTCCAACTTTTGACAATTAAAGGTGCCTAGATAACAAAACATATATATTAAAAATTAATAAATTAAGAATCAACATTGCTGATAGTAACAATGTTTTTTTTGCATTTACAATAGAACACTGATAACAATTACTAAAGTATAATACCAAGTATTTTATAGTTATTTTTGTTAAATTAGCTTTAATGGTGTACTTGACTGACGCACGCCAGTAAGTAACACATATTTACACACACCTTACCCACAGACACAATCACCCACAACACAACCCACGCACACAGCCAAATCCCAACCAAGCACTGATTCAACCATCCCCATACATAAACACACCTATACCAAACCATCCACACACTCAAACCACCTACAAATCCAACCACCTGCACACGCAACCACCCATACACCCACTCACCCACTCATCCACTCAAATACAACTGTCCACCCACACACTTAACAATATGGACAAATACACACACCCACACACACACAGAGGTTATTCTGCTTCCTTAATACTGATAAGAAACTATGAGGTAAGCAATGAAGAATGTATACTAAAAACCTTAAATCGTAATGTGTCCAGCGGGGGCGTCGCATAGGGGATACCTTTAAACGCGAGTAAGTAAGTCCCTTGTGTTGCTCTCGAAGGCAGCCTCCAGCCTCTCACTGCGCCTGAGCTCAGAGTTACTACCGGTCTCTCTTGGGATCTGCAGAAATAAAAAGGAAAATTATACATATTCCTTCTTACCTTGGAAAGTTTAGTCAATAATCTCTGACAGAGGACCATAAGTTCAAATTTAAACCTTATGTCTTCTTCAACTTCTCTCTGTTTACAATTCTTAAACAGGTGTTATAAAAAAGTAATAATAATTTAAAATTTTGAAGGAAAATGTAATTATAATTTAAAGCATTGTTTATATATAACGAGTTGATAGTAAATCGATGCTGTTAGAAAATATACAATGTCCGTAAATGATTTTATGTGTGTAGTCTCAATTGGCATTGACCGTAAAACGTCACCATATTTATATATGTATGTATATATATATATTTATAAATACTTCACGATGTTATTACCATATATACGTCACACAACGTCCGTACTACGACACACAATTTCTAAAGGGCGCCTAAATGACTGACTTACTTACTTGGCATAACGTTGAGAACATCGCTGAAGCATATAATGAAATTAAAATTCTTATTTACTAATCTTTAGTTCTGTTAGGAATATTTGTATACATTTGAGTACATTTTTCTGCATTTCCTTACAATAAAATATTTTTTTTGCCGACCCGTTTCGGAATAACTTTATTTTCAAAATCGAAATAGTACCCACTTAAAAAATAGTACACTCTTAACAGTACTATACAAGTTTTAAGAATGATGTTATCTCGAAACGCGCCAGCAAGGAAAAGTATGATTAATGTTAGGAAAGGGAGAAAAATGAACTCAAAATATATAGATAAAGATGTTTTTATCTAACTCTCAAAGTCGATTCGTGCAATAAATATATCTGAAGAGCTTCAGAACAATTATATATATATATATATATATATATATATATATATATAAATATCGCAATATGTATTCTTGTGTATTAATAAAGAACTAAGTCAAAATACAAATACAAGAATTATAATTGAATTTACAATTCAAAGCTTTTCTTTGCTAAGAGTACCAACATCATCAGGAATATTAAACAATTAAAAACAAATAATTAAATTGTTTAATATTCCTGATGATGATGGTACTGTTAGCCAACGAAAGCTTTGAATTGTAAATTCAGTTATAATTCTTGTATTTGTATTTTGAATTAGCTCTTATACATATATATATATATATATATATATATATGAATACATTTATTCATAGCAGATAGCTGAAGCTATTACGTGTTATTCATTACCTAATTCATTATAATTACAATTCATTACCTAATTCATGACGTTATTCTTTCACATCCTTCATGAATGACAACAAATACAATATTTGCTCATTCCAGGCCAGAGGTTCAACCTCTATTGATAAATTTACTGTCAATTTTTTTTCATAACCTTCAAGAAGGATAACAAATAACATGCCTGACCATCCCAGGGCAGAGACCTCTACTGTATTCATATCTTTAGTAATAATTCTTTTCATATCCTTCAAGAACGATAATAACTAGCATGCCTGACCATCCCAGGCCAGAGATATTTACCTAATTCTCTATAATGTTAGTATCATTTCTTTTCATATCCTTAATGGAGGATAACAGCCAACCAAATGGATCATCCATAAAGAAATATATATGTCAATTAGTTAATTAGAGCGTTATATAGTGTCTTCATTGCTACTCAATAGCTCTTCATAATTGTCTGTTATGCATAATCGGATTCATTACAAATTTATAATTGCTATTTCTGCTTAATTCACCTCTCACTGTATAAATATAAAATACGTTTTCTTGTTTAATAATTTAAAACAACACAGGTTATTCAAATACAAGAATATTTATTATTTTATATCCAAAGCTTTTCGTTGGCAAACAGTACCAACATCATCAGGAATGAAAATTACAATAATGTAAGCTATAGGCCTAAAACATATGTTTATTTAGAAATAGAATTGTAGCTAAATTTATACAAATTGCCAAATTTATTTTGTTGCTGTAACATTATAGACATTGAATATAGTATCAAATTTAGAATGTATTTGTATTTGTTCTTTTATTAATTTGTTATTATTATTGTGTTTATATATTTCGAACGCTTCATATATATTCATTCTTAATCCCTTATTAATTTCTTTTATAAGTCTCATATTTTCTATATTTGGAAATTGCATTCTATATTTAGAATGCAAAAATTGTAATAAAGCTTATATAGGTCAAAGAAAGAAAAAATTCAAAAAAAAAAAAAAAAAAAAAAAAAAAAAAAAAAATTAAAAGAAAGATATAAAGAACATTTAAATGCCTATATTAATCCAGAAATATATAAATCAAATTTCGCAAATCATTGTATTAATAAAAAGCACCAATTTCCAAATATAGAAAATATGAGACTTATAAAAGAAATTAATAAGGGATTAAGAATGAATATATATATGAAGCATTCGAAATATATAAACACAATAATAATAACAAATTAATAAAAGAACAAATACAAATACATTCTAAATTTGATACTATATTCAATGTCTATAATGTTACAGCAACAAAATAAATTTGGCAATTTGTATAAATTTAGCAACAATTCTATTTCTAAATATACATATGTTTTAGGCCTATAGCTTACATTATTGTAATTTTCATTCCTGATGATGTTGGTACTGTTTGCCAACGAAAAGCTTTGGATATAAAATAATAAATATTCATGTATTTGAATAACCTGTGTTGTTTTAATATATATATATATATATATATATATATATATATATATATATATATTTTAAAACAACACAGGTTATTCAAATACAAGAATATTCTTGTATTTGAATAACCTGTGTTGTTTTAAATTATTAAACAAGAAAACGTATTTTATATATATATATATATATATATATATATATATATATATATATATATATATATATATATCAATTAGTAATTACAGCGGCGGTATATAGTGTCTTCATTGCTACACAATAGCTCTTCATAATTGTCTGCTATGCATAATCGGATTCATTACAAATTTATAATTGCTATTTCTGCTTAATTCACCTCTTACTGTTTTACCTTGAGTTACACAGCTGCCCCCTCTATCTCCTACTGCGCTTGGGGAGAGAAATTAGTTTGTAATTTCATTGCAAAAGCTTCCTTGATTGTTCAATATCACCTCTTTTAGAATCCTAGATATCAATATAATAAGTAAATAAAATTGGCGATGGAAAAAATAGTTATCAATGAAGAAAATGTATAAGACAAAAGGAAATGATGAAAGTAATGTGGTATAGGCAGATATATGCTATGCAAGACCGTGGCTCTCAAAGTCTCACGGGTTAGGTGTATGCCCTTCTAGGACCAAGTGCTGAGTCTAAGGGTTTGGCTCTTAGGTAAAGCAAACAGAGAGAGTATAAATTTAACCGATTGCTCTACTTGGGCCAGGGTAATCAGACGGGATCTAGAAAGTACGTTAAACCGGGTGTTTCAGAAGGTTCTACTAATGCCGAGTAGTTCTAAAAAGCGGTAGAAACAGTAGTGTCTGTTTGGAGTTACAATAGGATCTCAAGTCTCTTGCATACTGGTATCACGGGTTGTGGCACCAAGCCCCTCGTTTCGGGCCGGTCGCTAGCCATGCGGGTGGGAGTCACGAGATTGAGGTTGGATTCGTGGGGATAGAGATTTCTAGATGGTGCTAGACTGGAGATACTGCCACTTGAAGGAACTAGGTTTGTGTTGTTTGACAAGAAGGTAGAGTCGGAAGACAGGTAACTGTTGTCATCAAACTTCCCGTTTTACCACATGTCTTACTCTTCTACACTTATCCACGAATCACTTCCGCATATGCAAGACTACGAGCTATCAAGGTCTCAAGGGTTGGGCTTTTGCCCTTCCAGGACTGAGTCTTGACTCTGAGAGTCCGGCCGTTAGGTAAGGCCAATCGGGAGTGGATAAAGGTCCGATTGCAGTTTATGGACCGATCTAATCCGGTATTGAAGGTACGGAAATCCTGGCCGTTCCCGAATAGTTCTGGAAAAGCGGTCGATACCGTGGTGTTTGGTTGGAGTTCAACTCGTCCCAAGGGTGGACGAGTCACAAGTCCAGGTCTTACAGTTAGGTCGAAAAACTCTTGCACACTGTTACCACTGACATGGCAACAACCACTCGTCTCAGGCCTGACGCTGGCCAACCGGGCGGGAGTTACGAGTTTGAGGTTGAATTCTGGGGGGCAGCGGTTTCATATGTTAGACGAGAGAAGCTCCACGTAAGAATTTATACCTTATATTCTTTGACAAAGGGGGGAGTCAAAAGGGACATACTTTTTTTATATAGTTCTTTGTTTTTCACCAGGTTTTTACTTCATTCCTTCCCCAAAACACTCTGACTGATGTGCAAGACCATGGGTAGTTAAAGGGAAAGTTAATAAGTATACTGGTATTTAAATGTAGTTCAAACAGATTGTAAAATTATATTCCAAGTATCATTAACTGTTATTCTAAATCTGTTTAGTGTAATTCTAAATGTATTTTCCAAATAACCTAAAATATTATTCTAAATTAATAGTTTAATAAACACATGTCTAAATTCATAATTTTAATCTAATAGCATGAGCGTATAATTAGGCCAAGTTTGTCGGAATTTCCAATACATAAATCAAATAGTACTCACACAGCTCCTTGGAATAAAGAAAGAGTAACTGCCAAGCCGCAAAGAAAGGCGAAATTTCCGCCAGCAGCGCCCATTTCTCAAGCTTCTTGAACCGTAGATTGACGGCTATCGAATGTGTTATTTTATCTGTACAAACACTCGTGATTTATCAGAGAGGAAAGACACATCCTATGACAAGTATTTTAACCTTCAAACCCCGGATACTATTGTGAATTTGATAATTGCATTGATCTTTGACGTATTGTTGTAAAACAACCCACTTGAGAATGTAAAACTTTCTCAGTGATAAGTAATATCGGACAAATAAAATCCGGACAAATTTTAGCGCTAATGCTATAAAAATTAAAAATTTTGAATGAAAACAAACATAACCTCACTTTACAACGCATGCAGAACTTTGTTTAAAAATTCAAGTTATGTTTATAAAATAAAGCACTATGGTACATTACGTTAATCATAACTACAATGTATGAGGAGAATAGATTTGTTTTTATAAAAAGCAAAAGTATTCTCACTCAAGCTGGAAGTTCTCCAGCTGTTAGTGTTAGTGCATTGCCGCACACAAAATAGAGAACGGATACACTGATACCGATATTGCAATATAGAGGGCCTATAGCGCAATATCGAGTATCCATTGCCCTTAGTGGAAGACGGATGCTAGTTTGTGGGGCCTCTTGGTCACAAGAGTGTTGGATTCACTTAAGAGATGAAACATCTCATAGGGAGATTTTTATTAGGGTTTTATTCAAATTGTTTCCAGTTTTTCAAGAAAAAACTAAATAATATAATTTTCTAATTTGTTATTTTAATACAACATATATTTTATAACGCAGGTATTATTTCTAATAATTGTTTTAGTGTAAAAACGTTGCAGTGTAAAATAATTATAAAATAAAAAATAATGATATTATAAATATTAATTCTATTATTTTCCTTGCTTTTATTTCAATTCCCTCTATCAGTTCACACTCTCTTTATATATATATATATATATATATATATATATATATATATATATATATATATATATATATATATATATATATATCTTGTTCAAATTTTCAAACGTTAATAAAATTCTTTTTATCCACCCACTCAAATTCATATAGATTTTAAAAACTTATTATGAATGGCACTTGATGTTAATACAGTTTTTCAAATTTTAATTCAATAATTAAATATAATAAAGAATTAATTTTTAGTTTCATATGGGAGAAAACTTCAAAAGGGGGCAGGTATGGACTTTTTAAATAGTTATATCATTCCATTTGGCTTAAAACAAGTGATTACATATGATTTCATAAAATAACTAATTTTATATTTTAGGTGGTAGAACAGCTGTTTTAAGGCATAGGGTTTGTTACATTATTTATATAAATTGTAATAATTTAATAAAAAGTAACAAAAATATTTTTTTTTAATTGTTGGCCCAAGTAGGAATTAACTTTAAAAATATTTGTTTATTTTTTGTAGCAATTATTTAATACAATTTCCACGAACTATATCAATATTGGCCTTTATATTTGTAAGATTATTTAAACGTGTTTATTATGAATAGATTATGAAATTGCTGGAGAACCAAAGCTGTGGGAGTTCCTGGGTCAGTTCCAAAGTGTTCTTAGGTAAATCAGATGCTTTACCCAGTTCTGGTCTCCTAATCTTTCTAATTTAATATTTTACGTTGGTTTGGAAATGAAATAATCTGTATAGTTCCTACTCGAGATTTCCTCGTTTTTAAGTATCTTCCGAATAGTATCATTACTATTTAAGTATGATTACTTCTAGTCTATTCTAAGTGTTCTTCGGGTGTGCGATCTGCTATAGTAATGCCCTGGCTCCAGTCCAGAGGGCTCAATGTCTGTATCCTAATCCTACTATTTATGTGATCCTATTCCAATCATCGTAAACCCTCCCTCACAGCCAAAAGTTAGCCAATATCCCTCTCAATGAGGCACATTTACCCTGTTAACAACCGTACATACCGCTGGATTTGAGATAAGACTCGCTGGAATATATAACACAGGAAACAGTTCCGTCATCATTTTAGTAGGTGTGACAGAGTATAGTGTATCGATCAAAGCAGTAATTTTTAATACTAAATATGCCTCACCCGCAGACAAGTCTGTTCGAAGCTAAATACTGTAGTGCCCAGAATCTAAGCTAAAAGGATTATAATGTATCCATATCGTAAGTGCTGCGACCCCTTATCTACGACAGCTGGAGTAGTAGAAGTCAATGCACGCATGCGCATACGTTTGTAAAACTTTGACAACTACATTTTTAGATGTGATTCGTTATACTACGAGGTACTAGCCTATACGTTACCCACTGTTCTGCTGCGTAGAGATCAGGAAAATGTTAAGAAATTGACGTTGGGAACAGTAATTCTACCTAACTCCCACTGCCAGGAAGTTTCATCGCGCGTCGGTGTGAAAACAATGGACGGACAAAAGGTCTTGGCATGTGGGATTGCACTAGCTAGTAATACCTCCACCGTCGCGCGTCGGTGTGAAAACAATGGACGGACAAAAGGTCTTGGCATGCGGGATTGCACTAGCTAGTAATACCTCCACTGTCGCGCGTCGGTGTGAAAACAATGGACGGACGAAAGGTCTTGGCATGTGGGATTGCACTAGCTAGTAATACCTCCACCGTCGCGCGTCGGTGTGAAAACAATGAACGGACAAAAGGTCTTGGCATGTGGGATTGCACTAGCTAGTAATACCTCCACCGTCGCGCGTCGGTGTGAAAACAATGGACGGACGAAAGGTCTTGGCAGGTGGGATTGCACTAGCTAGTAATACCTCCACCGTCGCGCGTCGGTGTGAAAACAATGGACGGACAAAAGGTCTTTGCATGTGGGATTGCACTAGCTAGTAATACCTCCACCGTCGCGCGTCGGTGTGAAAACAATGGACGGACAAAAGGTCTTGGCATGTGGGATTGCACTAGCTAGTAATACCTCCACCGTCGCGCGTCGGTGTGAAAACAATGGACGGAGAAAAGGTCTTGGCATGTGGGATTGCACTAGCTAGTAATACCTCCACCGTCGCGCGTCGGTGTGAAAACAATGGACGGACAAAAGGTCTTGGCATGTGGGATTGCACTAGTTAGTAATACCTCCACCGTCGCGCGTCGGTGTGAAAACAATGGACGGACAAAAGGTCTTGGCATGTGGGATAGCACTAGCTAGTAATACCTCCACCGTCGCGCGTCGGTGTGAAAACAATGGACGGACAAAAGGTCTTGGTATGTGGAATAGCACTAGCTAGTAATACCTCCACCGTCGCGCGTCGGTGTGAAAACAATGGACGGACAAAAGGTCTTGGCATTTGGGATTGCACTAGCTAGTAATACCTCCACCGTCGCGTGTCGGTGTGAAAACAATGGACGGACAAAAGGTCTTGGTATGTGGGATTGCACTAGCTAGTAATACCTCCACTGTCGCGCGTCGGTGTGAAAACAATGGACGGACAAAAGGTCTTGGCGTGTGGGATTGCACTAGCTAGTAATACCTCCACCGTCGCGCGTCGGTGTGAAAACAATGGACGGACAAAAGGTCTTGGCATGTGGGATTGCACTAGCTAGTAATACCTCCACCGTCGCGCGTCGGTGTGAAAACAATGGACGGACAAAAGGTCTTGGCATGTGGGATTGCACTAGCTAGTAATACCTCCACCGTCGCGCGTCGGTGTGAAAACAAAGGACGGACAAAAGATTTTGGCATGTGGGATTGCACTAGCTTGTAATACCTCCACCGTCGCGCGTCGGTGTGAAAACAATGGACGGAGAAAAGGTCTTGGCATGTGGGATTGCACTAGCTAGTAATATCTCCACCGTCGCGCGTCGGTGTGAAAACAATGGACGGACAAAAGGTCTTGGCATGTGGGATTGCACTAGTCAGTAATACTTCCACCTTCGCGCGTCGGTGTGAAAACAATGGACGGACAAAAGGTCTTGGCATGTGGGATTGCACTAGCTAGTAATACCTCCACCGTCGCGCGTCGGTGTGAAAACAATGGACGGACAAAAGGTCTTGGTATGTGGGATTGCACTAGCTAGTAATACCTCCACCGTCGCACGTCGGTGTGAAAACAATGGACGGACAAAAGGTCTTGACATTTGGGATTGCACTAGCTAGTAATAACTCCACCGTCGCGTGTCGGTGTGAAAACAATGGACGGAGAAAAGGTCTTGGCATGTGGGATTGCACTAGCTAGTAATACCTCCACCGTCGCGCGTCGGTGTGAAAACAATGGACGGACAAAAGGCCTTGGTATGTGGGATTGCACTAGCTAGTAATACCTCCACCGTCGCGCGTCGGTGTGAAAACAATGGACGGACAAAAGGTCTTGGCTTTTGGGATTGCACTAGCTAGTAATACCTCCACCGTCGCGCGTCGGTGTGAAAACAATGGACGGAGAAAAGGTCTTGGCATGTGGGATTGCACTAGCTAGTAATACCTCCACCGTCGCGCGTCGGTGAGAAAACAATGGACGGACAAAAGGTCTTGGCATGTGGGATTGCACTAGCTAGTAATACCTCCACTGTCGCGCGTCGGTGTGAAAACAATGGACGGACAAAAGGTCTTGGCATGTGGGATTGCACTAGCTAGTAATACCTCCACCGTCGCGCGTCGGTGTGAAAACAATGGACGGACAAAAGGTCTTGGCATGTGGGATTGCACTAGCTAGTAATACCTCCACCGTCGCGCGTCGGTGTGAAAACAATGGATGGACAAAAGGTCTTGGCATGTGGGATTGCACTAGCTAGTAATACCTCCACCGTCGCGCGTCGGTGTAAAAACAATGGACGGACAAAAGGTCTTGGCATGTGGGATTGCACTAGCTAGTAATACCTCCACCGTCGCGCGTCGGTGTGAAAACAATGGACGGACAAAAGATTTTGGCATGTGGGATTGCACTAGCTAGTAATACCTCCACCGTCGCGCGTCGGTGTGAAAACAATGGACGGAGAAAAGGTCTTGGCATGTGGGATTGCACTAGCTAGTAATACCTCCACCGTCGCGCGTCGGTGTGAAAACAATGGACGGACAAAAGGTCTTGGCATGTGGGATTGCACTATCTAGTAATACCTCCACCGTCGCGCGTCGATGTGAAAACAATGGACGGACAAAAGGTCTTGGTATGTGGGATTGCACTAGCTAGTAATACCTCCACTGTCGCGCGTCGGTGTGAAAACAATGGACGGACAAAAGGTCTTGGCATTTGGGATTGCACTAGCTAGTAATACCTCCACCGTCGCGTGTCGGTGTGAAAACAATGGACGGAGAAAAGGTCTTGGCATGTGGGATTGCACTAGCTAGTAATACCTCCACCGTCGCGCGTCGGTGAGAAAACAATGGACGGACAAAAGGTCTTGGCATTTGGGATTGCACTAGCTAGTAATACCTCCACCGTCGCGCGTCGGTGTGAAAACATTGGACGGACAAAAGGTCTTGGCATGTGGGATTGCACTAGCTAGTAATACCTCCACCGTCGTGCGTCGGTGTGAAAACAATGGACGGACAAAAGGTCTTGGCATGTGGGATTGCACTAGCTAGTAATACCTCCACCGTCGCGCGTCGGTGTGAAACAATGGACGGACGAAAGGTCTTGGCATGTGGGATTGCACTAGCTAGTAATACCTCCACCGTCGTGCGTCGGTGTGAAAACAATGGACGGACAAAAGGTCTTGGCATGTGGGATTGCACTAGCTAGTAATACCTCCACCGTCGCGCGTCGGTGTGAAAACAATGGACGGACAAAAGGTCTTGGCATGTGGGATTGCACTAGCTAGTAATACCTCCACCGTCGCGCGTCGGTGTGAAAACGTTGGACGGACAAAAGGTCTTGGCATGTGGAATTGCACTAGCTAGTAATACCTCCACCGTCGCGCGTCGGTGTGAAAACAATGGACGGACAAAAGGTCTTGGCATGTGGGATTGCACTAGCTAGTAATACCTCCACCGTCGCGCGTCGGTGTGAAAACAATGGATGGATAAAAGGTCTTGGCATGTGGGATTGCACTAGCTAGTAATACCTCCACCGTCGCGCGTCGGTGTAAAAACAATGGACGGACAAAAGGTCTTGGCATGTGGGATTGCACTAGCTAGTAATACCTCCACCGTCGCGCGTCGGTGTGAAAACAATGGACGGACAAAAGATTTTGGCATGTGGGATTGCACTAGCTAGTAATACCTCCACCGTCGCGCGTCGGTGTGAAAACAATGGACGGAGAAAAGGTCTTGGCATGTGGGATTGCACTAGCTAGTAATACCTCCACCGTCGCGCGTCGGTGTGAAAACAATGGACGGACAAAAGGTCTTGGCATGTGGGATTGCACTAGTTAGTAATACCTCCACCGTCGCGCGTCGGTGTGAAAACAATGGACGGACAAAAGGTCTTGGCATGTGGGATTGCACTATCTAGTAATACCTCCACCGTCGCGCGTCGATGTGAAAACAATGGACGGACAAAAGGTCTTGGTATGTGGGATTGCACTAGCTAGTAATACCTCCACCGTCGCGCGTCGGTGTGAAAACAATGGACGGACAAAAGATTTTGGCATGTGGGATTGCACTAGCTAGTAATACCTCCACCGTCGCGCGTCGGTGTGAAAACAATGGACGGAGAAAAGGTCTTGGCATGTGGGATTGCACTAGCTAGTAATACCTCCACCGTCGCGCGTCGGTGTGAAAACAATGGACGGACAAAAGGTCTTGGCATGTGGGATTGCACTAGCTAGTGATACCTCCACCGTCGTGCGTCGGTGTGAAAACAATGGACGGACAAAAGGTCTTGGCATTTGGGATTGCACTAGCTAGTAATACCTCCACCGTCGTGCGTCTGTGTGAAAACAATGGACGGACAAAAGGTCTTGGCATTTGGGATTGCACTAGCTAGTAATACCTCCACCGTCGCGCGTCGGTGTGAAAACAATGGACGGACAAAAGGTCTTGGCATGTGGGATTGCACTAGCTAGTAATACCTCCACCGTCGTGCGTCGGTGTGAAAACAATGGACGGACAAAAGGTCTTGGCATGTGGGTTTGCACTAGCTAGTAATACCTCCACCGTCGCGCGTCGGTGTGAAACAATGGACGGACAAAAGGTCTTGGCATGTGGGATTGCACTAGCTAGTAATACCTCCACCGTCGTGCGTCGGTGTGAAAACAATGGACGGACAAAAGGTCTTGGCATGTGGGATTGCACTAGCTAGTAATACCTCCACCGTCGCGCGTCGGTGTGAAAACAATGGACGGACAAAAGGTCTTGGCATGTGGGATTGCACTAGCTAGTAATACCTCCACCGTCGCGCGTCGGTGTGAAAACGTTGGACGGACAAAAGGTCTTGGCATGTGGAATTGCACTAGCTAGTAATACCTCCACCGTCGCGCGTCGGTGTGAAAACAATGGACGGACAAAAGGTCTTGGCAGGTGGGATTGCACTAGCTAGTAATACCTCCACCGTCGCGCGTCGGTGTGAAAACAATGGACGGAGAAAAGGTTTTGGCATGTGGGATTGCACTAGCTAGTAATACCTCCACCGTAGCGCGTCGGTGTGAAAACGTTGGACGGACAAAAGGTCTTGGCATGTGGAATTGCACTAGCTAGTAATACCTCCACCGTCGCGCGTCGGTGTGAATACAATGGACGGACAAAAGGTCTTGGCAGGTGGGATTGCACTAGCTAGTAATACCTCCACCGTCGCGCGTCGGTGTGAAAACAATGGACGGAGAAAAGGTCTTGGCATGTGGGATTGCACTAGCTAGTAATACCTCCACCGTCGCGCGTCGGTGTGAAAACAATGGACGGACAAAAGGTCTTGGCATGTGGGATTGCACTAGTTAGTAATACCTCCACCGTCACGCGTCGGTGTGAAAACAATGGACGGACAAAAGGTCTTGGCATGTGGGATTGCACTATCTAGTAATACCTCCACCGTCGCGCGTCGATGTGAAAACAATGGACGGACAAAAGGTCTTGGTATGTGGGATTGCACTAGCTAGTAATACCTCCACCGTCGCGCGTCGGTGTGAAAACAATGGACGGACAAAAGATTTTGGCATGTGGGATTGCACTAGCTAGTAATACCTCCACCGTCGCGCGTCGGTGTGAAAACAATGGACGGAGAAAAGGTCTTGGCATGTGGGATTGCACTAGCTAGTAATACCTCCACCGTCGCGCGTCGGTGTGAAAACAATGGACGGACAAAAGGTCTTGGCATGTGGGATTGCACTAGCTAGTGATACCTCCACCGTCGTGCGTCGGTGTGAAAACAATGGACGGACAAAAGGTCTTGGCATTTGGGATTGCACTAGCTAGTAATACCTCCACCGTCGTGCGTCTGTGTGAAAACAATGGACGGACAAAAGGTCTTGGCATTTTGGATTGCACTAGCTAGTAATACCTCCACCGTCGCGCGTCGGTGTGAAAACAATGGACGGACAAAAGGTCTTGGCATGTGGGATTGCACTAGCTAGTAATACCTCCACCGTCGTGCGTCGGTGTGAAAACAATGGACGGACAAAAGGTCTTGGCATGTGGGATTGCACTAGCTAGTAATACCTCCACCGTCGCGCGTCGGTGTGAAACAATGGACGGACAAAAGGTCTTGGCATGTGGGATTGCACTAGCTAGTAATACCTCCACCGTCGTGCGTCGGTGTGAAAACAATGGACGGACAAAAGGTCTTGGCATGTGGGATTGCACTAGCTAGTAATACCTCCACCGTCGCGCGTCGGTGTGAAAACAATGGACGGACAAAAGGTCTTGGCATGTGGGATTGCACTAGCTAGTAATACCTCCACCGTCGCGCGTCGGTGTGAAAACGTTGGACGGACAAAAGGTCTTGGCATGTGGAATTGCACTAGCTAGTAATACCTCCACCGTCGCGCGTCGGTGTGAAAACAATGGACGGACAAAAGGTCTTGGCAGGTGGGATTGCACTAGCTAGTAATACCTCCACCGTCGCGCGTCGGTGTGAAAACAATGGACGGAGAAAAGGTCTTGGCATGTGGGATTGCACTAGCTAGTAATACCTCCACCGTAGCGCGTCGGTGTGAAAACGTTGGACGGACAAAAGGTCTTGGCATGTGGAATTGCACTAGCTAGTAATACCTCCACCGTCGCGCGTCGGTGTGAATACAATGGACGGACAAAAGGTCTTGGCAGGTGGGATTGCACTAGCTAGTAATACCTCCACCGTCGCGCGTCGGTGTGAAAACAATGGACGGAGAAAAGGTTTTGGCATGTGGGATTGCACTAGCTAGTAATACCTCCACCGTAGCGCGTCGGTGTGAAAACGTTGGACGGACAAAAGGTCTTGGCATGTGGAATTGCACTAGCTAGTAATACCTCCACCGTCGCGCGTCGGTGTGAATACAATGGACGGACAAAAGGTCTTGGCAGGTGGGATTGCACTAGCTAGTAATACCTCCACCGTCGCGCGTCGGTGTGAAAACAATGGACGGAGAAAAGGTCTTGGCATGTGGGATTGCACTAGCTAGTAATACCTCCACCGTCGCGCGTCGGTGTGAAAACAATGGACGGACAAAAGGTCTTGGCATGTGGGATTGCACTAGTTAGTAATACCTCCACCGTCACGCGTCGGTGTGAAAACAATGGACGGACAAAAGGTCTTGGCATGTGGGATTGCACTATCTAGTAATACCTCCACCGTCGCGCGTCGATGTGAAAACAATGGACGGACAAAAGGTCTTGGTATGTGGGATTGCACTAGCTAGTAATACCTCCACCGTCGCGCGTCGGTGTGAAAACAATGGACGGACAAAAGATTTTGGCATGTGGGATTGCACTAGCTAGTAATACCTCCACCGTCGCGCGTCGGTGTGAAAACAATGGACGGAGAAAAGGTCTTGGCATGTGGGATTGCACTAGCTAGTAATACCTCCACCGTCGCGCGTCGGTGTGAAAACAATGGACGGACAAAAGGTCTTGGCATGTGGGATTGCACTAGCTAGTGATACCTCCACCGTCGTGCGTCGGTGTGAAAACAATGGACGGACAAAAGGTCTTGGCATTTGGGATTGCACTAGCTAGTAATACCTCCACCGTCGTGCGTCTGTGTGAAAACAATGGACGGACAAAAGGTCTTGGCATTTTGGATTGCACTAGCTAGTAATACCTCCACCGTCGCGCGTCGGTGTGAAAACAATGGACGGACAAAAGGTCTTGGCATGTGGGATTGCACTAGCTAGTAATACCTCCACCGTCGTGCGTCGGTGTGAAAACAATGGACGGACAAAAGGTCTTGGCATGTGGGATTGCACTAGCTAGTAATACCTCCACCGTCGCGCGTCGGTGTGAAACAATGGACGGACAAAAGGTCTTGGCATGTGGGATTGCACTAGCTAGTAATACCTCCACCGTCGTGCGTCGGTGTGAAAACAATGGACGGACAAAAGGTCTTGGCATGTGGGATTGCACTAGCTAGTAATACCTCCACCGTCGCGCGTCGGTGTGAAAACAATGGACGGACAAAAGGTCTTGGCATGTGGGATTGCACTAGCTAGTAATACCTCCACCGTCGCGCGTCGGTGTGAAAACGTTGGACGGACAAAAGGTCTTGGCATGTGGAATTGCACTAGCTAGTAATACCTCCACCGTCGCGCGTCGGTGTGAAAACAATGGACGGACAAAAGGTCTTGGCAGGTGGGATTGCACTAGCTAGTAATACCTCCACCGTCGCGCGTCGGTGTGAAAACAATGGACGGAGAAAAGGTCTTGGCATGTGGGATTGCACTAGCTAGTAATACCTCCACCGTAGCGCGTCGGTGTGAAAACGTTGGACGGACAAAAGGTCTTGGCATGTGGAATTGCACTAGCTAGTAATACCTCCACCGTCGCGCGTCGGTGTGAATACAATGGACGGACAAAAGGTCTTGGCAGGTGGGATTGCACTAGCTAGTAATACCTCCACCGTCGCGCGTCGGTGTGAAAACAATGGACGGAGAAAAGGTCTTGGCATGTGGGATTGCACTAGCTAGTAATACCTCCACCGTCGCGCGTCGGTGTGAAAACAATGGACGGACAAAAGGTCTTGGCATGTGGGATTGCACTAGTTAGTAATACCTCCACCGTCGCGCGTCGGTGTGAAAACAATGGACGGAGAAAAGGTCTTGGCATGTGGGATTGCACTAGCTAGTAATACCTCCACCGTCGCCCGTCGGTGTGAAAACAATGGACGGAGAAAAGGTCTTGGCATGTGGGATTGCACTAGCTAGTAATACCTCCACCGTCGCGCGTAGGTGTGAAAACAATGGACGGACAAAAGGTCTTGGCATGTGGGATTGCACTAGCTAGTAATACCTCCACCGTCGCGCGTCGGTGTGAAAACAATGGACGGACAAAAGGTCTTGGCATGTGGGATTGCACTAGCTAGTAATACCTCCACCGTCGCGCGTCGGTGTGAAAACAATGGACGGAGAAAAGGTCTTGGCATGTGGGATTGCACTAGCTAGTAATACCTCCACCGTCGCGCGTCGGTGTGAAAACAATGGACGGACAAAAGGTCTTGGCATGTGGGATTGCACTAGTTAGTAATACCTCCACCGTCGCGCGTCGGTGTGAAAACAATGGACGGACAAAAGGTCTTGGCATGTGGGATAGCACTAGCTAGTAATACCTCCACCGTCGCGCGTCGGTGTGAAAACAATGGACGGACAAAAGATTTTGGCATGTGGGATTGCACTAGCTTGTAATACCTCCATCGTCGCGCGTCGGTGTGAAAACAATGGACGGAGAAAAGGTCTTGGCATGTGGGATTGCACTAGCTAGTAATATCTCCACCGTCGCGCGTCGGTGTGAAAACAATGGACGGACAAAAGGTCTTGGCATGTGGGATTGCACTAGTCAGTAATACTTCCACCTTCGCGCGTCGGTGTGAAAACAATGGACGGACAAAAGGTCTTGGCATGTGGGATTGCACTAGCTAGTAATACCTCCACCGTCGCGCGTCGGTGTGAAAACAATGGACGGACAAATGGTCTTGGTATGTGGGATTGCACTAGCTAGTAATACCTCCACCGTCGCACGTCGGTGTGAAAACAATGGACGGACAAAAGGTCTTGACATTTGGGATTGCACTAGCTAGTAATACCTCCACCGTCGCGTGTCGGTGTGAAAACAATGGACGGAGAAAAGGTCTTGGCATGTGGGATTGCACTAGCTAGTAATACCTCCACCGTCGCGCGTCGGTGTGAAAACAATGGACGGACAAAAGGCCTTGGTATGTGGGATTGCACTAGCTAGTAATACCTCCACCGTCGCGCGTCGGTGTGAAAACAATGGACGGACAAAAGGTCTTGGCATTTGGGATTGCACTAGCTAGTAATACCTCCACCGTCGCGCGTCGGTGTGAAAACAATGGACGGAGAAAAGGTCTTGGCATGTGGGATTGCACTAGCTAGTAATACCTCCACTGTCGCGCGTCGGTGTGAAAACAATGGACGGACAAAAGGTCTTGGCATGTGGGATTGCACTAGCTAGTAATACCTCCACCGTCGCGCGTCGGTGTGAAAACAATGGACGGACAAAAGGTCTTGGCATGTGGGATTGCACTAGTTAGTAATACCTCCACCGTCGCGCGTCGGTGTGAAAACAATGGATGGACAAAAGGTCTTGGCATGTGGGATTGCACTAGCTAGTAATACCTCCACCGTCGCGCGTCGGTGTGAAAACAATGGACGGACAAAAGGTCTTGGCATGTGGGATTGCACTAGCTAGTAATACCTCCACCGTCGCGCGTCGGTGTGAAAACAATGGACGGACAAAAGATTTTGGCATGTGGGATTGCACTAGCTAGTAATACCTCCACCGTCGCGCGTCGGTGTGAAAACAATGGACGGAGAAAAGGTCTTGGCATGTGGGATTGCACTAGCTAGTAATACCTCCACCGTCGCGCGTCGGTGTGAAAACAATGGACGGACAAAAGGTCTTGGCATGTGGGATTGCACTAGTTAGTAATACCTCCACCGTCGCGCGTCGGTGTGAAAACAATGGACGGACAAAAGGTCTTGGCATGTGGGATTGCACTAGCTAGTAATACCTCCACCGTCGCGCGTCGATGTGAAAACAATGGACGGACAAAAGGTCTTGGTATGTGGGATTGCACTAGCTAGTAATACCTCCACTGTCGCGCGTCGGTGTGAAAACAATGGACGGACAAAAGGTCTTGGCATTTGGGATTGCACTAGCTAGTAATACCTCCACCGTCGCGTGTCGGTGTGAAAACAATGGACGGAGAAAAGGTCTTGGCATGTGGGATTGCACTAGCTAGTAATACCTCCACCGTCGCGCGTCGGTGAGAAAACAATGGACGGACAAAAGGTCTTGGCATGTGGGATTGCACTAGGTAGTAATACCTCCACTGTCGCGCGTCGGTGTGAAAACAATGGACGGACAAGAGGTCTTGGCATGTGGGATTGCACTAGCTAGTAATACCTCCACCGTCGCGCGTCGGTGTGAAAACAATGGACGGACAAAAGGTCTTGGCATGTGGGATTGCACTAGCTAGTAATACCTCCACCGTCGCGCGACGGTATGAAAACAATGGACGAACAAAAGGTCTTGGCATGTGGGATTGCACTAGCTAGTAATACCTCCACCGTCGCGCGTCGGTGTGAAAACAATGGACGGACAAAAGGTCTTGGCATGTGGGATTGCACTAGTTAGTAATACCTCCACCGTCGCGCGTCGGTGTGAAAACAATGGATGGACAAAAGGTCTTGGCATGTGGGATTGCACTAGCTAGTAATACCTCCACCGTCGCGCGTCGGTGTGAAAACAATGGACGGACAAAAGGTCTTGGCATGTGGGATTGCACTAGCTAGTAATACCTCCACCGTCGCGTGTCGGTGTGAAAACAATGGACGGAGAAAAGGTCTTGGCATGTGGGATTGCACTAGCTAGTAATACCTCCACCGTCGCGCGTCGGTGAGAAAACAATGGACGGACAAAAGGTCTTGGCATGTGGGATTGCACTAGGTAGTAATACCTCCACTGTCGCGCGTCGGTGTGAAAACAATGGACGGACAAAAGGTCTTGGCATGTGGGATTGCACTAGCTAGTAATACCTCCACCGTCGCGCGTCGGTGTGAAAACAATGGACGGACAAAAGGTCTTGGCATGTGGGATTGCACTAGCTAGTAATACCTCCACCGTCGCGCGACGGTATGAAAACAATGGACGAACAAAAGGTCTTGGTATGTGGGATTGCACTAGCTAGTAATACCTCCACCGTCGCGCGTCGGTGTGAAAACAATTAACGGAGAAAAGGTCTTGGCATGTGGGATTGCACTAGCTAGTAATACCTCCACCGTCGCGCGTCGGTGTGAAAACAATGGACGGACAAAAGGTCTTGGCATGTGGGATTGCACTAGCTAGTGATACCTCCACCGTCGTGCGTCGGTGTGAAAACAATGGACGGACAAAAGGTCTTGGCATTTGGGATTGCACTAGCTAGTAATACCTCCACCGTCGTGCGTCGGTGTGAAAACAATGGACGGACAAAAGGTCTTGGCATTTGGGATTGCACTAGCTAGTAATACCTCCACCGTCGCGCGTCGGTGTGAAAACAATGGACGGACAAAAGGTCTTGGCATGTGGGATTGCACTAGCTAGTAATACCTCCACCGTCGTGCGTCGGTGTGAAAACAATGGACGGACAAAAGGTCTTGGCATTTGGGATTGCACTATCTAGTAATACCTCCACCGTCGCGCGTCGGTGTGAAAACAATGGACGGACAAAAGGTCTTGGCATGTGGGATTGCACTAGCTAGTAATACCTCCACCGTCGTGCGTCGGTGTGAAAACAATGGACGGACAAAAGGTCTTGGCATGTGGGATTGCACTAGCTAGTAATACCTCCACCGTCGCGCGTCGGTGTGAAACAATGGACGGACAAAAGGTCTTGGCATGTGGGATTGCACTAGCTAGTAATACCTCCACCGTCGTGCGTCGGTGTGAAAACAATGGACGGACAAAAGGTCTTGGCATGTGGGATTGCACTAGCTAGTAATACCTCCACCGTCGCGCGTCGGTGTGAAAACAATGGACGGACAAAAGGTCTTGGCATGTGGGATTGCACTAGCTAGTAATACCTCCACCGTCGCGCGTCGGTGTGAAAACGTTGGACGGACAAAAGGTCTTGGCATGTGGAATTGCACTAGCTAGTAATACCTCCACCGTCGCGCGTCGGTGTGAAAACAATGGACGGACAAAAGGTCTTGGCAGGTGGGATTGCACTAGCTAGTAATACCTCCACCGTCGCGCGTCGGTGTGAAAACAATGGACGGAGAAAAGGTCTTGACATGTGGGATTGCACTAGCTAGTAATACCTCCACCGTAGCGCGTCGGTGTGAAAACGTTGGACGGACAAAAGGTCTTGGCATGTGGAATTGCACTAGCTAGTAATACCTCCACCGTCGCGCGTAGGTGTGAAAACAATGGACGGACAAAAGGTCTTGGCATGTGGGATTGCACTAGCTAGTAATACCTCCACTGTCGCGCGTCGGTGTGAAAACAATGGACGGACAAAAGGTCTTGGCATGTGGGATTGCACTAGCTAGTAATACCTCCACCGTCGCGCGTCGGTGTGAAAACAATGGACGGACAAAAGGTCTTGGCATGTGGGATTGCACTAGCTAGTAATACCTCCACCGTCGCGCGTCGGTGTGAAAACAATGGACGGACAAAAGGTCTTGGCATGTGGGATTGCACTAGCTAGTAATACCTCCACCGTCGCGCGTCGGTGTGAAAACAATGGACGGACAAAAGATTTTGGCATGTGGGATTGCACTAGCTTGTAATACCTCCACCGTCGCGCGTCGGTGTGAAAACAATGGACGGAGAAAAGGTCTTGGCATGTGGGATTGCACTAGCTAGTAATATCTCCACCGTCGCGCGTCGGTGTGAAAACAATGGACGGACAAAAGGTCTTGGCATGTGGGATTGCACTAGTCAGTAATACCTCCACCTTCGCGCGTCGGTGTGAAAACAATGGACGGACAAAAGGTCTTGGCATGTGGGATTGCACTAGCTAGTAATACCTCCACCGTCGCGCGTCGGTGTGAAAACAATGGACGGACAAAAGGTCTTGGTATGTGGGATTGCACTAGCTAGTAATACCTCCACCGTCGCACGTCGGTGTGAAAACAATGGACGGACAAAAGGTCTTGACATTTGGGATTGCACTAGCTAGTAATACCTCCACCGTCGCGTGTCGGTGTGAAAACAATGGACGGAGAAAAGGTCTTGGCATGTGGGATTGCACTAGCTAGTAATACCTCCACCGTCGCTCGTCGGTGTGAAAACAATGGACGGACAAAAGGTCTTGGTATGTGGGATTGCACTAGCTAGTAATACCTCCACCGTCGCGCGTCGGTGTGAAAACAATGGACGGACAAAAGGTCTTGGCATTTGGGATTGCACTAGCTAGTAATACCTCCACCGTCGCGCGTCGGTGTGAAAACAATGGACGGAGAAAAGGTCTTGGCATGTGGGATTGCACTAGCTAGTAATACTTCCACCGTCGCGCGTCGGTGAGAAAACAATGGACGGACAAAAGGTCTTGGCATGTGGGATTGCACTAGCTAGTAATACCTCCACTGTCGCGCGTCGGTGTGAAAACAATGGACGGACAAAAGGTCTTGGCATGTGGGATTGCACTAGCTAGTAATACCTCCACCGTCGCTCGTCGGTGTGAAAACAATGGACGGACAAAAGGTCTTGGCATGTGGGATTGCACTAGCTAGTAATACCTCCACCGTCGCGCGTCGGTGTGAAAACAATGGACGGACAAAAGGTCTTGGCATGTGGGATTGCACTAGCTAGTAATACCTCCACCGTCGCGCGTCGGTGTGAAAACAATGGACGGACAAAAGGTCTTGGCATGTGGGATTGCACTAGCTAGTAATACCTCCACCGTCGCGCGTCGGTGTGAAAACAATGGACGGACAAAAGATTTTGGCATGTGGGATTGCACTAGCTAGTAATACCTCCAACGTCGCGCGTCGGTGTGAAAACAATGGACGGAGAAAAGGTCTTGGCATGTGGGATTGCACTAGCTAGTAATACCTCCACCGTCGCGCGTCGGTGTGAAAACAATGGACGGACAAAAGGTCTTGGCATGTGGGATTGCACTAGTTAGTAATACCTCCACCGTCGCGCGTCGGTGTGAAAACAATGGACGGACAAAAGGTCTTGGCATGTGGGATTGCACTAGCTAGTAATACCTCCACCGTCGCGCGTCGATGTGAAAACAATGGACGGACAAAAGGTCTTGGTATGTGGGATTGCACTAGCTAGTAATACCTCCACTGTCGCGCGTCGGTGTGAAAACAATGGACGGACAAAAGGTCTTGGCATGTGGGATTGCACTAGTTAGTAATACCTCCACCGTCGCGCGTCGGTGTGAAAAGAATGGACGGACAAAAGGTCTTGGCATTTGGGATTGCACTAGCTAGTAATACCTCCACCGTCGCGTGTCGGTGTGAAAACAATGGACGGAGAAAAGGTCTTGGCATGTGGGATTGCACTAGCTAGTAATACCTCCACCGTCGCGCGTCGGTGAGAAAACAATGGACGGACAAAAGGTCTTGGCATGTGGGATTGCACTAGCTAGTAATACCTCCACTGTCGCGCGTCGGTGTGAAAACAATGGACGGACAAAAGGTCTTGGCATGTGGGATTGCACTAGCTAGTAATACCTCCACCGTCGCGCGTCGGTGTGAAAACAATGGACGGACAAAAGGTCTTGGCATGTGGGATTGCACTAGCTAGTAATACCTCCACCGTCGCGCGTCGGTGTGAAAACAATGGACGGACAAAAGGTCTTGGCATGTGGGATTGCACTAGCTAGTAATACCTCCACCGTCGCGCGACGGTATGAAAACAATGGACGAACAAAAGGTCTTGGTATGTGGGATTGCACTAGCTAGTAATACCTCCACCGTCGCGCGTCGGTGTGAAAACAATTAACGGAGAAAAGGTCTTGGCATGTGGGATTGCACTAGCTAGTAATACCTCCACCGTCGCGCGTCGGTGTGAAAACAATGGACGGACAAAAGGTCTTGGCATGTGGGATTGCACTAGCTAGTGATACCTCCACCGTCGTGCGTCGGTGTGAAAACAATGGACGGACAAAAGGTCTTGGCATTTGGGATTGCACTAGCTAGTAATACCTCCACCGTCGTGCGTCGGTGTGAAAACAATGGACGGACAAAAGGTCTTGGCATTTGGGATTGCACTAGCTAGTAATACCTCCACCGTCGCGCGTCGGTGTGAAAACAATGGACGGACAAAAGGTCTTGGCATGTGGGATTGCACTAGCTAGTAATACCTCCACCGTCGTGCGTCGGTGTGAAAACAATGGACGGACAAAAGGTCTTGGCATTTGGGATTGCACTAGCTAGTAATACCTCCACCGTCGCGCGTCGATGTGAAAACAATGGACGGAGAAAAGGTCTTGGCATGTGGGATTCCACTAGCTAGTAATACCTCCACCGTCGCGCGTCGGTGTGAAAACAATGGACGGACAAAAGGTCTTGGCATGTGGGATTGCACTAGCTAGTAATACCTCCACCGTCGTGCGTCGGTGTGAAAACAATGGACGGACAAAAGGTCTTGGCATGTGGGATTGCACTAGCTAGTAATACCTCCACCGTCGCGCGTCGGTGTGAAACAATGGACGGACAAAAGGTCTTGGCATGTGGGATTGCACTAGCTAGTAATACCTCCACCGTCGTGCGTCGGTGTGAAAACAATGGACGGACAAAAGGTCTTGGCATGTGGGATTGCACTAGCTAGTAATACCTCCACCGTCGCGCGTCGGTGTGAAAACGTTGGACGGACAAAAGGTCTTGGCATGTGGAATTGCACTAGCTAGTAATACCTCCACCGTCGCGCGTCGGTGTGAAAACAATGGACGGACAAAAGGTCTTGGCAGGTGGGATTGCACTAGCTAGTAATACCTCCACCGTCGCGCGTCGGTGTGTAAACAATGGACGGAGAAAAGGTCTTGGCATGTGGGATTGCACTAGCTAGTAATACTTCCACCGTCGCGCGTCGGTGAGAAAACAATGGACGGACAAAAGGTCTTGGCATGTGGGATTGCACTAGCTAGTAATACCTCCACTGTCGCGCGTCGGTGTGAAAACAATGGACGGACAAAAGGTCTTGGCATGTGGGATTGCACTAGCTAGTAATACCTCCACCGTCGCTCGTCGGTGTGAAAACAATGGACGGACAAAAGGTCTTGGCATGTGGGATTGCACTAGCTAGTAATACCTCCACCGTCGCGCGTCGGTGTGAAAACAATGGACGGACAAAAGGTCTTGGCATGTGGGATTGCACTAGCTAGTAATACCTCCACCGTCGCGCGTCGGTGTGAAAACAATGGACGGACAAAAGGTCTTGGCATGTGGGATTGCACTAGCTAGTAATACCTCCACCGTCGCGCGTCGGTGTGAAAACAATGGACGGACAAAAGATTTTGGCATGTGGGATTGCACTAGCTAGTAATACCTCCAACGTCGCGCGTCGGTGTGAAAACAATGGACGGAGAAAAGGTCTTGGCATGTGGGATTGCACTAGCTAGTAATACCTCCACCGTCGCGCGTCGGTGTGAAAACAATGGACGGACAAAAGGTCTTGGCATGTGGGATTGCACTAGTTAGTAATACCTCCACCGTCGCGCGTCGGTGTGAAAACAATGGACGGACAAAAGGTCTTGGCATGTGGGATTGCACTAGCTAGTAATACCTCCACCGTCGCGCGTCGATGTGAAAACAATGGACGGACAAAAGGTCTTGGTATGTGGGATTGCACTAGCTAGTAATACCTCCACTGTCGCGCGTCGGTGTGAAAACAATGGACGGACAAAAGGTCTTGGCATGTGGGATTGCACTAGTTAGTAATACCTCCACCGTCGCGCGTCGGTGTGAAAAGAATGGACGGACAAAAGGTCTTGGCATTTGGGATTGCACTAGCTAGTAATACCTCCACCGTCGCGTGTCGGTGTGAAAACAATGGACGGAGAAAAGGTCTTGGCATGTGGGATTGCACTAGCTAGTAATACCTCCACCGTCGCGCGTCGGTGAGAAAACAATGGACGGACAAAAGGTCTTGGCATGTGGGATTGCACTAGCTAGTAATACCTCCACTGTCGCGCGTCGGTGTGAAAACAATGGACGGACAAAAGGTCTTGGCATGTGGGATTGCACTAGCTAGTAATACCTCCACCGTCGCGCGTCGGTGTGAAAACAATGGACGGACAAAAGGTCTTGGCATGTGGGATTGCACTAGCTAGTAATACCTCCACCGTCGCGCGTCGGTGTGAAAACAATGGACGGACAAAAGGTCTTGGCATGTGGGATTGCACTAGCTAGTAATACCTCCACCGTCGCGCGACGGTATGAAAACAATGGACGAACAAAAGGTCTTGGTATGTGGGATTGCACTAGCTAGTAATACCTCCACCGTCGCGCGTCGGTGTGAAAACAATTAACGGAGAAAAGGTCTTGGCATGTGGGATTGCACTAGCTAGTAATACCTCCACCGTCGCGCGTCGGTGTGAAAACAATGGACGGACAAAAGGTCTTGGCATGTGGGATTGCACTAGCTAGTGATACCTCCACCGTCGTGCGTCGGTGTGAAAACAATGGACGGACAAAAGGTCTTGGCATTTGGGATTGCACTAGCTAGTAATACCTCCACCGTCGTGCGTCGGTGTGAAAACAATGGACGGACAAAAGGTCTTGGCATTTGGGATTGCACTAGCTAGTAATACCTCCACCGTCGCGCGTCGGTGTGAAAACAATGGACGGACAAAAGGTCTTGGCATGTGGGATTGCACTAGCTAGTAATACCTCCACCGTCGTGCGTCGGTGTGAAAACAATGGACGGACAAAAGGTCTTGGCATTTGGGATTGCACTAGCTAGTAATACCTCCACCGTCGCGCGTCGATGTGAAAACAATGGACGGAGAAAAGGTCTTGGCATGTGGGATTCCACTAGCTAGTAATACCTCCACCGTCGCGCGTCGGTGTGAAAACAATGGACGGACAAAAGGTCTTGGCATGTGGGATTGCACTAGCTAGTAATACCTCCACCGTCGTGCGTCGGTGTGAAAACAATGGACGGACAAAAGGTCTTGGCATGTGGGATTGCACTAGCTAGTAATACCTCCACCGTCGCGCGTCGGTGTGAAACAATGGACGGACAAAAGGTCTTGGCATGTGGGATTGCACTAGCTAGTAATACCTCCACCGTCGTGCGTCGGTGTGAAAACAATGGACGGACAAAAGGTCTTGGCATGTGGGATTGCACTAGCTAGTAATACCTCCACCGTCGCGCGTCGGTGTGAAAACGTTGGACGGACAAAAGGTCTTGGCATGTGGAATTGCACTAGCTAGTAATACCTCCACCGTCGCGCGTCGGTGTGAAAACAATGGACGGACAAAAGGTCTTGGCAGGTGGGATTGCACTAGCTAGTAATACCTCCACCGTCGCGCGTCGGTGTGAAAACAATGGACGGAGAAAAGGTCTTGACATGTGGGATTGCACTAGCTAGTAATACCTCCACCGTAGCGCGTCGGTGTGAAAACGTTGGACGGACAAAAGGTCTTGGCATGTGGAATTGCACTAGCTAGTAATACCTCCACCGTCGCGCGTAGGTGTGAAAACAATGGACGGACAAAAGGTCTTGGCATGTGGGATTGCACTAGCTAGTAATACCTCCACTGTCGCGCGTCGGTGTGAAAACAATGGACGGACAAAAGGTCTTGGCATGTGGGATTGCACTAGCTAGTAATACCTCCACCGTCGCGCGTCGGTGTGAAAACAATGGACGGACAAAAGGTCTTGGCATGTGGGATTGCACTAGCTAGTAATACCTCCACCGTCGCGCGTCGGTGTGAAAACAATGGACGGACAAAAGGTCTTGGCATGTGGGATTGCACTAGCTAGTAATACCTCCACCGTCGCGCGTCGGTGTGAAAACAATGGACGGACAAAAGATTTTGGCATGTGGGATTGCACTAGCTTGTAATACCTCCACCGTCGCGCGTCGGTGTGAAAACAATGGACGGAGAAAAGGTCTTGGCATGTGGGATTGCACTAGCTAGTAATATCTCCACCGTCGCGCGTCGGTGTGAAAACAATGGACGGACAAAAGGTCTTGGCATGTGGGATTGCACTAGTCAGTAATACCTCCACCTTCGCGCGTCGGTGTGAAAACAATGGACGGACAAAAGGTCTTGGCATGTGGGATTGCACTAGCTAGTAATACCTCCACCGTCGCGCGTCGGTGTGAAAACAATGGACGGACAAAAGGTCTTGGTATGTGGGATTGCACTAGCTAGTAATACCTCCACCGTCGCACGTCGGTGTGAAAACAATGGACGGACAAAAGGTCTTGACATTTGGGATTGCACTAGCTAGTATTACCTCCACCGTCGCGTGTCGGTGTGAAAACAATGGACGGAGAAAAGGTCTTGGCATGTGGGATTGCACTAGCTAGTAATACCTCCACCGTCGCGCGTCGGTGTGAAAACAATGGACGGACAAAAGGTCTTGGTATGTGGGATTGCACTAGCTAGTAATACCTCCACCGTCGCGCGTCGGTGTGAAAACAATGGACGGACAAAAGGTCTTGGCATTTGGGATTGCACTAGCTAGTAATACCTCCACCGTCGCGCGTCGGTGTGAAAACAATGGACGGAGAAAAGGTCTTGGCATGTGGGATTGCACTAGCTAGTAATACTTCCACCGTCGCGCGTCGGTGAGAAAACAATGGACGGACAAAAGGTCTTGGCATGTGGGATTGCACTAGCTAGTAATACCTCCACTGTCGCGCGTCGGTGTGAAAACAATGGACGGACAAAAGGTCTTGGCATGTGGGATTGCACTAGCTAGTAATACCTCCACCGTCGCTCGTCGGTGTGAAAACAATGGACGGACAAAAGGTCTTGGCATGTGGGATTGCACTAGCTAGTAATACCTCCACCGTCGCGCGTCGGTGTGAAAACAATGGACGGACAAAAGGTCTTGGCATGTGGGATTGCACTAGCTAGTAATACCTCCACCGTCGCGCGTCGGTGTGAAAACAATGGACGGACAAAAGGTCTTGGCATGTGGGATTGCACTAGCTAGTAATACCTCCACCGTCGCGCGTCGGTGTGAAAACAATGGACGGACAAAAGATTTTGGCATGTGGGATTGCACTAGCTAGTAATACCTCCAACGTCGCGCGTCGGTGTGAAAACAATGGACGGAGAAAAGGTCTTGGCATGTGGGATTGCACTAGCTAGTAATACCTCCACCGTCGCGCGTCGGTGTGAAAACAATGGACGGACAAAAGGTCTTGGCATGTGGGATTGCACTAGTTAGTAATACCTCCACCGTCGCGCGTCGGTGTGAAAACAATGGACGGACAAAAGGTCTTGGCATGTGGGATTGCACTAGCTAGTAATACCTCCACCGTCGCGCGTCGATGTGAAAACAATGGACGGACAAAAGGTCTTGGTATGTGGGATTGCACTAGCTAGTAATACCTCCACTGTCGCGCGTCGGTGTGAAAACAATGAACGGACAAAAGGTCTTGGCATGTGGGATTGCACTAGTTAGTAATACCTCCACCGTCGCGCGTCGGTGTGAAAAGAATGGACGGACAAAAGGTCTTGGCATTTGGGATTGCACTAGCTAGTAATACCTCCACCGTCGCGTGTCGGTGTGAAAACAATGGACGGAGAAAAGGTCTTGGCATGTGGGATTGCACTAGCTAGTAATACCTCCACCGTCGCGCGTCGGTGAGAAAACAATGGACGGACAAAAGGTCTTGGCATGTGGGATTGCACTAGCTAGTAATACCTCCACTGTCGCGCGTCGGTGTGAAAACAATGGACGGACAAAAGGTCTTGGCATGTGGGATTGCACTAGCTAGTAATACCTCCACCGTCGCGCGTCGGTGTGAAAACAATGGACGGACAAAAGGTCTTGGCATGTGGGATTGCACTAGCTAGTAATACCTCCACCGTCGCGCGTCGGTGTGAAAACAATGGACGGACAAAAGGTCTTGGCATGTGGGATTGCACTAGCTAGTAATACCTCCACCGTCGCGCGACGGTATGAAAACAATGGACGAACAAATGGTCTTGGTATGTGGGATTGCACTAGCTAGTAATACCTCCACCGTCGCGCGTCGGTGTGAAAACAATTAACGGAGAAAAGGTCTTGGCATGTGGGATTGCACTAGCTAGTAATACCTCCACCGTCGCGCGTCGGTGTGAAAACAATGGACGGACAAAAGGTCTTGGCATGTGGGATTGCACTAGCTAGTGATACCTCCACCGTCGTGCGTCGGTGTGAAAACAATGGACGGACAAAAGGTCTTGGCATTTGGGATTGCACTAGCTAGTAATACCTCCACCGTCGTGCGTCGGTGTGAAAACAATGGACGGACAAAAGGTCTTGGCATTTGGGATTGCACTAGCTAGTAATACCTCCACCGTCGCGCGTCGGTGTGAAAACAATGGACGGACAAAAGGTCTTGGCATGTGGGATTGCACTAGCTAGTAATACCTCCACCGTCGTGCGTCGGTGTGAAAACAATGGACGGACAAAAGGTCTTGGCATTTGGGATTGCACTAGCTAGTAATACCTCCACCGTCGCGCGTCGATGTGAAAACAATGGACGGAGAAAAGGTCTTGGCATGTTGGATTCCACTAGCTAGTAATACCTCCACCGTCGCGCGTCGGTGTGAAAACAATGGACGGACAAAAGGTCTTGGCATGTGGGATTGCACTAGCTAGTAATACCTCCACCGTCGTGCGTCGGTGTGAAAACAATGGACGGACAAAAGGTCTTGGCATGTGGGATTGCACTAGCTAGTAATACCTCCACCGTCGCGCGTCGGTGTGAAACAATGGACGGACAAAAGGTCTTGGCATGTGGGATTGCACTAGCTAGTAATACCTCCACCGTCGTGCGTCGGTGTGAAAACAATGGACGGACAAAAGGTCTTGGCATGTGGGATTGCACTAGCTAGTAATACCTCCACCGTCGCGCGTCGGTGTGAAAACAATGGACGGACAAAAGGTCTTGGCATGTGGGATTGCACTAGCTAGTAATACCTCCACCGTCGCGCGTCGGTGTGAAAACGTTGGACGGACAAAAGGTCTTGGCATGTGGAATTGCACTAGCTAGTAATACCTCCACCGTCGCGCGTCGGTGTGAAAACAATGGACGGACAAAAGGTCTTGGCAGGTGGGATTGCACTAGCTAGTAATACCTCCACCGTCGCGCGTCGGTGTGAAAACAATGGACGGAGAAAAGGTCTTGGCATGTGGGATTGCACTAGCTAGTAATACCTCCACCGTAGCGCGTCGGTGTGAAAACGTTGGACGGACAAAAGGTCTTGGCATGTGGAATTGCACTAGCTAGTAATACCTCCACCGTCGCGCGTCGGTGTGAATACAATGGACGGACAAAAGGTCTTGGCAGGTGGGATTGCACTAGCTAGTAATACCTCCACCGTCGCGCGTCGGTGTGAAAACAATGGACGGAGAAAAGGTCTTGGCATGTGGGATTGCACTAGCTAGTAATACCTCCACCGTCGCGCGTCGGTGTGAAAACAATGGACGGAGAAAAGGTCTTGGCATGTGGGATTGCACTAGCTAGTAATACCTCCACCGTCGCGCGTCGGTGTGAAAACAATGGACGGACAAAAGGTCTTGGCATGTGGGATTGCACTAGTTAGTAATACCTCCACCGTCGCCCGTCGGTGTGAAAACAATGGACGGAGAAAAGGTCTTGGCATGTGGGATTGCACTAGCTAGTAATACCTCCACCGTCGCGCGTCGGTGTGAAAACAATGGACGGACAAAAGGTCTTGGCATGTGGGATTGCACTATCTAGTAATACCTCCACCGTCGCGCGTCGATGTGAAAACAATGGACGGACAAAAGGTCTTGGTATGTGGGATTGCACTAGCTAGTAATACCTCCACCGTCGCGCGTCGGTGTGAAAACAATGGACGGACAAAAGATTTTGGCATGTGGGATTGCACTAGCTAGTAATACCTCCACCGTCGCGCGTCGGTGTGAAAACAATGGACGGAGAAAAGGTCTTGGCATGTGGGATTGCACTAGCTAGTAATACCTCCACCGTCGCGCGTCGGTGTGAAAACAATGGACGGACAAAAGGTCTTGGCATGTGGGATTGCACTAGCTAGTGATACCTCCACCGTCGTGCGTCGGTGTGAAAACAATGGACGGACAAAAGGTCTTGGCATTTGGGATTGCACTAGCTAGTAATACCTCCACCGTCGTGCGTCTGTGTGAAAACAATGGACGGACAAAAGGTCTTGGCATTTTGGATTGCACTAGCTAGTAATACCTCCACCGTCGCGCGTCGGTGTGAAAACAATGGACGGACAAAAGGTCTTGGCATGTGGGATTGCACTAGCTAGTAATACCTCCACCGTCGTGCGTCGGTGTGAAAACAATGGACGGACAAAAGGTCTTGGCATGTGGGATTGCACTAGCTAGTAATACCTCCACCGTCGCGCGTCGGTGTGAAACAATGGACGGACAAAAGGTCTTGGCATGTGGGATTGCACTAGCTAGTAATACCTCCACCGTCGTGCGTCGGTGTGAAAACAATGGACGGACAAAAGGTCTTGGCATGTGGGATTGCACTAGCTAGTAATACCTCCACCGTCGCGCGTCGGTGTGAAAACAATGGACGGACAAAAGGTCTTGGCATGTGGGATTGCACTAGCTAGTAATACCTCCACCGTCGCGCGTCGGTGTGAAAACGTTGGACGGACAAAAGGTCTTGGCATGTGGAATTGCACTAGCTAGTAATACCTCCACCGTCGCGCGTCGGTGTGAAAACAATGGACGGACAAAAGGTCTTGGCAGGTGGGATTGCACTAGCTAGTAATACCTCCACCGTCGCGCGTCGGTGTGAAAACAATGGACGGAGAAAAGGTCTTGGCATGTGGGATTGCACTAGCTAGTAATACCTCCACCGTAGCGCGTCGGTGTGAAAACGTTGGACGGACAAAAGGTCTTGGCATGTGGAATTGCACTAGCTAGTAATACCTCCACCGTCGCGCGTCGGTGTGAATACAATGGACGGACAAAAGGTCTTGGCAGGTGGGATTGCACTAGCTAGTAATACCTCCACCGTCGCGCGTCGGTGTGAAAACAATGGACGGAGAAAAGGTCTTGGCATGTGGGATTGCACTAGCTAGTAATACCTCCACCGTCGCGCGTCGGTGTGAAAACAATGGACGGAGAAAAGGTCTTGGCATGTGGGATTGCACTAGCTAGTAATACCTCCACCGTCGCGCGTCGGTGTGAAAACAATGGACGGACAAAAGGTCTTGGCATGTGGGATTGCACTAGTTAGTAATACCTCCACCGTCGCGCGTCGGTGTGAAAACAATGGACGGAGAAAAGGTCTTGGCATGTGGGATTGCACTAGCTAGTAATACCTCCACCGTCGCCCGTCGGTGTGAAAACAATGGACGGAGAAAAGGTCTTGGCATGTGGGATTGCACTAGCTAGTAATACCTCCACCGTCGCGCGTAGGTGTGAAAACAATGGACGGACAAAAGGTCTTGGCATGTGGGATTGCACTAGCTAGTAATACCTCCACCGTCGCGCGTCGGTGTGAAAACAATGGACGGACAAAAGGTCTTGGCATGTGGGATTGCACTAGCTAGTAATACCTCCACCGTCGCGCGTCGGTGTGAAAACAATGGACGGAGAAAAGGTCTTGGCATGTGGGATTGCACTAGCTAGTAATACCTCCACCGTCGCGCGTCGGTGTGAAAACAATGGACGGACAAAAGGTCTTGGCATGTGGGATTGCACTAGTTAGTAATACCTCCACCGTCGCGCGTCGGTGTGAAAACAATGGACGGACAAAAGGTCTTGGCATGTGGGATAGCACTAGCTAGTAATACCTCCACCGTCGCGCGTCGGTGTGAAAACAATGGACGGACAAAAGGTCTTGGTATGTGGGATAGCACTAGCTAGTAATACCTCCACCGTCGCGCGTCGGTGTGAAAACAATGGACGGACAAAAGGTCTTGGCATTTGGGATTGCACTAGCTAGTAATACCTCCACCGTCGCGTGTCGGTGTGAAAACAATGGACGGACAAAAGGTCTTGGCATGTGGGATTGCACTAGCTAGTAATACCTCCACCGTCGCGCGTCGGTGAGAAAACAATGGACGGACAAAAGGTCTTGGTATGTGGGATTGCACTAGCTAGTAATACCTCCACTGTCGCGCGTCGGTGTGAAAACAATGGACGGACAAAAGGTCTTGGCATGTGGGATTGCACTAGCTAGTAATACCTCCACCGTCGCGCGTCGGTGTGAAAACAATGGACGGACAAAAGGTCTTGGCATGTGGGATTGCACTAGCTAGTAATACCTCCACCGTCGCGCGTCGGTGTGAAAACAATGGACGGACAAAAGGTCTTGGCATGTGGGATTGCACTAGCTAGTAATACCTCCACCGTCGCGCGTCGGTGTGAAAACAATGGACGGACAAAAGATTTTGGCATGTGGGATTGCACTAGCTTGTAATACCTCCATCGTCGCGCGTCGGTGTGAAAACAATGGACGGAGAAAAGGTCTTGGCATGTGGGATTGCACTAGCTAGTAATATCTCCACCGTCGCGCGTCGGTGTGAAAACAATGGACGGACAAAAGGTCTTGGCATGTGGGATTGCACTAGTCAGTAATACTTCCACCTTCGCGCGTCGGTGTGAAAACAATGGACGGACAAAAGGTCTTGGCATGTGGGATTGCACTAGCTAGTAATACCTCCACCGTCGCGCGTCGGTGTGAAAACAATGGACGGACAAAAGGTCTTGGTATGTGGGATTGCACTAGCTAGTAATACCTCCACCGTCGCACGTCGGTGTGAAAACAATGGACGGACAAAAGGTCTTGACATTTGGGATTGCACTAGCTAGTAATACCTCCACCGTCGCGTGTCGGTGTGAAAACAATGGACGGAGAAAAGGTCTTGGCATGTGGGATTGCACTAGCTAGTAATACCTCCACCGTCGCGCGTCGGTGTGAAAACAATGGACGGACAAAAGGCCTTGGTATGTGGGATTGCACTAGCTAGTAATACCTCCACCGTCGCGCGTCGGTGTGAAAACAATGGACGGACAAAAGGTCTTGGCATTTGGGATTGCACTAGCTAGTAATACCTCCACCGTCGCGCGTCGGTGTGAAAACAATGGACGGAGAAAAGGTCTTGGCATGTGGGATTGCACTAGCTAGTAATACCTCCACCGTCGCGCGTCGGTGAGAAAACAATGGACGGACAAAAGGTCTTGGCATGTGGGATTGCACTAGCTAGTAATACCTCCACTGTCGCGCGTCGGTGTGAAAACAATGGACGGACAAAAGGTCTTGGCATGTGGGATTGCACTAGCTAGTAATACCTCCACCGTCGCGCGTCGGTGTGAAAACAATGGACGGACAAAAGGTCTTGGCATGTGGGATTGCACTAGTTAGTAATACCTCCACCGTCGCGCGTCGGTGTGAAAACAATGGATGGACAAAAGGTCTTGGCATGTGGGATTGCACTAGCTAGTAATACCTCCACCGTCGCGCGTCGGTGTGAAAACAATGGACGGACAAAAGGTCTTGGCATGTGGGATTGCACTAGCTAGTAATACCTCCACCGTCGCGCGTCGGTGTGAAAACAATGGACGGACAAAAGATTTTGGCATGTGGGATTGCACTAGCTAGTAATACCTCCACCGTCGCGCGTCGGTGTGAAAACAATGGACGGAGAAAAGGTCTTGGCATGTGGGATTGCACTAGCTAGTAATACCTCCACCGTCGCGCGTCGGTGTGAAAACAATGGACGGACAAAAGGTCTTGGCATGTGGGATTGCACTAGTTAGTAATACCTCCACCGTCGCGCGTCGGTGTGAAAACAATGGACGGACAAAAGGTCTTGGCATGTGGGATTGCACTAGCTAGTAATACCTCCACCGTCGCGCGTCGATGTGAAAACAATGGACGGACAAAAGGTCTTGGTATGTGGGATTGCACTAGCTAGTAATACCTCCACTGTCGCGCGTCGGTGTGAAAACAATGGACGGACAAAAGGTCTTGGCATTTGGGATTGCACTAGCTAGTAATACCTCCACCGTCGCGTGTCGGTGTGAAAACAATGGACGGAGAAAAGGTCTTGGCATGTGGGATTGCACTAGCTAGTAATACCTCCACCGTCGCGCGTCGGTGAGAAAACAATGGACGGACAAAAGGTCTTGGCATGTGGGATTGCACTAGGTAGTAATACCTCCACTGTCGCGCGTCGGTGTGAAAACAATGGACGGACAAAAGGTCTTGGCATGTGGGATTGCACTAGCTAGTAATACCTCCACCGTCGCGCGTCGGTGTGAAAACAATGGACGGACAAAAGGTCTTGGCATGTGGGATTGCACTAGCTAGTAATACCTCCACCGTCGCGCGACGGTATGAAAACAATGGACGAACAAAAGGTCTTGGCATGTGGGATTGCACTAGCTAGTAATACCTCCACCGTCGCGCGTCGGTGTGAAAACAATGGACGGACAAAAGGTCTTGGCATGTGGGATTGCACTAGTTAGTAATACCTCCACCGTCGCGCGTCGGTGTGAAAACAATGGATGGACAAAAGGTCTTGGCATGTGGGATTGCACTAGCTAGTAATACCTCCACCGTCGCGCGTCGGTGTGAAAACAATGGACGGACAAAAGGTCTTGGCATGTGGGATTGCACTAGCTAGTAATACCTCCACCGTCGCGCGTCGGTGTGAAAACAATGGACGGACAAAAGATTTTGGCATGTGGGATTGCACTAGCTAGTAATACCTCCACCGTCGCGCGTCGGTGTGAAAACAATGGACGGAGAAAAGGTCTTGGCATGTGGGATTGCACTAGCTAGTAATACCTCCACCGTCGCGCGTCGGTGTGAAAACAATGGACGGACAAAAGGTCTTGGCATGTGGGATTGCACTAGTTAGTAATACCTCCACCGTCGCGCGTCGGTGTGAAAACAATGGACGGACAAAAGGTCTTGGCATGTGGGATTGCACTAGCTAGTAATACCTCCACCGTCGCGCGTCGATGTGAAAACAATGGACGGACAAAAGGTCTTGGTATGTGGGATTGCACTAGCTAGTAATACCTCCACTGTCGCGCGTCGGTGTGAAAACAATAGACGGACAAAAGGTCTTGGCATTTGGGATTGCACTAGCTAGTAATACCTCCACCGTCGCGTGTCGGTGTGAAAACAATGGACGGAGAAAAGGTCTTGGCATGTGGGATTGCACTAGCTAGTAATACCTCCACCGTCGCGCGTCGGTGAGAAAACAATGGACGGACAAAAGGTCTTGGCATGTGGGATTGCACTAGGTAGTAATACCTCCACTGTCGCGCGTCGGTGTGAAAACAATGGACGGACAAAAGGTCTTGGCATGTGGGATTGCACTAGCTAGTAATACCTCCACCGTCGTGCGTCGGTGTGAAAACAATGGACGGACAAAAGGTCTTGGCATTTGGGATTGCACTATCTAGTAATACCTCCACCGTCGCGCGTCGGTGTGAAAACAATGGACGGACAAAAGGTCTTGGCATGTGGGATTGCACTAGCTAGTAATACCTCCACCGTCGTGCGTCGGTGTGAAAACAATGGACGGACAAAAGGTCTTGGCATGTGGGATTGCACTAGCTAGTAATACCTCCACCGTCGCGCGTCGGTGTGAAACAATGGACGGACAAAAGGTCTTGGCATGTGGGATTGCACTAGCTAGTAATACCTCCACCGTCGTGCGTCGGTGTGAAAACAATGGACGGACAAAAGGTCTTGGCATGTGGGATTGCACTAGCTAGTAATACCTCCACCGTCGCGCGTCGGTGTGAAAACAATGGACGGACAAAAGGTCTTGGCATGTGGGATTGCACTAGCTAGTAATACCTCCACCGTCGCTCGTCGGTGTGAAAACGTTGGACGGACAAAAGGTCTTGGCATGTGGAATTGCACTAGCTAGTAATACCTCCACCGTCGCGCGTCGGTGTGAAAACAATGGACGGACAAAAGGTCTTGGCAGGTGGGATTGCACTAGCTAGTAATACCTCCACCGTCGCGCGTCGGTGTGAAAACAATGGACGGAGAAAAGGTCTTGACATGTGGGATTGCACTAGCTAGTAATACCTCCACCGTAGCGCGTCGGTGTGAAAACGTTGGACGGACAAAAGGTCTTGGCATGTGGAATTGCACTAGCTAGTAATACCTCCACCGTCGCGCGTAGGTGTGAAAACAATGGACGGACAAAAGGTCTTGGCATGTGGGATTGCACTAGTTAGTAATACCTCCACCGTCGCGCGTCGGTGTGAAAACAATGGACGGAGAAAAGGTCTTGGCATGTGGGATTGCACTAGCTAGTAATACCTCCACCGTCGCGCGTCGGTGTGAAAACAATGGACGGAGAAAAGGTCTTGGCATGTGGGATTGCACTAGCTAGTAATACCTCCACCGTCGCGCGTAGGTGTGAAAACAATGGACGGACAAAAGGTCTTGGCATGTGGGATTGCACTAGCTAGTAATACCTCCACCGTCGCGCGTCGGTGTGAAAACAATGGACGGACAAAAGGTCTTTGCATGTGGGATTGCACTAGCTAGTAATACCTCCACCGTCGCGCGTCGGTGTGAAAACATTGGACGGACAAAAGGTCTTGGCATGTGGGATTGCACTAGCTAGTAATACCTCCACCGTCGCGCGTCGGTGTGAAAACAATGGACGGAGAAAAGGTCTTGGCATGTGGGATTGCACTAGCTAGTAATACCTCCACCGTCGCGCGTCGGTGTGAAAACAATGGACGGACAAAAGGTCTTGGCATGTGGGATTGCACTAGTTAGTAATACCTCCACCGTCGCGCGTCGGTGTGAAAACAATGGACGGACAAAAGGTCTTGGCATGTGGGATAGCACTAGCTAGTAATACCTCCACCGTCGCGCGTCGGTGTGAAAACAATGGACGGACAAAAGGTCTTGGTATGTGGGATAGCACTAGCTAGTAATACCTCCACCGTCGCGCGTCGGTGTGAAAACAATGGACGGACAAAAGGTCTTGGCATTTGGGATTGCACTAGCTAGTAATACCTCCACCGTCGCGCGTCGGTGTGAAAACAATGGACGGACAAAAGGTCTTGGCATGTGGGATTGCACTAGCTAGTAATACCTCCACCGTCGCGCGTCGGTGTGAAAACAATGGACGGACAAAAGGTCTTGGCATGTGGGATTGCACTAGCTAGTAATACCTCCACCGTCGCGCGTCGGTGTGAAAACAATGGACGGACAAAAGATTTTGGCATGTGGGATTGCACTAGCTTGTAATACCTCCACCGTCGCGCGTCGGTGTG
This sequence comes from Prosapia bicincta, assembly GCA_036971475.1. NCBI lineage: Eukaryota > Metazoa > Arthropoda > Insecta > Hemiptera > Cercopidae > Prosapia > Prosapia bicincta. Next base: position 221,315,156 of record JBAIZL010000004.1, read on the forward strand.
AAAACAATGGACGGAGAAAAGGTCTTGGCATGTGGGATTGCACTAGCTAGTAATATCTCCACCGTCGCGCGTCGGTGTGAAAACAATGGACGGACAAAAGGTCTTGGCATGTGGGATTGCACTAGTCAGTAATACCTCCACCTTCGCGCGTCGGTGTGAAAACAATGGACGGACAAAAGGTCTTGGCATGTGGGATTGCACTAGCTAGTAATACCTCCACCGTCGCGCGTCGGTGTGAAAACAATGGACGGACAAAAGGTCTTGGTATGTGGGATTGCACTAGCTAGTAATACCTCCACCGTCGCACGTCGGTGTGAAAACAATGGACGGACAAAAGGTCTTGACATTTGGGATTGCACTAGCTAGTAATACCTCCACCGTCGCGTGTCGGTGTGAAAACAATGGACGGAGAAAAGGTCTTGGCATGTGGGATTGCACTAGCTAGTAATACCTCCACCGTCGCGCGTCGGTGTGAAAACAATGGACGGACAAAAGGTCTTGGTATGTGGGATTGCACTAGCTAGTAATACCTCCACCGTCGCGCGTCGGTGTGAAAACAATGGACGGACAAAAGGTCTTGGCATTTGGGATTGCACTAGCTAGTAATACCTCCACCGTCGCGCGTCGGTGTGAAAACAATGGACGGAGAAAAGGTCTTGGCATGTGGGATTGCACTAGCTAGTAATACCTCCACCGTCGGGCGTCGGTGAGAAAACAATGGACGGACAAAAGGTCTTGGCATGTGGGATTGCACTAGCTAGTAATACCTCCACTGTCGCGCGTCGGTGTGAAAACAATGGACGGACAAAAGGTCTTGGCATGTGGGATTGCACTAGCTAGTAATACCTCCACCGTCGCTCGTCGGTGTGAAAACAATGGACGGACAAAAGGTCTTGGCATGTGGGATTGCACTAGCTAGTAATACCTCCACCGTCGCGCGTCGGTGTGAAAACAATGGACGGACAAAAGGTCTTGGCATGTGGGATTGCACTAGCTAGTAATACCTCCACCGTCGCGCGTCGGTGTGAAAACAATGGACGGACAACAGGTCTTGGCATGTGGGATTGCACTAGCTAGTAATACCTCCACCGTCGCGCGTCGATGTGAAAACAATGGACGGACAAAAGGTCTTGGTATGTGGGATTGCACTAGCTAGTAATAACTCCACTGTCGCGCGTCGGTGTGAAAACAATGGACGGACAAAAGGTCTTGGCATGTGGGATTGCACTAGCTAGTAATACCTCCACCGTCGCGCGTCGGTGTGAAAACAATGGACGGAGAAAAGGTCTTGGCATGTGGGATTGCACTAGCTAGTAATACCTCCACCGTCGCGCGTCGGTGTGAAAACAATGGACGGACAAAAGGTCTTGGCATGTGGGATTGCACTAGTTAGTAATACCTCCACCGTCGCGCGTCGGTGTGAAAACAATGGACGGACAAAAGGTCTTGGCATGTGGGATTGCACGAGCTAGTAATACCTCCACCGTCGCGCGTCGATGTGAAAACAATGGACGGACAAAAGGTCTTGGTATGTGGGATTGCACTAGCTAGTAATACCTCCACTGTCGCGCGTCGGTGTGAAAACAATGGACGGACAAAAGGTCTTGGCATGTGGGATTGCACTAGTTAGTAATACCTCCACCGTCGCGCGTCGGTGTGAAAACAATGGACGGACAAAAGGTCTTGGCATTTGGGATTGCACTAGCTAGTAATACCTCCACCGTCGCGTGTCGGTGTGAAAACAATGGACGGACAAAAGGTCTTGGCATTTGGGATTGCACTAGCTAGTAATACCTCCACCGTCGCGCGTCGATGTGAAAACAATGGACGGAGAAAAGGTCTTGGCATGTGGGATTCCACTAGCTAGTAATACCTCCACCGTCGCGCGTCGGTGTGAAAACAATGGACGGACAAAAGGTCTTGGCATGTGGGATTGCACTAGCTAGTAATACCTCCACCGTCGTGCGTCGGTGTGAAAACAATGGACGGACAAAAGGTCTTGGCATGTGGGATTGCACTAGCTAGTAATACCTCCACCGTCGCGCGTCGGTGTGAAACAATGGACGGACAAAAGGTCTTGGCATGTGGGATTGCACTAGCTAGTAATACCTCCACCGTCGCGCGTCGGTGTGAAAACAATGGACGGACAAAAACGTCTTGGCATGTGGGATTGCACTAGCTAGTAATACCTCCACCGTAGCGCGTCGGTGTGAAAACGTTGGACGGACAAAAGGTCTTGGCATGTGGAATTGCACTAGCTAGTAATACCTCCACCGTCGCGCGTCGGTGTGAAAACAATGGACGGACAAAAGGTCTTGGCAGGTGGGATTGCACTAGCTAGTAATACCTCCACCGTCGCGCGTCGGTGTGAAAACAATGGACGGAGAAAAGGTCTTGGCATGTGGGATTGCACTAGCTAGTAATACCTCCACCGTAGCGCGTCGGTGTGAAAACGTTGGACGGACAAAAGGTCTTGGCATGTGGAATTGCACTAGCTAGTAATACCTCCACCGTCGCGCGTCGGTGTGAATACAATGGACGGACAAAAGGTCTTGGCAGGTGGGATTGCACTAGCTAGTAATACCTCCACCGTCGCGCGTCGGTGTGAAAACAATGGACGGAGAAAAGGTCTTGGCATGTGGGATTGCACTAGCTAGTAATACCTCCACCGTCGCGCGTCGGTGTGAAAACAATGGACGGACAAAAGGTCTTGGCATGTGGGATTGCACTAGCTAGTAATACCTCCACCGTCGCGCGTCGGTGTGAAAACAATGGACGGACAAAAGGTCTTGGCATGTGGGATTGCACTAGCTAGTAATACCTCCACCGTCGCGCGTCGGTGTGAAAACAATGGACGGAGAAAAGGTCTTGGCATGTGGGATTGCACTAGCTAGTAATACCTCCACCGTCGCGCGTCGGTGTGAAAACAATGGACGGACAAAAGGTCTTGGCATGTGGGATTGCACTAGTTAGTAATACCTCCACCGTCGCGCGTCGGTGTGAAAACAATGGACGGACAAAAGGTCTTGGCATGTGGGATAGCACTAGCTAGTAATACCTCCACCGTCGCGCGTCGGTGTGAAAACAATGGACGGACAAAAGGTCTTGGTATGTGGGATATCACTAGCTAGTAATACCTCCACCGTCGCGCGTCGGTGTGAAAACAATGGACGGACAAAAGGTCTTGGCATTTGGGATTGCACTAGCTAGTAATACCTCCACCGTCGCGCGTCGGTGTGAAAACAATGGACGGACAAAAGGTCTTGGCATGTGGGATTGCACTAGCTAGTAATACCTCCACCGTCGCGCGTCGGTGAGAAAACAATGGACGGACAAAAGGTCTTGGTATGTGGGATTGCACTAGCTAGTAATACCTCCACTGTCGCGCGTCGGTGTGAAAACAATGGACGGACAAAAGGTCTTGGCATGTGGGATTGCACTAGCTAGTAATACCTCCACCGTCGCGCGTCGGTGTGAAAACAATGGACGGACAAAAGGTCTTGGCATGTGGGATTGCACTAGCTAGTAATACCTCCACCGTCGCGCGTCGGTATGAAAACAATGGACGGACAAAAGGTCTTGGCATGTGGGATTGCACTAGCTAGTAATACCTCCACCGTCGCGCGTCGGTGTGAAAACAATGGACGGACAAAAGATTTTGGCATGTGGGATTGCACTAGCTTGTAATACCTCCACCGTCGCGCGTCGGTGTGAAAACAATGGACGGAGAAAAGGTCTTGGCATGTGGGATTGCACTAGCTAGTAATATCTCCACCGTCGCGCGTCGGTGTGAAAACAATGGACGGACAAAAGGTCTTGGCATGTGGGATTGCACTAGTCAGTAATACCTCCACCTTCGCGCGTCGGTGTGAAAACAATGGACGGACAAAAGGTCTTGGCATGTGGGATTGCACTAGCTAGTAATACCTCCACCGTCGCGCGTCGGTGTGAAAACAATGGACGGACAAAAGGTCTTGGTATGTGGGATTGCACTAGCTAGTAATACCTCCACCGTCGCACGTCGGTGTGAAAACAATGGACGGACAAAAGGTCTTGACATTTGGGATTGCACTAGCTAGTAATACCTCCACCGTCGCGTGTCGGTGTGAAAACAATGGACGGAGAAAAGGTCTTGGCATGTGGGATTGCACTAGCTAGTAATACCTCCACCGTCGCGCGTCGGTGTGAAAACAATGGACGGACAAAAGGTCTTGGTATGTGGGATTGCACTAGCTAGTAATACCTCCACCGTCGCGCGTCGGTGTGAAAACAATGGACGGACAAAAGGTCTTGGCATTTGGGATTGCACTAGCTAGTAATACCTCCACCGTCGCGCGTCGGTGTGAAAACAATGGACGGAGAAAAGGTCTTGGCATGTGGGATTGCACTAGCTAGTAATACTTCCACCGTCGCGCGTCGGTGAGAAAACAATGGACGGACAAAAGGTCTTGGCATGTGGGATTGCACTAGCTAGTAATACCTCCACTGTCGCGCGTCGGTGTGAAAACAATGGACGGACAAAAGGTCTTGGCATGTGGGATTGCACTAGCTAGTAATACCTCCACCGTCGCTCGTCGGTGTGAAAACAATGGACGGACAAAAGGTCTTGGCATGTGGGATTGCACTAGCTAGTAATACCTCCACCGTCGCGCGTCGGTGTGAAAACAATGGACGGACAAAAGGTCTTGGCATGTGGGATTGCACTAGCTAGTAATACCTCCACCGTCGCGCGTCGGTGTGAAAACAATGGACGGACAAAAGGTCTTGGCATGTGGGATTGCACTAGCTAGTAATACCTCCACCGTCGCGCGTCGGTGTGAAAACGTTGGACGGACAAAAGATTTTGGCATGTGGGATTGCACTAGCTAGTAATACCTCCAACGTCGCGCGTCGGTGTGAAAACAATGGACGGAGAAAAGGTCTTGGCATGTGGGATTGCACTAGCTAGTAATACCTCCACCGTCGCGCGTCGGTGTGAAAACAATGGACGGACAAAAGGTCTTGGCATGTGGGATTGCACTAGTTAGTAATACCTCCACCGTCGCGCGTCGGTGTGAAAACAATGGACGGACAAAAGGTCTTGGCATGTGGGATTGCACTAGCTAGTAATACCTCCACCGTCGCGCGTCGATGTGAAAACAATGGACGGACAAAAGGTCTTGGTATGTGGGATTGCACTAGCTAGTAATACCTCCACTGTCGCGCGTCGGTGTGAAAACAATGGACGGACAAAAGGTCTTGGCATGTGGGATTGCACTAGTTAGTAATACCTCCACCGTCGCGCGTCGGTGTGAAAAGAATGGACGGACAAAAGGTCTTGGCATTTGGGATTGCACTAGCTAGTAATACCTCCACCGTCGCGTGTCGGTGTGAAAACAATGGACGGAGAAAAGGTCTTGGCATGTGGGATTGCACTAGCTAGTAATACCTCCACCGTCGCGCGTCGGTGAGAAAACAATGGACGGACAAAAGGTCTTGGCATGTGGGATTGCACTAGCTAGTAATACCTCCACTGTCGCGCGTCGGTGTGAAAACAATGGACGGACAAAAGGTCTTGGCATGTGGGATTGCACTAGCTAGTAATACCTCCACCGTCGCGCGACGGTATGAAAACAATGGTTGGACAAAAGGTCTTGGCATGTGGGATTGCACTAGTTAGTAATACCTCCACCGTCGCGCGTCGGTGTGAAAACAATGGACGGAGAAAAGGTCTTGGCATGTGGGATTGCACTAGCTAGTAATACCTCCACCGTCGCGCGTCGGTGTGAAAACAATGGACGGACAAAAGGTCTTGGCATGTGGGATTGCACTAGCTAGTAATACCTCCACCGTCGCGCGTCGGTGTGAAAACAATGGACGGACAAAAGGTCTTGGCATGTGGGATTGCACTAGCTAGTAATACCTCCACCGTCGCGCGACGGTATGAAAACAATGGACGAACAAAAGGTCTTGGTATGTGGGATTGCACTAGCTAGTAATACCTCCACCGTCGCGCGTCGGTGTGAAAACAATTAACGGAGAAAAGGTCTTGGCATGTGGGATTGCACTAGCTAGTAATACCTCCACCGTCGCGCGTCGGTGTGAAAACAATGGACGGACAAAAGGTCTTGGCATGTGGGATTGCACTAGCTAGTGATACCTCCACCGTCGTGCGTCGGTGTGAAAACAATGGACGGACAAAAGGTCTTGGCATTTGGGATTGCACTAGCTAGTAATACCTCCACCGTCGTGCGTCGGTGTGAAAACAATGGACGGACAAAAGGTCTTGGCATTTGGGATTGCACTAGCTAGTAATACCTCCACCGTCGCGCGTCGGTGTGAAAACAATGGACGGACAAAAGGTCTTGGCATGTGGGATTGCACTAGCTAGTAATACCTCCACCGTCGTGCGTCGGTGTGAAAACAATGGACGGACAAAAGGTCTTGGCATTTGGGATTGCACTAGCTAGTAATACCTCCACCGTCGCGCGTCGATGTGAAAACAATGGACGGAGAAAAGGTCTTGGCATGTGGGATTCCACTAGCTAGTAATACCTCCACCGTCGCGCGTCGGTGTGAAAACAATGGACGGACAAAAGGTCTTGGCATGTGGGATTGCACTAGCTAGTAATACCTCCACCGTCGTGCGTCGGTGTGAAAACAATGGACGGACAAAAGGTCTTGGCATGTGGGATTGCACTAGCTAGTAATACCTCCACCGTCGCGCGTCGGTGTGAAACAATGGACGGACAAAAGGTCTTGGCATGTGGGATTGCACTAGCTAGTAATACCTCCACCGTCGTGCGTCGGTGTGAAAACAATGGACGGACAAAAGGTCTTGGCATGTGGGATTGCACTAGCTAGTAATACCTCCACCGTCGCGCGTCGGTGTGAAAACAATGGACGGACAAAAGGTCTTGGCATGTGGGATTGCACTAGCTAGTAATACCTCCACCGTCGCGCGTCGGTGTGAAAACGTTGGACGGACAAAAGGTCTTGGCATGTGGAATTGCACTAGCTAGTAATACCTCCACCGTCGCGCGTCGGTGTGAAAACAATGGACGGACAAAAGGTCTTGGCAGGTGGGATTGCACTAGCTAGTAATACCTCCACCGTCGCGCGTCGGTGTGAAAACAATGGACGGAGAAAAGGTCTTGGCATGTGGGATTGCACTAGCTAGTAATACCTCCACCGTAGCGCGTCGGTGTGAAAACGTTGGACGGACAAAAGGTCTTGGCATGTGGAATTGCACTAGCTAGTAATACCTCCACCGTCGCGCGTCGGTGTGAATACAATGGACGGACAAAAGGTCTTGGCAGGTGGGATTGCACTAGCTAGTAATACCTCCACCGTCGCGCGTCGGTGTGAAAACAATGGACGGAGAAAAGGTCTTGGCATGTGGGATTGCACTAGCTAGTAATACCTCCACCGTCGCGCGTCGGTGTGAAAACAATGGACGGAGAAAAGGTCTTGGCATGTGGGATTGCACTAGCTAGTAATACCTCCACCGTCGCGCGTCGGTGTGAAAACAATGGACGGACAAAAGGTCTTGGCATGTGGGATTGCACTAGTTAGTAATACCTCCACCGTCGCCCGTCGGTGTGAAAACAATGGACGGAGAAAAGGTCTTGGCATGTGGGATTGCACTAGCTAGTAATACCTCCACCGTCGCGCGTCGGTGTGAAAACAATGGACGGAGAAAAGGTCTTGGCATGTGGGATTGCACTAGCTAGTAATACCTCCACCGTCGCGCGTCGGTGTGAAAACAATGGACGGAGAAAAGGTCTTGGCATGTGGGATTGCACTAGCTAGTAATACCTCCACCGTCGCGCGTCGGTGTGAAAACAATGGACGGAGAAAAGGTCTTGGCATGTGGGATTGCACTAGCTAGTAATACCTCCACCGTCGCGCGTCGGTGTGAAAACAATGGACGGAGAAAAGGTCTTGGCATGTGGGATTGCACTAGCTAGTAATACCTCCACCGTCGCGCGTCGGTGTGAAAACAATGGTTGGACAAAAGGTCTTGGCATGTGGGATTGCACTAGTTAGTAATACCTCCACCGTCGCGCGTCGGTGTGAAAACAATGGACGGAGAAAAGGTCTTGGCATGTGGGATTGCACTAGCTAGTAATACCTCCACCGTCGCGCGTCGGTGTGAAAACAATGGACGGAGAAAAGGTCTTGGCATGTGGGATTGCACTAGCTAGTAATACCTCCACCGTCTCGCGTCGGTGTGAAAACAATGGACGGACAAAACGTCTTGGCAGGTGGGATTGCACTAGCTAGTAATACCTCCACCGTCGCGCGTCGGTTTGAAAACAATGGACGGAGAAAAGGTCTTGGCATGTGGGATTGCACTAGTTAGTAATACCTCCACCGTCTCGCGTCGGTGTGAAAACAATGGACGGACGAAAGGTCTTGGCAGGTGGGATTGAAGAAGTGTGGTACTTTGTGCTGCAATTGCTTCCTACCTTTGTGTCGCCATTGAGGAAAATGAAGCGCAGACCAGCGATCGAAGAAAGATAACACCTAGAAACTGCCTGATACTCTATTATCCCTGTGAACAGCCAGAAGCCAGATAAAATCAACTATCAATATAAAAACCAGGGAAAGCAATATGAAACGAGTGTCGGAAAGATATGACCTGTCACACGCAGTGCTAATACCACATAGCCTATCATCACCTTATCATCTTATATTTTAAGAGACAATGTCTTATTTATTTCATATCACCTACCAACTTGTACCTCTGCTACTTTAATATTTCGTAAATTCTGTAAGGTTTTATGTTTTTCAAACTACCTACCACTTACCACCTTTTACCCCGGCTGCTTCATCACTTCTTACACGTTGTGACGTCTATTTACTTCATGTCACCTACCGTCTATCGACTTTTACCTCAGCAACCTTCTGCCATCACCTTACAATTCTATAAGTTATTTTGACCCATTTCAACCTCTAAAAACAAGGGAAAGCAAAAAAGATACGAGTGCTGGAAAAATATGGAAGGGTCTGGCACACGCAGTCCTAATAACACATAGCCTACCTAGATTGAAGCTGTTAACAAACTGAGAGTGCTTACAGGTCATGGCGATTTGGAAACCCACTTATATAAAATAGTATTAGCAGTCTTTGATATTTGCCCTCTGTGCAACTGTCACAAGATGGAAAGCTCATACCTTCAGAACTGCACAGCTTTGCAAGCGAAGTCAGCATTGCCTCCGCTGGGAGGCCAGGTGAAGAATGGCAGAGATGCCAACATCTGGTATTGGATAAAGTCAAGTAGAAACGGCATCGCCCCTATCTCTATCCTTCATATGACAGTGCACGTAAATCATGATTGTACCTATCTCTACCTCTATCCACATACGGTTAATGTTCATTGAAGCACTTGTATGGAGTATGAATGAAATACTCGATTGCTAACTTAGTCAATAATATTTATTTTATCAGCAACTAGTTCTTTCCCCTTACCTAAGTTATTACAATTGATAAAATAAAGTAACCTAACCTATTCGTTAAAACAGATGTTCTACCGCCTATAAAATAAAATAAGCTGTTTTATGAAATCATATGCTATCACTTATTTAAAGCCAAATGAGTCGAAATAACTATGTTGCGTATCTTGTTCCTTTTGTGAAAAGTTTTTATCCTATATAAAACAAAAATTAATTCATCATTCAATTTAATTAATAAATTAATATTTGAAAAAAACTGTATTAACATCAAGTGTTATCCAATACAGGTTTAAAAAATGTAGTTTAAATTGACAGATGACTAAAGAGTATTTTATTATCGATTAAAAATATGAACAAGATATATATATGAACTCAACCTAAATGGTATTGACGTGTAAATGATGGAAATAAAAAGATTTTAGAAGCAAAATCGACTGAGATAAGATGTAGACTGTAGAATGAATAGGGATGATATATATATTAAAGCATTAAAGATATAAAGAAAAGAAAGGAAGGGGGATGAAACGCTTGGCAATGTTTGCGTAGCCGATGCTTTAAAACAGAAAATAGTTTTACCAAAGCTTTGTACATTTATTCCTTTTTAAAACGTCTATGCACATAAAACTTAATGCGCTTTTTTAGGCATAGAAAGCTTTCAAATCTCGCCGTTTCTTAAATGTTGTACTTCAAAAGAAGTACGATACTGGAAAATGTCGCCTGCAGTTTCTACTTGAAATGTGTTTTCAGACATTATCTCTGTAAACGTTTTGAAGTGTGTTAACTGTTCGGGCAAAACCAAGTTGGAGTTTTGAAAATGTTTAGTGAAATCAGTTCATTATTTTCACTTAGAAAAAGCTTTAAGTATATTCGCGTTATACCTTTTACTTGCGTCCTTTCTCACATTTTTCCTATAGAAGCTATAAGGTTTATATTATTTTGCTAGATTATTTATTAGTTAAAATTAATTTCCAGTTTACGACTCGACATTGACTTAACCCACTTAGTTTACTGTACTGTTAACGCAGTCAGAAATTAATTATGTGGGGGGTATAACATTTCTCTGGGGACTAGGGGCTAAGTTATACCTCGAAGGCAAAACTCTAAGCATTGTGATTGTACGTCAATGTAACCCGAAAAGTTAGACACAAGACACAAAATGAGTGAATTAAATATGATCCACCAAATGTGCATAAATAAACAGTACTGATATAGTTGTAAGATTTTATTTGATTTTATTTACAAACACATACACGTAAAAAGAAGCTAAATCGGTTAGACTCGGGTAAAAACATGTTTTTGTATCATTCTTAAAGGCTTTGGATCGTTTTGGTGAAGATGGGTTTGTGAGGTCTTATAAAAAAGAGTTTTGAGCGAAAATAATGCTTTAAGATAACACTTTTCTCTGCAGTAGGTTAGGTATCAAAGAGTTTGTGTAGCAAGTTTTATTTCATTTCATAAATAATAATATGTTTAGAGAAAAACGTGCTATACTCTCCGAACAATGGTATGGTAATATATGGTATGGAAAAACAATCATTACCTAAAATCTAGAAGGTCATTGAATACCACCATGTTAGCCAAAACTAACCTCAATCGAAATACGTCAACACGAATAAGCGGCAACAATCGAAAGTCGGCACAGATGATCGGGAAGGCACTTCAGCTGATTTAATTTCAGTACGGTTTATTTTAGCGCATACGCTATATTCCAGGTTTAAGAATACGTACATCCACGGATTTGGAAAATCAGGTTAGGCGTTTGTAAAAAGTAATAAGACCTTCCTAAGTCTATTTTTGAAATGTTTTGAAAATTATTTTTGCGAAGTATTTAAAGTTTATTTTATAATGACCTAATAGTTTTTACTACATTTTTTAAATCTATTGCAGCCTAATATTTCAATACAAATATATGCACAAAAAGATCAAACTGTTTTATATTAATTTTTAAAATGTTTAAATCAACTCAATAAATTATGTAAAATTTAGTAATACATCGTTGTTACAAGCACAAGTTGAAATTTGTTTTACAAAAAGTCAATATTTATCTAAAGTTAAATTGAGTGTTTCAACGTAGTCTCAAATAGAAGCAATATTTCTTTAAGTGGTTTCTCAAAGTTTAATACGGGTCTTCTAGAAACAAACTTTGAATTAGAAGTCTGGAGTTTTGAATTCACTAAACCTAAACGTGAATTATAATCACAACCATATTGTTTAAGTTTGCTGTATTTCCAATATAAAAGTTAGAATATAAATGCGATATCGTGACGAGATTAGAACACACTGTTTAGCTGTAGTTGGATATTTATGGACGAATCGTATCCAAGGGTATTTTATATTCCAGTTTACATGGATCGAATAGGAAAGCCTAAACCATTCAAGATTTGAAACAACTCCTTTTACACTATACCGCTTTGAAAGCACACTGCCCTGGGCATTTAGTGGGCTTTATTCAGAAAGGTGATTCTGCCGACACAAACTGTGATTTCTTTCTCTATATTTCAAGTGAAAGTTCAAGCTCTTCCTTGATACTCCCTGTTTTTATAAATATCCAATGTTTTTTTTTATCTAATGCAGTCAAGCAATATAGATATTATCGTCTACTAACGATGGGAAAGATTGTGAATGTTTACAAATTAAAAGAGGGCCATAAAACCCTCTGATAGAGAATATAGTGGGGGTCATAGCACTACATGAACATGATCGAAAATCTGAAATAAAAATTCTCAAACGAGGACATAAAAAGTACTCTTTTAAGAAATATGATAAGAAAAGTAGATGGAATAAAGGTATTAAGGAGTTCGCACAACTGTCATGATACTTCCTGATGATCCCCTTATCTTCCAGACACGGGTAAGGGGGGTTTTACGTTCCTGCTTAAATCCCACATATTATTCAACATTCTTTTACATACCTAAAAATCTTTTCCGGTTAGACGTAAAACAATTTATAGATGTAAACAACTTTTAGTTGCAAGGAACAATTTAATTTCCCCGCCGACAGATTGTAGTTTTGAAACAATTTATAGACATATAACAAAATTTAGTAGACGCCAGTTTTTTAGTTCCTAGCAACAATTTAGTTTCCCCATAGACTATTTCCAGTTTCGAAACAAGTTATAGATGTAAAATAAATTTTAGTAGACCCCAGATCTTAGTTCTAAGCAATAATTTAATTTTCCCACCGATTCATTGCGACTCTGAAATAATTTATAGATGTATAACAAATTTTACTGGACACCAGTTTTTAGTTCCTAGCAACAATTTAGTTTCCCCATAGACTATTTCCAGTTTCGAAACAAGTTATAGATGTAAAATAAATTTTAGTAGATCCCATATCTTAGTTGTAAGCAACAATTTAATTTTCCCACCGATTCATTGCGACTCTGAAATAATTTATAGATGTATAACAAATTTTACTGGACACCAGTTTTTAGTTCCTAGCAACAATTTAGTTTCCCCATAGACTATTTCCAGTTTCGAAACAAGTTATAGATGTAAAATAAATTTTAGTAGATCCCATATCTTAGTTGTAAGCAACAATTTAATTTTCCCATCGACTAATTAAAATTATGAAAATTTATAGACGTATAACGCCAGTTTTTAGTTGTAAGCAACAATTCAATTTTCCCAACGACTAATTGCAATTCTGAAATCATTTATAGACCTATATCAAAATTTAGAAGAGCCAGTTTTAGTTGCATGCTAATATTTAATTTCCCCAACGACTCATTGCAATTTTGAAATAATTTATAGATGTATAAAAAATTTTAGTAGACGCCAGTTTCTAGTTGTAAGCTATTATTTAATTTCCCCTACGACTGATTGAAATTTTAAAATAATTTATAGATGTATAACAAATTTTAGTAGACGCCAGTTTAATTCCTAGTAACATATAAATTTCCCCGACTCACAGGAATTCTGAGAATTGTTTATTTTCCTTTCATCATTAGTGGAGAATTTTTTAAACCTCTCGATAACTTCCGTTGAAAACAATCCTGTCAAATATAGTAAATGTGTATATGGCGTTCAGATTGTAATGTGGTATGATTATGAGTCAGTGGCGTTTTGGATTTATTCCTGCGCGTTTATAAAGAAGATGACTGTCCCTCGATTAGTTAGACGTAGTATTACTATAGATACCGCACGTGGGAAGTTTGAGCTACGTGATTTAGACATTTTTTTTTATTTGTGGTAATTTAACGATAAAGTAAATCGATCTTTATTCTTGAACGATGGTAAAGTTAGTGACGTGTCATGAACAGTGTATTGCATTACGTGGAATTTGTGAAAAGAAATGTATTCGCTTTACAGATTTCGTAAGGTGAGTATTTGAGGATTTAAATAATACAGATGGTGTTCACAAATTACTGCACCAAACTTACAAAATAATTTCAAATAAAAATAAACGAAAATTTCACTACAAAAAAAGCTCTATCTTACTTAATTTTCCGTCCGTCTAGCTGTATTGTGTTAAGAAAATTTGATATCATCAAAACAGATAAATATATCAAATTCCTTGTTTATATTTCCCGTCTTTATTGGGGTCAAATATTTCATAGAAACTTATTTATGAACAATTGGAAATGTTCGAACATGTGTGGATGTTAAAGCGCAACTGGTGGCGGTTCAAGTAGATTTGCTACGATTATCGTCTTACAAAAATCTCTCTCAGAGTAAAAAAAAAACATCAAAATTACAGACACCCACTATTACACATAACCCACAGCTGTCTAAATATTACTTTAGAATGGTACAAATTAGTTTAATATTAAAGTTTTAAAATAAGAAGTGTTTTTCTCTTTCGTAAAGTTTTATTGGCAGATAGAGTTTTATTTCTCAATTGTAAATGATTAGGATTTATTGAGTTCCCTTTGCGAGTAGGTCATATTATCTATTGCCCTAGTACATATTAAACAGGAGTCTCCCTTAACCATTAGAAATACTAAAACTACATAAACAAAACACAGCCAAATAAAACAATGAAATTTTATGTCTGTAGGTACACTCAATTCCGGCAGTTGGACCGCTGCAGAAGTTTTGTAGCCAGATGTTTAAACTCTTTCAGGCTTCTGTTGTCAAGGTAAGAAGTAATTCAATTAGTTTGTATATTCTAGAAGTACTTTTAAAATACAGTTGCTATATAGCACTATATCATTTCTGTGTAATATCATTTAAGGCATTACTTGTAGTTTACTGCTTTAAACATGTTACTATTTCTCAGGTTGGAGGGGTCACGTAAAGCGTTACTAAGAAGTAACCGTTATAGCAAAATGGTTATATTATGTAACAATCAAGATTGAAACACTATTTACAGCTTCAGTTTTTAGTTCATTATCATTCTGTTAAAAATATATCGTGTTCTCGACGTTATGCTTTATTGTTATTAAGAAGTAACCGTTATAGCAAAATGATTATATTTTGTAACATTCAAGATTGAAACACTATTTACAGCTTCAGTTTTTAGTTCATTATCATTCTGTTAATAACATATCGTGTTCTCGACGTTATGCGTTATCGTTATTAAGAAGTAACCGTTATAGCAAAATGATTATATTTTGTAACATTCAAGATTGAAACACTATTTACAGCTTCAGTTTTTAGTTCATTATCATTCTGTTAATAACATATCGTGTTCTCGACGTTATGCGTTATCGTTATTAAGAAGTAACCTTTATAGCAATATGGTTATATTTTGTAACATTCAAGATTGAAACACTATTTACAGCTTCAGTTTTTAGTTCATTATCATTCTGTTAAAAATATATCGTGTTCTCTACATTATGCTTTATCGTAATAAGAAGTAACCTTTATAGCAAAATGGTTATATTTTATAACATTCAAGATTGAAACACTATTTACAGCTTCAGTTTTTAGTTCATTATCATTCTGTTACCAATATATCGTGTTCTCTACGTTATGCTTTATCGTAATAAGAAGTAACCGTTATAGCAAAATGGTTATATTTTATAACATTCAAGATTGAAACACTATTTACAGCTTCAGGTTTTAGTTCATTATCATTCTGTTAAAAATATATCGTGTTCTCGACGTTATGCGTTATCGTTATTAAGAAGTAACCTTTATACTAAAATCGTTATACAGGGTTATCATGAAAGAATGGTACGGTTTTGAACATGGTTTAAATAAAAACCGAACTACTTACAGCTAATGTTGTTTATTCATCTAATTTGTCTTCTCAAACAGTTGTTTTTACATAATTAATAAGTTTCAGTACGTGCGCCCTTGGTCGCTCGACAAATGTGAAAACGATACCTAATTTCTCTCCAAACATTCGTTAACATTTCTTCGGTTATGGTTGTCTTGTTCTTTTGAAGTGGCTCAGATCGCGAATGTTTTGTGAATAAACAACGCTTTTCATGTAACCCCACAAGAAAAAACCACAAAATGTCAGATCTGAACTCCTTGGAGGCCACAGCTTAAGGTTATCCATCAATCTCAAAATTTTTCATTCAAAGCGTCCGTGACCAATGCACTGAAGCAAGGGGGAGCACCATCTTGTTGGAAATGAAGTTAATGAATGTTTTCGAGTTCATCTAGTTGAGGAAAGCAATAATTTTTTTAACATGTCAAGACACACATCCATTAATTGTTTTTTCAGCAAAGAAGAAAGGACCTATTACGCGATTTTTCATCACACAACACCAAACGTTAACTTTAGGCAAATCACTTGCTAATGCATGTGAGTTTTCAGAGCCCCATACTCGTGAATTGTGTCTGTTAACACATCCATTCTGGAAAGTAACCTCGTCTGTAAAAATTATATTTCAAAATGTTTCGTTTTCACTTATTCTGTCAAACATTTCAACAGCAAAGTTGTATCGGTTTTCACCATCATCGGGTTTCAATTCCTGTAGTGTCTGGATTTTATAAGCGTGTGATTTGAGTTTTTTTAATGTAAAACGTTGTCAACTGTTGTTTTTGGAATACCTAATTCAACGCTTCGTGAAGAATGGACTTCTATTGCTGATTGTCTAATAGTTCAACTGTTTCGTCTAGTACACTTGGTCTGTCGGTCAATTTCTGTTTCTCAACTGATCCAGTTTCTTCAAATTGTTTAAACCAATGTGTTATGTTATAATTGTGCGGTGGATTTCTTCCAAATTCCCGTCGGAACGCACGTTCAACTAAAATTATGGATCTTAATTCAGCCGCCAATAAAACACACTTTGCTTTATCTTTATCCGAGAACACAGTAACTCACTAAACTCACCGCATCAACAATACAAGAACTGATGTTGAGGTTATAGAACAGCTTAAAAACAAACTTTTGGGTTTGAGGCTTTCAGAGATACCAATATAACAACTAGAAAATTTCCTACAATCTTCCTACGAATTACTGAAATTGCACCATTTTTTTATGTATATGTATGATCATATGTATTTTATAACATTTGAGATTATAACATTATTTACAGCTTCAGTTTAGAACACATCTTCCTGTTAAATATATATGTGTTCTCGACGTAATGCTTAACTGTTATTTAGAAGTAACCGTTATAGTTATATAGTTATATTTTATAAAATTTATGATTGAAACATTAACACGAACTTAAAGTTTTAAATATTGGACTATTTTATGAAATGGAGCTCTGATAGTTTCATGTGGTACATTTGGTACATGAAAAACTGCGCTTTCTCCACATACACACACACACACACACACACACACACACACACACACACACACACACACACACACACACACACACACACACACACACACACACAAACATCAAACATTCTTGCGTAGTTAAAATGGTTCAAACTTAAGAAATACACAAATCATTTTAAATACTACTTTTATTTCAAAAAAAAATTACATTGAGTCTTTTTCCTTATTTTCTATTATAATAAATTCTTTTAAAATATTTTATAAGTGTTTTAGAGTTAATTTTTATTATAGATGTTTTTCTCATAATTTTTTCACTTTTACAAAACAATTTTTAGTCTCAATTTCGTTAGCTTGTAGCCTAGATTGTAACAAAATCGTGTTACAGTCAGTTTAGAACAAAACTTCAGTTATAAGTTCAGTCAAGCGTGCCATTATAAAGTTTGAACTTTATACGATTCGCTGAACGTCATGAACAACAAAATCCACAAATTGTAATAGTTGTTGTAACATATGTTCAAGCCGTTCAAATAGTAACTTTGTAATGTGCGGTACCGTACGTTATTTCAAAGTGTTTACTTAATCTAACCTCAATATATTATATTATATTTTACCTTACGTTGGAAACAGAATAACTGTTACAGCTGATGTAACAGCTGATTGATAGGTTTGAAGCTGGTGTTGAGATGACAAAATTTAGAAGAATTATCCGAACCATTTATAAGAAAGTGAGAGTTTTATTTAAATTAAACTAATCGGTTTCAATAAAATAGCAACGAACACAATACATAATCAATAATTTACTTCGTTGTACAGGTTTCAACGGCAAAGTCATCATCAGTGTAGTATTAAAGACAGATGTTTAAGGGGAAGAAAACCGTTTTATAGCTGTTCACTTGTAAATTATCGCGTAATCTATCGATAGAAAACAAAAAGCTAGCAATATTAGAAAACATTGGTTTTTGTAGTGCGAATTGCATCAAAGGCCATCGCTAAGAAATTGCAGGCGTTATATTAGTTTAGAAATTTGTTCAAAACTTTATGTAAATGATCTAAATATGTCAAAGTAAATAAACTAATATTTATAGCTGCTTTATGGCCTTGTAAAAACTATATTATTGTAATATAAATACTATAGCTCATATTGTAATGTCTTTAGAACGGTCCTTTGC
Organism: Prosapia bicincta; assembly: GCA_036971475.1. NCBI lineage: Eukaryota > Metazoa > Arthropoda > Insecta > Hemiptera > Cercopidae > Prosapia > Prosapia bicincta. Next base: position 221,333,394 of record JBAIZL010000004.1, read on the forward strand.
TTCCCCTACCCTTTCCCCCCGCCTATGCTCGCCCTTCGAGGCCGCGCGATAGCTAACGTGTAACCAGCTATACTTTCTAATGTTTAGGTTATTCAATTTTTAGACGCTAATACACATATTTCTATCTTCTATTCATAATTTTACAACATTACGAATGTAAGGTTGGTTAGCTTAAACACATTAATAAAATACACGATAACTATATCTGATTGTATTTATTTAGAGTTTCTGAACTATACTCACTGATGCTCATGACTCTGCCATTGTGAGTAGGTGTTCGTTGTTATCACCTTTGCTCACAAACTAACATCAGACCTTGTATTAAATATCATTGTTTAAATTAAAGCTGTAATGAATAAAGTGAAACCCATGAGGCAAAGCGTGATAGACGCTCTGCAAGCAAACGATTTAACTTTATTAATGCTTTCCCAGAAGTCAATGGCCCACTCGTGGAAGTTGTCCTGACTCATTGTTATATTGCTGGTGATTATAACGTAGTTTGTGTGATTTACGCTTACAGGAGTCCATTGGAAGTTGCCAAGAACTGGGTTGTCGAACTTTGGTGTTGGGTTTCTGTAAAATAAATATTAACCATATATATTTTTGAAACTATAAGAGTTATAACAGGTCTTAGGCTATATATAACATATATAACAGGCCAATTCCTTAAAAGGGAAAAGGTGTTAGAAGGAAATTGTTAATCCTAATGAAAGGACATAATGATTATTAGTAACAGGTGAAAACTAGGACATAACTTACGTGACGCAGATCTAATCTCTTTAAGGGATTTCTACCTATTACGTCCTCTAGTAAAAAGAGAGATAAGGAGGGTCAGATGGAAACAGATAAAACTAAGGAAAGGACATTGATCTGGTATTGGTAATAGGAGATGGTTGTGACGTCATTTTGGCTAGGTGACTTACAGGAAACAGATGTGATCTATTGAAGAGGTTTCTATATCTTACGCCCTCTTGCAAAAAAAGGTAAAGAAGGTGATATGGAAACAGATAAAACTAGGGAAATGACATAATGATCTGGTATTGGTAATAAAAGATACTTGTGACGTCATTTTGGCTAAGGGACTTACGAGATATAGACCTGATCTCTTGAAGAGGTTTCTATCTGTTACGCCCTCTTCTAAAAAAAAGGTAAAGAAGGTAATATGGAAACAGATAAAACTAGGGAATTGATATAATGATCTGGTATTTGTAATAGGAGATAGTTGTGACGTCATTTTGACTAGGTAACGTACGTGAAACAGATCTGATCTCTTGAAGAGCTTTCTATCTGTTACGCCCTCTTGCAAAAAAAAGGCAAAGAAGGTGATATGGAAACAGATAAAACTAGGGAAATGACATAATGATCTGGTATTGGTAATAACAGATACTTGTGACGTCATTTTGGCTAAGGAACTTACGAGATATAGACCTGATCTCTTGAAGAGGTTTCTATCTGTTACGTCCTCTTCTAAAAAAAAGGTAAAAAAGGTAATATGGAAACAGATAAAACTAGGGAAATGACATAATGATCTGGTATTGGTAATAAGAGATACTTGTGACGTCATTTTGGCTAAGGAACTTACGAGATATAGACCTGATCTCTTGAAGAGGTTTCTATGTGTAACGTCCTCTTGCAAAAAATGGTAAAGAAGGGGATATGGAGGAACAGATAAAACTTGGGAAATGACATAATGATCTGGTATTTGTAATAGGAGATAATTGTGACGTCATTTTGGCTAGGTAACGTACGTGAAACAGATCTGATCTCTTGAAGAGGTTTCTATCTGTTACGTCCTCTTCTAAAAAAAAGGTAAAGAAGGTAATATGGAAACAGATAAAACTAGGGAAATGATATAATGATCTGGTATTTGTAATAGGAGATAGTTGTGACGTCATTTTGGCTAGGTAACGTACGTGAAACAGATCTGATCTCTTGAAGAGGTTTCTACAGGTTACGCCCTCTTGCAAAAAAAGTAAAGAAGGTGATATGGAAACAGATAAAACTAGGGAAATGACATAATGATCTGGTATTGGTAATAGGAGATAGTTGTGACGTCATTTTGGCTAGGTAACGTACGTGAAACAGATCTGATCTCTTGAAGAGGATTCTATCTGTTACGTCCTCTTGCAAAAAAAGTAAAGAAGGTGATATGGAAACAGATAAAACTAGGGAAATGACATAATGATCTGGTATTGGTAATAGGAGATAGTTGTGACGTCATTTTGGCTAGGTAACGTACGTGAAACAGATCTGATCTCTTGAAGAGGATTCTATCTGTTACGTCCTCTTGCAAAAAAAGTAAAGAAGGTGATATGGAAACAGATAAAACTAGGGAAATGACATAATGATCTGGTATTGGTAATAGGAGATAGTTGTGACGTCATTTTGGCTAGGTAACGTACGTGAAACAGATCTGATCTCTTGAAGAGGATTCTATCTGTTACGTCCTCTTGCAAAAAAAGTAAAGAAGGTGATATGGAAACAGATAAAACTAGGGAAATGACATAATGATCTGGTATTGGTAATAGGAGATAGTTGTGACGTAACTTTGGCTTGTTGTTTTAAGTGAAACAGATCTGATCTCTTGAAGAGGTTTCTACAGGTTACGTCCTCCTCTAAAAAAAAGATGAGTAAGTTGAGATGGAAACATATAAGATTAGGGAAATGACGTAAATGATCTAATACTATTTATTGGTAATAGGTGATAATTGTAACCACTTTGTCTTGGCTATTCAGGTGAATTAGATCTGGTTTCAACCGAGATGAAAGGAGGTTTCTACCCTCTATTCATAACATCTAACCTCTAACCCAAGAAATAACCTTGTTTCTTAATCAGAAGAATTATATCTGATACGAATTTACGAAAATGTAAATAATTTAACTTAAGGAGTTTCTAAAATAGACTGTGTAAAGAACAAGCTGAATCGACTATGATGGATTAATGCTAATATAATTACCTTAGTTACGTCACTTGGTACTCTTTAGGTTCGATCTTATTTGCTTTTCCGTTATACCTATTGGACTGTTTTGTTTGTTATTGTGTCATCAGGAATGAGTTGAAACAAAGTTAATCATTATATCACAGCAAAATTACAGTTTTGTTGATTATTATTTTTCCAAAATATTTTGTGTTCCTTCCTTATTTTTACATATATTTACAGCTCTTTTCTATATTTTAAAAGGTGGCATATCCGGAAACCTTTTTAGGTGGATCAAATCGTCGCTGTCACAAAGAATATTTCGAGTGCAATACAGCAACCGAAAGTCGAGATTTCGTATTTAAAAACAAGGCCTCGCTCAAGGAGCTATGCTTAGCTGCACGCTGTTTAACATCATTATTGATGACGTACTTGACGCCGTTAAGGAAGTGATAGGAATCAAAGCACTATTATTATGCGGATGATTTACTTATGTGGGCAACGAGCAGCAGTATCCTAGCGCTTGAAACAGCATTAAATAACGCTCTCAGAAAGTTGGAAATGTGGACCAGTTATAATTCGATGACGGTTAGTTCCACAAAAACCACTTTTCAACTGTTCACGCTTTCCACCAAAGTACTCCACATCTCTTTGTATTACAAAAGCGATCCGTTGGAAGAAAGTAGTCTCTCCAAATATCTGGGTGTAGTACTTGATAGACGTCTGACATGGGGTCCTCATGTCGAACAGTGCTCGGAAAAAGCCACAAAAAGAACTAAAATATTAAAAAGACTGACAGCTACATTATGGGGTGCCCGCCAGGATGTCCTAATAACTACCTATAAGTCATATATCAGACCTGTCCTTGACTACGGAAGTGAAGTGACCATCACAAGCAACCATAACACCCTCAGTAAATTGGACATTGTGCAGAACACAGCGTTAAGGATCATAACGGGTGCACCTAAATCCACACCCATTGCAGCAATGGAGGCACAAACGAAGTGTAGTTCAATGGAAAGCTATAGAGAGAAAATAGCTCTCCGATTCTGGCAGAGGAGTACACACTCATTGGACAAGCTACAGACAAGCCACGGCCCGACTGAAGACGCAAATAACCCCAATGGCGTCCTATGAGAGGGTGGCCTTGAAGTATGGAATAGCCTTAGAGAAGCCAGCACTGCTTACAGATTACCGCGAATTTTTCCACAATTTACCAAAAGCTAATTGTGGATTGAAGAACCACAGTCAGTCGAAAACAGCATCCCTGGACGTAGAACTGAGCAAGCAGCCCTGCATACAATCAATGAAGAGTACCCACAACCAGAATGGTTACATATATACACGGATGGATCTTCAATACCGGAAACAGGTGCAACAGGAGCTGCCCACTACAGTCGCAATTTTGAGGGATACCTAGCAGTGGGAACTCCCCAGACCAACTACGATGGAGAAATAGCAGCAGTACAAGGAGCATCCGCAGAACTAAACAAAATAGCCCCTACACAGGCAGTTTTCTTCGTCGATTCACAAGCGGCTATCCGTAACCTATCGCGCAATACAGATACAGACTGCAAAAGAACAATAGAGACAAGAAAAGCCCTGGAACACCTGGCGAATGGGGATTGGCTTATAGCTTTACAATGGATCCCAAGCCATGTTGGCACCTATAGAAATGAGAGGGCAGTCTTTCTGGCCAAGAAAGGCACATCCATGGCACAAAACATTTGCATGCCTTCGCTGCAAAGCACAAAAGCCCTCATCAATGCAACTATCGACCGGGCCAGCAAACTGCATCTCACACAGCAATCAGCTGGAAGAAAATGGGAAAACCTAGTCAGCACAGGGCCCATCGACCACAGACTTCCACGAGCTGTGGGCGTTGCCAAGTTCAGAATGCAAACCGGCCATGACTACCTGGCCGTCCATCTACATCGCATCGGTGTGCTCCCAACACCGGAATGCCCTCTCTGTGGACACGATACGATGGATGCGGATCATCTGATGAAGTGCAGCGCGCTCGACGATTCCGGAGATGATGATGACCCACTGGTTCGACTATATTGGTCAGCGCGTCACCAAATGGCTCAACAGCCAAGGGTGGGCGTTGGCTACTAAGTAAGTAAGTAATATTTTAAAAGTGTTAGCATACTGGGCGTTTCGTTTTAAAACTATTAAATTAATTAAATTTTATATTCTGATTCTGTTATATTTACTCCGTATACTGACCCATTTTTCGCAAAGTTGTACCACAGATTTACCATCCTGCGCAGGACTATTTTCTCGGTGACATTTTCAGGAGTTCCGCTTTGGTTTAAGTCGCTTTGCGTTAGAAAGTACCGCTTCTGGTCCCCATGGTTTACACCTAAAACAAATCAAAAGCTAAGCAACTGGTATTGAGTTTAGTGTTTTATGAATAGTTTTTGGTCGTTTCGGCTAAACACGCCATTTTCAAAAACTTTGGAAATTTGCTTTTGTGCACGTTTACGGTATTGTGTGATTGTTGCGGCGTTTCGTGCACATTTTGGTATTTAGACGGATAAATAAACAAGGATATAAAACCGACTAATTTAATCAAGACATAATACATTATTTTTAAAAAAGAAAAGAAGTATTCTAAAATTTGAAGAGGAAGTGAAAGAGTAATATGTGACTTTTCCTAGTTGTTAATTTTGCTCTGACATGAAAGTAGAGCTAATGAAACAAGCTTGGGGCTGCAAGTTGATTTATAGTAAACAAAAATTAAAATTTTAATAAAAGTAGCACCAATATGATGAAAGGGAGTGAGATAATAGTTTAAAATTTGTCCTGTATTCTCAAAGTTAAAAATGACCGGGGATACAGTCGTTGCTTGAAATTATTCCTGTTATATAGCTTGAAATAATCGAAACAATTATAGATTTTAATAGATAATTACAGCTAGAATGTATTGAGAAGGTGCCGGTGAGGGGTGGGGTTCGCCTGTGCACAGTGTTGCCACATTGATAGTTAACCGGTGTGATTGGCGACTTTCCGTTAACATCTCTTACAGAAGAAAGCTAAGTAAGACGAAGACATCTAAAACGTTCACAAGTAGAGCGTGAAATATGGCAGCATTGTAAAATCCTGTTCTTATGAAAAATAGTTGGAGAAAGGTCTTCGATTTGAAGTCAAATACTCTACTAATTTTAATTGTACAATGTTTTTGTAAAGTTGAAATATATATTTGTTTTGGGTCACCCTAAGCATTATCAACTTTAAAGTTATAAAACTGTTTTGTATTTAGCATTAGTATCGTTTAGGTAACCATGAAATGTTGAGACAAATATTAATTGAATTGTAATTCACGATTTTACGTCCGTCATTTATAACTGAATACTTAATTTAATATGATCACTGTAGACAAAATATTAAATTGAGAAGTACTTTTAACTAGCGTTTCGTAACCATTACTCGTAGTTTGGAAACCATTACGTCGCCAAATCGAAAGTTTCTTCAGGAGTTAAAAGCTTCTATTAGTAATAAAAGTACTTAGCTACTGAAGGGATCATTTTATATAGGAATAGCAGAGTACCAGTCCTTCGTACAGGGTTGACGTATATTTGTATTGATTTAACTTGTATTTGTATTTCAGGGTGAAATTAATTTACTGAAATTAAATCCCAAAAATATAAAACAACTATAGTATATTGTGTCTAGAATTTATATGTTTAATTGTGTTTAAATGTGACTTTTACTGGTAATTACAAACGCATTTACTATCAGCTGATTAAGCCTTGTACATAATGAAGTATAGATAATTGAGAGTTAAGTGAGTTTTCAAGGGCATTGCCCTGAGTGAATTTCTAAATACATATAGGCCTATTTGTTAACCAGGAATCCTAAGGATGTTCATGTAAAATTTGAGCTCAATAGGACCAGTAGTTTTTACGTGATTGAGTAACACACACACACACTCACACACACACACACACACACACACACACACACACACACATACACACACACACACACACACACACACACACACACACACACACACACACACACACACACACACAGAGTCACAATTAGATTTTAATATATTAGTATAGATAAATTAAATCCTTATAAATATATGAAACTATAGTATATAAACTTACCCATTATTATCTTGAAAAACTAAGAGAAAGAAAAGCTTCTGCTTGTAACATAACATTTATAAAGTAAGAAGATGAACTAACCTTGAAAGAATAATAACAACAAACAGTTACTGTCAACTGTTTAGATGTGTTTAAAAGTTACTTTTACAGGTGATTAAGAGCTGAATAAGCCAAGTATATAATTGAGTATAAATAATTGAGTGTTATGAGAGTTTCAAGGTCAGTGAGGCTGTGCCCTGACAAAATGTCTAAAGAAAAATATATCTATGTGTTAATCAGGGACCATAAGAATGTCCATGTAAAATTTCAGCTGAATGGGTCCAGTAGTTTTTACGTGATTGAGTAACACACGTGTACACACACACACACACACACATACACACACACACACACACACACACACACACACACCATTAGATTTTTATATATTAGTATAGATAAAAGGTTTTTTAATTTATTACCTTGTCCGTAATGCAGATAGTTAACCAAATATAAATTTAATACCTACCTTTCAACTTCATCTGGGATGCAACAGTGTTGTTCTGCCGGTAATTGCCGTCATAGTCGAAGTGGTAAAGGTAGACGTTACCTTGACTTGCAAGCTCTTTGGCGAACTGACCCACGCTCACTGTGAACATCACGTCTGTATAAAGCTGGAACAAATATAAAAATTCAATGTCTTCTAAAGTATGTCAGATTTTAATTGTTATTCTACATCGCCTAATATAATTTATGAACTGATTTTAAAAAAAAATATTAATAACACATTTTTTCTTGTAATTTTAAAGGGATCGGCTATATCGCTTGCGAAGGGCAGGAGAAGGTTATGAATATAAATAGGATTAAGGTAAAGGATAGGGGAAATGGATGTAGATCCAGTCTCTTTAAAGCAGATCACTTTCTTTTTTGTTCTCATCCTTGTATTAGGCATCGAAACTATATCCATTACCTTTTCTGCCTTGTATCTATACGAATGTTCACTTAATTAACTCTTTTGTTAGTTAATATTCTCCTTATATGTATCATGTTAAAATATTTAATCAATAATAAAATAATTTTTATTCATCCACTCAAGTTCAAATACGCTTTTAGTTTTTGGGTGATAATTGATGCCATTACGGTGTTTCAAACATTAATTCTTTAATTAAATGTAGTAATAAATACATTTTAGTTTTATATGGGAGAAAACCCTTTCACAAAAGGGGGTACGCATATACAAAAAACTTTACTCCCCACCCTCCACAAAAACGCTAACGTACGTACTAAAGTTACTTCACCCATTTGACTTAAAAGAAGTGATAACATATGATTCCACAAAGCAGCTGATTTAATGTTATAGGTTATGTGTTAGAACAGCTGTTTTAACGTATAGGTTATGTTACTTTATTTATATTATTTGTAATTATTTAACAAAAAGTGACTAAAATCAAATGTTTTTTTTTGAGCTAAGTAGGAATTGACTTGGAAGTTTTACTTTAATATTACTTGTTTTAACTGTTGTGTTTTCTTTACTCTTGCAGTTCTTTCATCACACATAAAATATACTGCGAGTTTGTTTTCAGACAAACTTAAATGTCTGTATATACGATATTTTGTGTTAAGAAATTCTATGATATATAGTGCACAGTATTGTTTTAGATACTTTACGTTTTAAATTACTTTTGAGCACTTTTATTTTTGGTAGAATTTGAGCCTTTGTCATCTTATTCCTTTATTTTCGGACCTTTGTTAATATACCTCCCGTTTTGCTGATATATTCTATTAATTTTTCTACGTTAAATTAATTAAATTTAAACTATTTAAATTGATCATTTAAATTAAATTAGTTAACCTTTTCAATTGAATACCAACCAGTTTCTTTTATTATCAGTATTTATTCAAGTATAACACCTTATGCCGTAACAAAATAAACGTTACACAGGAATGAGTCGGTAGGACATGGCGACTTAGAAACAGTAATTCTAAATATTATAATATTCTCGCTACTTACTCTAATATAACCACCGAAGTTGTTGGCACCAGGTACTGTGTTGTTGAGGTAAGCGGAGTTTATTGATGCCGCATTATTTGTAAGTTCTTGTGACGATTTATTAGCTCGAACATCTTGCGGGACGAAATATTTCAATTTGGAAGGAAGCTCGGCGTAAACTGAACTGTTATCTGCAAAATAAAATTGTATAAGTACTGACGGTTTATAGTTAAAAATAGTTATTTGAATAGTATATATAGAAATAACAGTGGATATTACCGTATAGAATTAACACCAGAAAATATACACTGAAAGTGTACAATAGAATTAAAATTACAAAAGTATTTTGCTAGGTGAGATTGAAAATATGTTGGGCTTGTTGTTTGGCACAGAGACTGGCGGTTTCCATGACAACTGGGATTGACAGAGTTGCCATGTTTCTAAATGTACTTGTTTGCGAGCTGTCACTAACTTTAATCTTTATCCTTCTCTCCTGCGAGAGATTTGAAATGTTGAAGGGTAACGCCGCGCTCAGCACAATACCATAACTACGTTTTAATACCATTTTAACTTTATTCTGGTTTAAGATCACTTTCCGACTTTGTAGGTTATGTTTCCTGAGTGCCGCAGAAATGTTTGTTGCTCTTTACAAAGATGACTTAATACTTTCCCTTTGTGTATATAAACTTGTTTACCCCCATGAGTTGTTACTCCCTTTACCTCAGTGTAGACTTACTTCCGACTTTGTAGGTTATGTTTTCTGAGTGCCGCAGAAATGTTTGTTGCTCTGTACAAAGATGACTTAATACTTTCCCTTTGTGTATATAAACAAGTTTACCCCCATGAGTTGTTACTCCCTTTACTTCAGTGTAGACTTACTTCCGACTTTGTAGGTTATGTTTTCTGAGTGCCGCAGAAATGTTTGTTGCTCTTTACAAAGATGACTTAATACTTTCCCTTTGTGTATATAAACAAGTTTACCCCCATGAGCTGTTACTCCCTTTACCTCAGTGTAGACTTACTTCCGACTTTGTAGGTTATGTTTTCTGAGTGCCGCAGAAATGTTTGTTGCTCTTTACAAAGATGACTTAATACTTTCCCTTTGTGTATATAAACAAGTTTACCCCCATGAGTTGTTACTCCCTTTACCTCAGTGTAGACTTACTTCCGACTTTGTAGGTTATGTTTTCTGAGTGCCGCAGAAATGTTTGTTGCTCTGTACAAAGATGACTTAATACTTTCCCTTTGTGTATATAAACAAGTTTACCCCCATGAGTTGTTACTCCCTTTACCTCAGTGTAGACTTACTTCCGACTTTGTAGGTTATGTTTTCTGAGTGCCGCAGAAATGTTTGTTGCTCTGTACAAAGATGACTTAATACTTTCCCTTTGTGTATATAAACAAGTTTACCCCCATGAGTTGTTACTCCCTTTACCTCAGTGTAGACTTACTTCCGACTTTGTAGGTTATGTTTTCTGAGTGCCGCAGAAATGTTTGTTGCTCTTTACAAAGATGACTTAATACTTTCCCTTTGTGTATATAAACAAGTTTACCCCCATGAGTTGTTACTCCCTTTACCTCAGTGTAGACTTACTTCCGACTTTGTAGGTTATGTGTTCTGACTGCCGCAGAAATGTTTGTTGCTCTGTACAAAGATGACTTAATACTTTCCCTTTGTGTATATAAACAAGTTTACCGCCATGAGTTGTTACTCCCTTTACCTCAGTGTAGAGTTACTTCCGACTTTGTAGGTTATGTTTTCTGAGTGCCGCAGAAATGTTTGTTGCTCTTTACAAAGATGCCGCAGAAATGTTTGTTGCTCTTTACAAAGACGACTCAATACTTTCCCTTTGTGTATGTAAACAAGTTTACTCCCATGAGTTGTTACTCCCTTTACCTCAGTGTAGACTTACTTCCGACTTTGTAGGTTATGTTTTCTGAGTGCCGCAGAAATGTTTGTTGCTCTGTACAAAGATGACTTAATACTTTCCCTTTGTGTATATAAACAAGTTTACCCCCATGAGTTGTTACTCCCTTTACTTCAGTGAAGACTTACTTCCTACTTTAATCTTGCCTGTATTGGCTATCAAACCCGCATGTGATAAATTGTTTTGTATACTGACTGGACTTCATCCAATTTGTAGTTGTTTTTAAATTGATTTTACAGTTTTACAATAACAATGTATTTTGTCAAGTTTCGTTTAAATTGTTTCAAGTTTATTTTGATGCAGTTATACAGTAATAATATTATTAGTAATTTATCTCAAAACAAAACGTAATACCCACAATACATAGCTTTTATTAATAAATAAACAACAAGTTTTGTTAACTAAGGTAACCCCTATTGTGACTTTTCTATTAAGATTTAAAATCAGAAAATTAAATAACTCCTGTCTATCTAAGACAATTTGGCACAACTCAAATAAAATGTTATCAACACAATTAAAAATAAATTTGATTCAAGTAATTTAAGTTCAGTCATAGTGCTGCTATCTATATCGATATAACAACTCTCATGTAACTAATTTGAAGAGTAGTGAAATTATCAAATTTATATATAATAAAATAAGATTTATAGTTGTGAATAGTAATTAAATCAAATACTTCAATAGTTACAATGATACACAAATACAACTGTCTTACTACAATCCAAAGCGCTCAAATAACATAATACACTATTACTACTATACTACTATTAGTATATAATACACAATATTGTATATTAACTTTGTTTTAAATGTTTTCTAGCGCACGCTATTATATATATATATATATATATATTTTTTTTTTTTTTTTAAGATAAAATAATATACACAAATACAGGAATATTTAATTTATTGAATAATAAACTCAAAGCTTTTCGTTGGTTTATATTACCAACGTCCTCAGGAGTTACATTACTAAGAATGTCTTGTAATATAGTTAATAAATTTAAAATAAACAAGAATACTTTTAATGAATATATTTATTCAAAGCTTTTCGCCGATAAAATAGTATCAGCATCTTCAGGAAAATAATTATCTAATCTAATCTAATTATAATAAGGATTAGATAATTATTTTCCTGAAAATGCTGATACTATTTTATCAGCGAAAAGCTTTGAATAAATATATTCATTAAAAGTATTCTTGTTTATTTTAAATTTATTAACTATATTACAAGACATTCTTAGTATTGTAACTCCTGAGGACGTTGGTAATATAAACCAACGAAAAGCTTTGAGTTTATTATTCAATAAATTAAATATTCCTGTATTTGTGTATATTATTTGATCTTAAAAATATTCTAACAGGAAAACACATTTGATATTCTATATATATATATATATATATATATATATATATATATATATATATATATATCATTTAAAATTAAGTTTATTTGTTTTTTTATTTTATATAATTTATAAAATGTTTAAATTTTTATATATTTTATTAGTTATGATACTTCATTTTATTTTTATTCCTATTCATAAGTTTAGGAGTTACAGACCCTTAGCTACAAAAACAAATTAGTTACGACATTTTTATGCCCCTTTCCCTAACCTAGTTAGCATCTTCAGAAGGTTACAACTGAACTTATTGAAATATAATTTACTCTACTTTTTTAAACTGTATTTAAAATTGTTTTATTATTTGTAGTCGTAGATTGAATTTTAATACCCATTAATTTTGTAATTCCTTTAATATTAAAATTTGCCACTGTATAGGCCTATGAGTTAGTATTCTAAAATATAGGTAGCTTTTATTAAAATTATTTAAATAAATAAATGAATATGTGAAACATATATTTAAATACTTTGCTAACATATATTTTACATGAATTGTTAGACTAGGAGCAAGCTTAGACAGATAATAATTCCTGTATACCTGATATTTTTATTTTCACTTTTAATACGAAAAGTACTGAAAGGTAACTTATAATAGTTTTCGAAACGTTTTTCTTTAATTGTTAATAAAAGCTATGCGTTGGTAGTAATATAATTAATTCAAACTTGAAAATTGATATGCAAGAAATATTTCTGATTGTGTGTTTATATATATATTTTTACATATATAATTTCGTATATACTTTGTGTGTGTGTCCATATATAATTTCGTAAGCAGAATTGTGAGAGAAACATTGTGGGTGCAAGGCCGTAAAGAGCTGGGAAATGGCTCAAATTAAAGGTAGCTACAGTAGCTACCAAAAATCTCCATAAGAAATACATTGCAATGAAAAACAGCTGAGTATCATTTTCAAATAATTTCAACTGAGAAACAGCTGTACAAATATTATATTAGAAACAGCTGAGTACAAATATTTTAACAGTATTAAAGATTAATTAGACATATGAACATGGGTTTAGGTTTAGTTAATGGAGTACGTCTTAGTACGAAGTTAGTTGTATTTTTTTAATACCTCTGAAGATGATTGCTGGGCAATCGAAATGTACATAAGGTTTAAATAAATGTTATTTGTGGTTTAGAGGTTTTATTTATTTAAAAATAAACATTACGCCACATTTGCTTCATACAGTTACGTCTTATCGTACTATATATGTTTGAAAGTGTATTAAATTAGAAATAATCACTGGTTATGGAAAAGGAAACATATTTTTACAAATAATTAAATTATTATCAACAGATGCTAACATGCCATTTCAAACGAAAACAAACCAATTTCCTTTAAGACTTACATTTTCAATAAATATAAGTAAGGCTTCCATCCCCCAAACCTGTTTTTTACCTGTTTTTACACATTATCAACTTTATGTTGCACTAAGTTGAGTAAAATATCAAAATGGATTAAAGATAAATATTGATAATATAATAGATCAAAAAATTCATGTTGGAAACACAATCACAAAAAATATAATTTATGAGAAAATTTTGTTATGATAACTTTGAGTTATATTAAATTAATTTGTATTAAAAATTGAAATCATTACACAAAAGTTTTAAATTTGTTTCAATATGAATAAGGGCATTTGCCCCTACAAGCTCCTAGTTACTCTATAATAACCAAAACAACTGGGCGTAATCAAATTAAAATATATTTCATTAATTTTTATTAATCAAAGCATTTCGTTAGCAAACAGTTCCAACATTATCAGGAATTATTAATGCAGTTATATATATATATATATATATATATATATATATATATATATATACACACACAGAAACACACACTTATATATATATATATATATATATATATATATATATATATATATATATATTAAAACTATGTAGTAAGATTTAAAATCTATATGGACACACACACACACAAACACACACACACACACACACACACACACACACACACACACACACACACACACACGCACTAGTTACCTCTAAGTTGTTAGTTATATAAGTTTTTAATTAGCTAATTGGAACATTTTAATTTAACTTATTTTTTACATTTTAGAGTTAACATGTGCTTGAGGTAGTTTAGCTTTAAAATTACATTATTTTTCAACAGTATTACATTAGATTGATCTGACTTCTTTTTAGACTTCTGTTATTTTTAAGTAAGCTGCGATAAAAAACGCTATCTGTCATACTTTATTTCAGATATTATTTTTCTCAGAACTAATAAATACATGCTTTCGTTTTCTTTCCAGCGTTGTTTCTTTTTTATTTATCCACAAAAGCAAGAATACTTGCTAAATAAACCAACTCGACAACCCTCGAGACACCCCAGACAAATAAGAAACCCCACAGGAGCTCGCACCTTGCACGTATGGTTTCCCACTTCGATCTATTACTTTCTCTATTCAATCTTGCGTCAGTCTCGTTTCTTTTTAACCAATCAATTTGCTCTCGATCAATGTATTTTATCTTTTTAAGGGCAGAGATTTACTTTTTACTAAGCAATGAATATCGAAACGTACTTTCTTCCTTGTGAATATTAAACAAAAACAGAAACAAAAGATACAAATGATCCTTATTCATCTATTACACCATACAATCTCATTTAATTTCTTTAGTAAGTATTACAAATTTGCAGTATTTGGCCAGTTGTGACACAATTCACCAGACTTTTGTCAAATTACTATACAGCTTAAAGAGAATATCTAACTATCTCAGTTATATTTAACTAATGTTGCTGAAACGTTACAAATATTAAAAATATTACTGGTCTCAAAATAATATAACACAGCTCTATTGCAAGTTTGTAGCATAACAACCAGCTAAATAAAAATCAAAGATAGCAAATATCGTAAATAAAAAATGTAAAAAATAATCTAAAAATGACATCTAATAACGTGGTGCTCAGTATACATCACAGAATTAAATAATATAAATGTGAAAGCTATTTAATTCCAATTTCCTTCAGGTCTTACAATATTTAACTATTTTAATTACTTAAATTTTGTTACATAACAGTTTTTTATTGAATTTTTCCGAAGTAAGTATATTTGAGTTGATAAGATATAAAGGCGGAATATTAGTTACGTTTAATATTAATTTAAAGTTTATAAAATAATTAAATAACAAAACATACTCTAATTTTAATGTTTTTGCGATGACTAGTAGTAGCACGTGGACTCTACTAGATTAAAAGTTATACTCTGTGAAGGTGGAACGAAAAATAAACTACGAGTATAACGAGTGCTGTATAGTAACCTTGTAATACAGGCGCTTTATGAAACTGGTCCCCGTATAGTATTTTACTTACATGCCTCTTAGCATATTTAGTTTTACTTCTTGAATCTACTCTGTTATGGAGAAAAATTTAATCCTTACATACAAACATATTTATCGTAATGAAGAACACTTTTACTGATAGTGACAGATTTACTTTCTCTGTAACCATTTCGTAGCCTAAAAATCATTATAAATCATGGCTAAAATTAATGTTCTAAATAAAAAAATTACCTCCTCGCAATTCCATCATGCCGTCGTCGTGGTTTACTCCCATTATTAAAGGAACATTGCTTCCATTTCTATTTCTAAGCAGGTTGATGGGTGTGTCAGTGAGGAATGCCGAGTCACTCGCTAGCTCCAGGCTTGGGACGAATGCAAAGGTACTTCCTCGAACAATCCACTGAAATTTTGAACAAAACCATTTCAGTAAATCCACCAAATCCATTTCAGTAAATTTCAGTTGATCCACCAAAACCATTTCAGTAAACCCATCGAAACCATTTAAGTATATCCACCAAAACAATTTCAGTAAATCCACCAAAACAATTTCAGTAAATCCACCAAAACAATTTCAGTAAATCCACCAAATCCATTTCAGTAAATTTCAGTTGATCCACCAAAACCATTTCAGTAAACCCATCGAAACCATTTAAGTATATCCACCAAAACAATTTCAGTAAATCCACCAAAACAATTTCAGTAAATCCACCAAAAACATTTCAGTAAATCCACCAAAACCATTTCAGTAAATCCACCAAAATCATTTTAGTAAATCCACCAAAACCATTTCAAACGTTTGCTGCAATCTGAACAAACTCTATAATCTAACATACTACACTATAATATGGCTACTAAGAATAAGGTTAAGATAAATTTGGTTCAATAATCAAACAAACATTTCTAACAGTAACCGACCTTTTGATAGAAATATTTATTTAATCTTAGGGTATGCTACTTCATTACAGTGCGCAAGTTAGAGGCTATCATTAAATTTGGTTACCTGACGTCAGTAAGGTGTATTTTTTTAGACCATACCTAGCCTTTACTTACCGTTGACTTTGTAGAATTGTTTTAATATAATGTAAAAGCTCTATTTTACACAGTAAACTTCGGCTTTACATAGTATCGTGCAATCTATAAAATGAGGTGTGGCATGTATTTTTATTTTACTGACATCTCCAGAGATATTCCTACATCACCAGACATAACTTTTCTTTTGAAACAGTGAAATGCGAGATTGATATAAATACAAGTACTTGTGTGTGTGTGTGTGTGTGTGTGTGTGTTTGTGCGCGCTAGCACATGTGTGTGCGTGCGTGTGTGTGGGTGTGGTGAGTGTGTGTACTAGCTCGCACTACTGTACGAGCGTGCGTGTGTGTACGTGTGCGCGTGAGTGTGTGTTCGTTTGTACGCGCTGTTCGTGCGTGCGTGAGTGTATGTGTGCGTGTGTCTGATTTGTGGTTGACTTTTTCTTGATTAATGTATTTTTATTATGGTGCATATATTTCATTAACAAGAATATTTATAGAAGAATATACTCCAAACTTTCTATCATTGTAATGTAATAAATTGAAAGTCTCAAGAGATTCGTACTTTCAACAGTTAAAACAACTGTTATTATTCTTTTGAGAGATTCCAGCTGATATATTTATTTTTAATTAAATTTAAGCTATTACATACATTTATATATATATATATATATATATATATATATATATATATATATATATATGTGATGAATAGGTTCATTTTGCAGTTCATAAATTCGCATATATGAACTGCAGAATGAACGGCTGTACTCCAGATAATAACTATTCATCTTATTTTTCCATCCGTGAAGGAATACGTATCAGCATATATATATATATATATATATATATATATATATATATGATGAATAGGTTCATTTTGCAGTCCATAAATTCGCATATATGAACTGCAGAATGAACGGCTGTACTCCAGATAATAACTATTCATCATATTTTTCCATCCGTGAAGGAATACGTATCAGCATATATATATATATATATATATATATATATATATATATATATATATATATATATATATATATATATATAATATGACTAACTAACCTAAAATAACAATTACACTTACTTTAATTATCGCGAGATGAATGTCACTGTCATCTCGTCCCATGACTTTCACTTTTTGCTTTTATAGATGGGGCTTTGGGATGGGGAAAAAGTTAGTTACCGTCTGAAATGGCCATCCTTATTAAAAATCAAAGTCTTGTTTGTCAAATGAAAAGTAAAATATAAAATTGAATTAATAATACTGTCGTAATGAAAACATCTAAACCTTTGTTTAAATAAGTACAAATACACAAACAGATGAAACGATTTGATAACTTTCAATAAACAAAGAACTTAATATTAATTAAAACAACCTCTCAACACAAATTCAACAAATTTTATTTTAACCTTATGTACATTTCGACTACAAAGTAATCATCTTCAGAGGTATTTGTACAAATACCTCTATTTGAGTTATTGTAAAAATACCTCTGAAGATGATTACTTTGTAGTCGAATTGTACATAAGGTTAAAATAAAATTTGTTGAATATGTGGTGAGAGGTTGTTTTAATTAATATAAACATTTACGCCACAGTTGCTTTAAGTTGTTGTTAAAGAACTTAATCATTATAAGGCCATAAGACAACGCTCAAACAAGAAATCTTTGCAGTAACATAAGGTTACGCAGTATCTTTATTCTGGCTCTAGTTTTTAAAAATACAAACCTTGTAAATAAAAATAAGCATTTACCTCCTCTGATAGTAGAATATATTGGTACTGTTTGTAGAGGCTGACGTCAGCGGTTTGTAGACAGTTAATGTCAACTGTGTTATTTTTGGTGCAATTAATCTGATTAGAAAACGATTTTGCCCTTTCCAGAAATCCTGTCTTGAGAAATGCCCAGTCTACAAGAGCATTGCCACTTTGTGCGATGGCTCTATGAAACAATCCTGCACAACATTAAAAACATAATAGTTTTGTGTTTTTCAAAAAAAAAAATTGTTTAATACATTTAAAATTATTTAAAAAATGTCTCTTTTTTAAGAAAATACATTTTCTCTAATAGCCTTATATATTCCTTAAAGTTTTATTGTATAGGTTTCTAAAAAAAGGAGCCACAGTTGTCAGTAATTTCGTTGTATAACTACATACTAGTCACCTTGAAAACATCGATTTATTACAAGCAGTTGCTACTAAATGAATCTGCTCAATGATTTAGTACCCGCTATTTACTGCAGTTTTAAGTGTGTTATAAATAGATAATATACCAATTGTTTTATACATTTAAATATAATCTTAAAGATAAATGTTTTCAAATTTTCATCATACTATCAAATCATGTCGGTATTATAATCTCACTATATAAGAGAATGCCCTGGCTGATTCATTAACATAGAGCCTAAACTATAAAAATGGAGAAACTTGATATTTTGTCATTAACTTTGTTTCATACTTTCGGTGCAAATTGATTTGAAAACATACTAAATTATTCTAGGCTAATCTGTCTTATTATTCTAGGTCAGTCTATCTTATCTATAAAAATAAAGATAAATGTAGTTTAGTCACAATCTTAACTATCCGAATGACCTTCATCAATTGGTTTGAAAGTTTGTAGCAATGTTACATCAATATACACGTTTTATATAAAACTCAAGAGACCCAGTAATCCAGAGTGGTGTAGTGGTGGGAGAAAACGCCGACACTGTATATGCTATACGTATGTAACGGCTCGTCACAACCATTGTGTTTTGTACACCAATGTGCCATATGTGAAAGAGGGGTAGAAAGTTACCTTGTAGGTCATCTTAATTAGTCGGCGAACTCCCCTCCTATGCGTCTCAGGTCTCTTGCTCTGTCTCGGGATTTATATCTATATTATATAGATGTCATCCTGAAAAAGGTAAAACGTTCTTCTCTTCAAAACAGTTCCATCTTTTGAACATAAAAGTATAAACGCTATACTTATTCTTTTACGATTCTATTTTAACATTTTCGATGCATTATTTAATTTTACTTTTATAGATTTCTATTTATTTTGCTTTTATTATGTCTTGTGTCATTGCGTTGGAATTCAGTTTTGTCTTTATAGTGTTTATTTCGTGAGTAGTAGATCTATATTTTGTTTGTATTTTCCCTTTGTTTCCGTATCGCTTTCAAATTATTAATGTTATTTTATAGTGCAATTTGCCGTAGGTTTGAGCTGTCTGGATTACTTGCATTTAAACTGAATTATTTCGTTAAGATTATTATAATTTTTGTTTTGTTCATGTTCTTTGAAAAGAACGTCAGAGGTCAAACGAAGTATTAGATTGCTAATAATTTGAAGTAAGAGGAGGCGGCGCGCAGTGGAGTATGAGATATGATTATTCCATAGCCCAAGTATAATTATTATAATAACTTTAAAGCCCGACAAGCCCTTATACACAATCAAAAAGCTTTTATTATTACGAAAATTTTAAAAAAATAGGCTTTGAAAATTAGAATTTTCAATTGAAAATTCGTGTACAATAATTCTAATAAAAATGACAATAATAGCCGGGATATTTTTCTTCTGGATTTGCACTTCCATACCCCAAGTATAATTATTATAATAAATTTAAAGCTCGACAAGCCCCGACACATAATCAAAAGCTTTTATAATTACGAAAATTAAAAAATAGGCTTTGAAAATTCATTTGAACAATTAGAAATTTTAATTGAAAATATGTGTACAATAATTCTAAGAAAAATGACAATAAGGAAAGAACTTAACTTTGTTAGCAACTTGGTAATATTTCAAGTAAATTCCATTATCCCAAATATCAATGTACTAAACACGCTGTAGCAGGAACAATAAAATAATACAACACACAACCAGCTACTTTCCAACTGATAAGAGAGTCCAAGAATCCGACTCACTCCTTCAATAGAAATATCACATGAAGCGCCAGTTATTCTGCTGTAAAGATATATAAAAATTTCCCTTTGTAGATGAAATGAATATTTTACCTTTTTGGTCAGGGTATGTATAAATACTCCACTGTGCGGCGATCGAGGAAATATCATAAGGACGGCGAACGTATTCAGACTGCTTATACGCATGTTTATAATCAAGAGGTTCTTTCATCTCAGTAGTACGGTAGCTAAACCTAAGGTGCTTGTACATGGAAGAGGTGATAGCCTCAACAAGCTCTTGGATATATAAAATAAGGAAACGATTAGTAGAATATAAAAAACAAGCAACAGCGTCAGCACAGTAGACTGTCGCGCTTGAAATAAAACTGGAAGCTGTGTAGAAATCTCGAGTTTTGTAGTTTCACTATTAATCAATTAAAAAAGAAGAAACAGAACCTTTAAGTGCTGTATAGTAAAGACATTTTATATCTATCGATTTAACTTGAGAAGATAGTTGAAAGGTGAAAATGTTTAAAGGAGTTACAAGGGTTGGAGGAGGCAGAGAAAGTTGAGTCGTGAACTTAAGATGTACAAATACTGTACAAACATCCTAAAATATGTTTCATAATGATATTGAATTTGGTGTTCTCGCTTTCCCTTTAGCCTTACAATATTCAATTCCTTCTATTAATTCCTTCTATTTTAATTCAAATCTTTCTATTAGCGCTCTCTCTCTCTCTCTTTCTCTCTCTCTCTCTCTCTCTCTCTCTCTCTCTCTATATATATATATATATATATATATATATATATATATATATGTGTAATGTATATAAACATTTTCTTTGTTGTCCTAAGTAGGAATTAACTTGGAAATACTTTTGTTTTTATTACTTGTTTTTATAATTGTACTCTATCTATGAATTATCAGTACAAACCTGCAGATTTAGGCGAAAGGTAATGGAAGATTACCGACGCTGATCCTGCGCTCTCTCCGAATATTGTTACTTTATTTGGATCTCCTCCGAACTTGCTGATTTCTTTTTTCACCCACTGCAACCCAAGGTTTTGGTCTTTCAGGCCTGCATTACCGGGAGCATCTGCAGTTCCGAGATTCAAAAACCCTGGCAATATTAGAGCAGTAATTATGTTGATGGTGATGATAATAATAATAGTAATAATAATAACGATTAAAAAGTTTACTCAAAATCTCACAACACACTAGTTAACTAATACAGACTAGATTCGGCAATGTCTTCGTCAGGGATTGTCTAACACTTACTCATTGCTATCAATATATTAGTGTGTTGTGAGATTTAGACATCTTATAACATTTACCTATCTATATTGTTTTCACTAGCTAATCTCTAATTAACTTGATAATATTAATAATAAAAAAACAATAATAGGCCTAGAAATAATAATAATAATAATAATAATAGCAATAATAATAATAATAATAATAATCTGGAAAGAGCTACGCCGAGATTCTAGGAGCAATAAGGAAAGACGTGCGGCCAGAAGACAGTGGGACGGTGATCCGCGGGATCAGGAAAACTAGGGAAGGCGGAGTGTTATTGGAACTCAACAGCTGCAAAGACCAAGCGGCACTCCAAACTGCAATTAAAACGGCAATCGGAGAGAGCGGAAAGGTTCGAAGCTTAATCCCCAAGATGAGATTGGAGATTCTGGATCTCGACTCCTACACGACCGAAGAGGAAGTTAAGGAGGCTCTTATCCGGGACATGGTAGAAGGGGAGGTGAAGATATCCATTCTTGGCCCTAATGTTAGGGAACAATGTATGGCGATAATAGAAGTAGAAGAGGCGCAGGGAGTTAAACTGATAAGGAAAGGCAGAATAAAGGTAGGGTGGATATTTGCCAGGCTCAGACGAAGGATTGAGGTCCGACGCTGTTTCAGGTGTCTTGAATACGGCCATGTAAGGAGCGAGTGTAAGGGCCCTGATAGAAGTGATCTGTGCTGGAAGTGTGGACACAGAGATCACAAGGCGGTTACGTATAAGGCAGAAGCACGGTGTATCCTTTGTACGGATGGAGGGTATAAGGATATATCTGTAAACCATGTGCTGGGGTCAGGTTATTGTAAAGTTTTTCGGGAAGCTTTAGCTTCGACAAAGGATAAGTACAAAGGCTGATGAAGGTGTTGCAGGGTAACCTCAACAGATGTAGGGCCGCTGATGGATTGATCGATCAGTTGGTACTGGAAACAGGAATCGACGTAGCGATCATCAGCGAGCCGTACCGTCATAAAGGGAAATCAGCATGGCAAAAGGATGAATCTGGAATGGCAGTAATCTGGATTACGGACCTGCGGAATTTTCCGATAAGTAAGACTGGCTCTGGAAGTGGCTATGTTTGGATTACAAGTGGAGACTTGACACATTCGTCAGCTGCTACTTCTCTCCAAACGATAGTATCAACATTTACCAGGAAAAATTGAATAATATGGAGGATTCAGTGAGAGAGGTGGGTGGAAAAATCATAATGGCCGGAGATTTCAACGCCAGAGCGGTAGAATGGGGAATGCCGCGCACAAATAGAAGAGGAAATCTTCTGTTGGAAATGGCAGCCAGACTGGGACTTCATATCCAAAACACTGGTAGTACCCCGACATATCATCGGCCCGGTTACGGATACTCCATTCCAGATGTGACGCTGGTATCGGAAAACCTGGGGCGGAGATGTAGGAACTGGCGAGTGCTCCCGGACTACTCGGGGAGTGATCATGATTATATATCTTTTGATATTGAAGAGGAGTATATAACATCTCGTTCCGAGATCCGATGCCAGCCAAGATGGAGTGTAGGAAAGATGGATGGAGCAATGTTGATGGAAGCACTTTGTTTCATGTGGAAATGGAATCCGGCCTCCTATCCAGATTCATCCAATGTAGGGGATATAGAAAGTGCCGTTAAACAGGTGACCTACGTCATACGACAAGTTTTATTATCTGGAAGGAGGATGCCGATGGTGGTACCAATGGTTGTGAGACAGGAGACGCTCTTCACTAAGAGAGCGGTGAAGTACTTAGGAGTCAAGCTGGACAACAAGCTGACGTACGGGGAACATCTTCGCATGACCTGTGATAAGGCTGCGGCTGTGACCTCGTCACTCGCAAGATTGATGGCTAACGTCGGTGGCCCAAGGGCAAGCAGGAGACGACTCCTATGGTCTACGGTGCAATCCATCATGCTCTACGGTGCTGAAATCTGGGCCGACACTTTGAAGGTACAGAAGTACCGTACCAGACTCGATACGATTCAACGAATGGGAGCGCTACGAATAGCGAGCGCCTACCGTACTGTTTCGTCGGCAGCTGTGCTGGTTGTGGCAGGTGTTGTGCCAATCGACCTATTGGCTCAAGAGAGGAAATTTGTATATAATAACAGTAAAGAGATAGGCAAAATAGAGGCGGTCAAGCAAGCCAGAGCACAAACCATGAACCAGTGGCAGCAACGATGGAATCATGAACGGTCAGGTAGGTGGACGTTCCTTCTGATAAAAAGCTTAAAGGAATGGATAGAACGCAGGCACGGAGAAGTGAACTTCTATATCACACAGTTCCTGACAGGCCACGGGTACTTTAGGGCATACCTGTTTAAGATGGGAAAAGTTCTGTCCCAGAACTGCCGGATATGTAGCGACAAACTGGATGATTCGAGGCACACCTTTTTTGAGTGCGCCAGATTCGTAGACCAGAGGAGTCGATTGATGACACATGCCACGGGTCTCTCCCCAGAGAGCTTTGTGCGGACGATGCTTGCATCGGAAGCCAACTGGAATATGGCATCGAAATACATCGAATCTATTCTACGATGTAAAAAAGAAGAAGGATGGCTAGATCCGTAATATAATGGAGGAAGTATAAGAGGCACCACCCTGAAGTAATGCTTCGGCGGTTCCGGGGTGGATATCTGCCTGGAGGGTGACGAGTTTAGTGGGTAAACTTTCAGATGTAGAGCCTAGTGCAGTATCGAAAGGAGTCCCACAATCTGTGCATAAAGCATTCTCGTCGTTAAAAAAAAAAAAAAAAAAAAAAATAATAATAATAATAATAATAGACTAATAATAACAACAACAAAATTACCAGTTATTGATAGACATTATAGTTATTAAATTGATAATATTCATAACGAAAAATGATAGACAAAAAAACTGAAATTGTATTTAAAGTTAAAAATAGCACAGTTTAAAAAGATGTTTTTGAGGTTCAATAATTAGTCATTATAAAACCTATTTATAAATATGGACGTAAAAGTATAGAAATACAACTTTCCAGCAATGACGGATACTGCTGTTTGTGGATGATTAAAATACCACTTTATTTGATAATAATTTGGAGCAACTGTAGTGCAAATTTTAATTATAAATATTAAAAACCTCTTGAACTACAAAAACGTTTTATTCAAGTGGGTTATATATCAATTGCAATACAATCATCGTCAGAGGAAATTACTACAAGACTCTGTAGCATTTTCCTCTGAAGATGATTGCTTTACAATCGAAATGTACATCAGGACATAAATAAAATTTGTTTATGGCTTAAAAGGTTTTAATAAATTATAATGAATTGATTTATTGTAGCTGCAAATAATATACTAATTCTAATAAAGTGAGTACAAATAAGTTTATATTTGAGTACATATTTCTGCCTTTAATAACACTACAATAGTTTCCTCTCTTGACGCGATTCAGAATAACTCCATTTCAAAAGCTTACATCGTACTCATCTTAAGTGCAATATATCGACGAAACGTGAAAAGATTTTCAATATTATTACGCGTTAAGAATCATGTAACAATATCACAAATCATGAAACAATCAAATAATGTTTATTAATGAAGGTACTGAAAATACCTACAAACTACTGGATACGTAAAGAGATGTAATTTTTCTAATATTCATAACTGCTACAGTTCTTCAGAATAGATAAAGCCTGAGCTCTGGTGTTGGCGAGTGTAATAGAACATTTCTTATCTGGAGGATAAAGGGAGACATGTTTTTATTCTTAATCATATTTGACATATTTGCGAAAGAAATTCCGTGAAACTCAAGAAAGATAAGAAACTCAAGAATTTTCCGTGAAACTCAAGAATTTTTTTAAAAAAATAATTTGAAGCGTTTACTCGAGTACATTTTTGCCTTCACTAAAATTACAATATTTTCTAACTAAATAAATAAAAATAAACTAACCAAGATACAAAAATCTTTATTACAATTACTCTATGTACATTTCGATTAAGTGGTTACTTCTGAAGATGATTACCATGTAATCGAAATGTACATAAAGTAATTGTAATAAAGATTTTTGTATTGTAAGTGGGTTTTATTTATTTAGTTAAAAAATTAGTCAACAGTGTTCCACAAATGTATTAAATATTTTCCTTTGTTGATGCTTTTTGGAATGACTCCATTTACAAAAATTAAATACATAGTAATGTTTGCCCAAATCTTGAGTTCGTCGTTATTTACTATTAGCCATGCCCTCACTACTTGAAGACCTTGCTTCCTATGGGTATAATACACGGCTACTCTCGACTCCTAGCGTTTGGTTACTTAATAATTTCAAGCTTTTAAAAAAACCTTCGACTGAGTATTTATTTGTTCGTTTGTTATATTTTCCTCTTTTAAACGTTGCTTAATAAATTTCTAAATTTTCTAAAATATTTAAACCTCTTCCTTTATTAACATAACGTAAAATCTACATTGTACTTTTCATTTCTTGTGGTATATGGCCCTCTTTAAATAAACGTGTAGTATAATTCTAATGACTTTTTTCGTATTTAAATGACCTTGTATGTTCTTCATATCTGGTTTCAAAATTTCGTCCTTTTTGTATTATGTAGGTATGTTGCTTTGCACTTACATTGCATTTTATAAACCCCGTTTTTACTAAATGTATTTATTCTTTCCATATTACTCTTTAATTGGTTCTTTAATGTGTTGTTAGTTTTCACTCCCACTTTTATATTATATTTCTTGAAAACGTTTTCGAACTTTTAAACTTCTTTTCCCGTATAGGTGAATTTTCCGATTTCTGTCTTTTTTTTCCTTTCCCGAACCTTCTAGCGTATTAACTGATCCCAAACGCGAAGCAGTATAAGGAAAATACTGCCTTTTGATTGGCCGTGTAGCTCCTCTGTACATGAAATATCTGTAAATTATTTCTTCTACCTACCTTGCCATTAGTTACAATAACAACACGTGTTTTATGTATAATTTTATATCGTGTGTTGTGTATTATAAACTTATTATTATCTTGAACTATTTTGTGTTTTCTACTTTTTTTCTTGTCAAAATTATTATGGATTGCCTACCGCCAAATTATCATTATAAAATAATGGAGGAAAAAATTCTTCGAATATTTGGTTTAAATACAAATATTATATTTTGGCGTGAATTAAACACTTTAGTTTCTAACTATATTAATATAAACATTTTATTTCCGATAAGTGCATGGCTTTTGGGTACTTTACCTTAAAATGTTCTAAATTCAACGAAATTTTGTAAACAGGCGTAATTTGACGTGCCTAAGCAAATTTCAAAATTCTCTTACCTTAGTTTCATCATTTTTTTAGTATTTAAGACCCATGTAATTTATTTTGAGGTTGCATGTCTGAGGCCGAAACAATTTTTTCTAAAGGCTCTACGAATTCGACAGTTGTTGGTGGAGTGGGATGAGCTACACGACCAATCAAAAGGCAGTATTTGCCTTACATTGCTTCGCCTTCTGGAATCAGTTAATATGCGATTTTCTATTGGATTTCTTCTTGATTTAATTTTCCTAAATAACTTCCTTATTAGTTCCTTTTTATATCCATTATCTTCTGTATTTGAAAAATAGTATCCAGTTCTTTTTTCTTTTTTTTATTTAGTGATATATCTAATAATCTGTTGTCTATGCTCTAATGGGTGGTTTGAATTTGCGTTAAAAACGTTGTAAGTTTAGGCATCTTTTCTGAAAATACCAAATTATATTTATTCGCCAGTTTTTAAAAATTGTAAATCTAGGAAATTTAAACTACAACTATTCACTCTTTCCATCGTGAATTTAAAATGCTTGTGTATTTTGTTAATTTCTTTTAATATATAATCTTTATTTCCTTCAGGATCTTTAACTTTTAACAGCGAATCATTCACATACCTCATGATTTTACACAAGCGAATATCTCCAATATGTTTGTTATTTTTCTTTCTTTTAATTCCTATATAAGAAACTTGCTTAATATTCCGTATAGTGGGTAACCCATCCCTATCCAGACTTTTCGTTTATATAAGTCGTTTTTAACTTAAATTGGTTCTGGTTTAAAACGATCTTCATTGACAACTCGTTATTCGAATTCATTTTTTACAAATATTTCTATCAGAAATGAAGATGAGTATATTAAGAACTTACAAAATTATTTGGCCTACAATATTTTGTCTCTTTTATTACACATTTGTTAAATATTTTATATTATTAATTAAATATTTTGAAATATTCACACGTTTTACCTAAAGCTGATACTCTGTAATTGATTGACACAAACACAAGTCCTTCGTCTAGCAAGAAATCAGCCCCCTGATATGAAGGGTCGGTAGTGCCATATACAAAACCTCCCCCATAAATCCAAAACATGACAGGCAGTGGCTGGGAGGTGTTTACATTCTGAAAAAAAGTATCCAACATTAATTCAACTATATTGTTCTGTTAACAATACAAAATTTAACCTAGACATACAACAAAAGAATTATAATTGGTAAGAACTCAAAAATCTATTATTGGTTTCGTATTAGTTAGGAATATCGTATCTGGAGATATTAGTAAGTCTTGTTTCACGCTGGAAAATATTTATTAATAAATTAGTAAGTTTTCTTTTAACTGCTTATAAGTTACGAATCAGTCGGTTTTTGTAACTCATGTGCTTCAGTTGTGTTTAGTCACAATATAAATGAGCAAAATAACATAACTGTGTAAAACAGTTCATTTGTTACTTTCTGCTAAGGCTTGTATAGCACAGTTTCAACAATGACCCACCTGCTAGTATCGCTATTGGGACAGTTACTTACTGTAACTGCCTTAAAGTTTCAAAATGTCTTTTAGTGTCAAATATATATAAGTATAATGGATTTTTGTAAAATATTGTGGGATTTTTCACGAAATTTCAAACATGTAAGGATAATTTGAAATTGTGAGTTAGTTAAACAAGTTAAATGTAACAATGGTCATGCTGGTAGGTGGAACATTGTTGGAACCGCCTCAGGCGGGTTTGAATGAAACCAACTAGCTTCAGCCTAGACGCTATATTTTTTAAATCAGGCGGGTGGTTGCAAATGCAGCGTTGGAAGGTTCAGAGCGGTCCGTATTTTGTACTATTCTATAAGTCTCGTTTACAAGAAATTTATATATTGAATGCCTAGTATAATTTTTACTTTTAAATAATGTCGAATGTACTGTAGTGCCCAATCGGAAGGGTAAATTTTACATATTGAATTGAAGAATAAACAATGGTAAATAACATGTGTTACCAAGATTACAGGCGCAATTTAAGTTGTTTGTTGTGTTAAAGTTTATATTGAAAATCATTCATTCAATTTATCGAACGCATTTTCCAAGAATTTGATTCGTGCGATAGAATGACAGCCGACGCGCGAACTAGGCAACACTGTTCGCTCACGGTTGCCAATTAGTGCTCAGGGGCTTTCGACCATAACTCGCAAGGCCGGTTCCATACGTGGCAACAGCGCTAAACAAGCCAGCCGCCTGATTTCACGCAGTGGACTATATACAGTTATTGGAATGCGTAAACAACAATAAAGTCTACAACACTGTTCGCTCAAGGTTGCCAATTAGTGCTCAGGGGCTTTCGACCATAACTCGCAAGGCCGGTTCCATACGTGGCAACAGCGCTAAACAAGCCACCCGCCTGATTTCACGCAGTGGACTATATACAGTTATTGGAATGCGTAAACAACAATAAAGTCTACAACAGTGTTCGCTCAAGGTTGCCAATTAGTGCTCAGGGGCTTTCGACCATAACTCGCAAGGCCGGTTCCATACGTGGCAACAGTGCTAAACAAGCCACCCGCCTGATTTCACGCAGTGGACTATATACAGTTATTGGAATGCGTAAACAACAATAAAGTCTACAACACTGTTCGCTCAAGGTTGCCAATTAGTGCTCAGGGGCTTTCGACCATAACTCGCAAGGCCGGTTCCATACGTGGCAACAGCGCTAAACAAGCCACCCGCCTGATTTCACGCAGTGGACTATATACAGTTATTGGAATGCGTAAACAACAATAAAGTCTACAACACTGTTCGCTCAAGGTTGCCAATTAGTGCTCAGGGGCTTTCGACCATAACTCGCAAGGCCGGTTCCATACGTGGCAACAGCGCTAAACAAGCCAGCCGCCTGATTTCACGCAGTGGACTATATACAGTTATTGGAATGCGTAAACAACAATAAAGTCTACAACACTGTTCGCTCAAGGTTGCCAATTAGTGCTCAGGGGCTTTCGACCATAACTCGCAAGGCCGGTTCCATACGTGGCAACAGCGCTAAACAAGCCACCCGCCTGATTTCACGCAGTGGACTATATACAGTTATTGGAATGCGTAAACAACAATAAAGTCTACAACACTGTTCGCTCAAGGTTGCCAATTAGTGCTCAGGGGCTTTCGACCATAACTCGCAAGGCCGGTTCCATACGTGGCAACAGTGCTAAACAAGCCACCCGCCTGATTTCACGCAGTGGACTATATACAGTTATTGGAATGCGTAAACAACAATAAAGTCTACAACACTGTTCGCTCAAGGTTGCCAATTAGTGCTCAGGGGCTTTCGACCATAACTCGCAAGGCCGGTTCCATACGTGGCAACAGTGCTAAACAAGCCACCCGCCTGATTTCACGCAGTGGACTATATACAGTTATTGGAATGCGTAAACAACAATAAAGTCTACAACAGTGTTCGCTCAAGGTTGCCAATTAGTGCTCAGGGGCTTTCGACCATAACTCGCAAGGCCGGTTCCATACGTGGCAACAGTGCTAAACAAGCCACCCGCCTGATTTCACGCAGTGGACTATATACAGTTATTGGAATGCGTAAACAACAATAAAGTCTACAACACTGTTCGCTCAAGGTTGCCAATTAGTGCTCAGGGGCTTTCGACCATAACTCGCAAGGCCGGTTCCATACGTGGCAACAGTGCTAAACAAGCCACCCGCCTGATTTCACGCAGTGGACTATATACAGTTATTGGAATGCGTAAACAACAATAAAGTCTACAACACTGTTCGCTCAAGGTTGCCAATTAGTGCTCAGGGGCTTTCGACCATAACTCGCAAGGCCGGTTCCATACGTGGCAACAGCGCTAAACAAGCCACCCGCCTGATTTCACGCAGTGGACTATATACAGTTATTGGAATGCGTAAACAACAATAAAGTCTACAACACTGTTCGCTCAAGGTTGCCAATTAGTGCTCAGGGGCTTTCGACCATAACTCGCAAGGCCGGTTCCATACGTGGCAACAGCGCTAAACAAGCCACCCGCCTGATTTCACGCAGTGGACTATATACAGTTATTGGAATGCGTAAACAACAATAAAGTCTACAACACTGTTCGCTCAAGGTTGCCAATTAGTGCTCAGGGGCTTTCGACCATAACTCGCAAGGCCGGTTCCATACGTGGCAACAGCGCTAAACAAGCCACCCGCCTGATTTCACGCAGTGGACTATATACAGTTATTGGAATGCGTAAACAACAATAAAGTCTACAACACTGTTCGCTCAAGGTTGCCAATTAGTGCTCAGGGGCTTTCGACCATAACTCGCAAGGCCGGTTCCATACGTGGCAACAGCGCTAAACAAGCCACCCGCCTGATTTCACGCAGTGGACTATATACAGTTATTGGAATGCGTAAACAACAATAAAGTCTACAACACTGTTCGCTCAAGGTTGCCAATTAGTGCTCAGGGGCTTTCGACCATAACTCGCAAGGCCGGTTCCATACGTGGCAACAGCGCTAAACAAGCCACCCGCCTGATTTCACGCAGTGGACTATATACAGTTATTGGAATGCGTAAACAACAATAAAGTCTACAACACTGTTCGCTCAAGGTTGCCAATTAGTGCTCAGGGGCTTTCGACCATAACTCGCAAGGCCGGTTCCATACGTGGCAACAGCGCTAAACAAGCCACCCGCCTGATTTCACGCAGTGGACTATATACAGTTATTGGAATGCGTAAACAACAATAAAGTCTACAACACTGTTCGCTCAAGGTTGCCAATTAGTGCTCAGGGGCTTTCGACCATAACTCGCAAGGCCGGTTCCATACGTGGCAACAGCGCTAAACAAGCCACCCGCCTGATTTCACGCAGTGGACTATATACAGTTATTGGAATGCGTAAACAACAATAAAGTCTACAACACTGTTCGCTCAAGGTTGCCAATTAGTGCTCAGGGGCTTTCGACCATAACTCGCAAGGCCGGTTCCATACGTGGCAACAGCGCTAAACAAGCCACCCGCCTGATTTCACGCAGTGGACTATATACAGTTATTGGAATGCGTAAACAACAATAAAGTCTACAACACTGTTCGCTCAAGGTTGCCAATTAGTGCTCAGGGGCTTTCGACCATAACTCGCAAGGCCGGTTCCATACGTGGCAACAGTGCTAAACAAGCCACCCGCCTGATTTCACGCAGTGGACTATATACAGTTATTGGAATGCGTAAACAACAATAAAGTCTACAACACTGTTCGCTCAAGGTTGCCAATTAGTGCTCAGGGGCTTTCGACCATAACTCGCAAGGCCGGTTCCATACGTGGCAACAGCGCTAAACAAGCCACCCGCCTGATTTCACGCAGTGGACTATATACAGTTATTGGAATGCGTAAACAACAATAAAGTCTACAACACTGTTCGCTCAAGGTTGCCAATTAGTGCTCAGGGGCTTTCGACCATAACTCGCAAGGCCGGTTCCATACGTGGCAACAGCGCTAAACAAGCCACCCGCCTGATTTCACGCAGTGGACTATATACAGTTATTGGAATGCGTAAACAACAATAAAGTCTACAACACTGTTCGCTCAAGGTTGCCAATTAGTGCTCAGGGGCTTTCGACCATAACTCGCAAGGCCGGTTCCATACGTGGCAACAGCGCTAAACAAGCCACCCGCCTGATTTCACGCAGTGGACTATATACAGTTATTGGAATGCGTAAACAACAATAAAGTCTACAACACTGTTCGCTCAAGGTTGCCAATTAGTGCTCAGGGGCTTTCGACCATAACTCGCAAGGCCGGTTCCATACGTGGCAACAGCGCTAAACAAGCCACCCGCCTGATTTCACGCAGTGGACTATATACAGTTATTGGAATGCGTAAACAACAATAAAGTCTACAACACTGTTCGCTCAAGGTTGCCAATTAGTGCTCAGGGGCTTTCGACCATAACTCGCAAGGCCGGTTCCATACGTGGCAACAGCGCTAAACAAGCCACCCGCCTGATTTCACGCAGTGGACTATATACAGTTATTGGAATGCGTAAACAACAATAAAGTCTACAACACTGTTCGCTCAAGGTTGCCAATTAGTGCTCAGGGGCTTTCGACCATAACTCGCAAGGCCGGTTCCATACGTGGCAACAGCGCTAAACAAGCCACCCGCCTGATTTCACGCAGTGGACTATATACAGTTATTGGAATGCGTAAACAACAATAAAGTCTACAACACTGTTCGCTCAAGGTTGCCAATTAGTGCTCAGGGGCTTTCGACCATAACTCGCAAGGCCGGTTCCATACGTGGCAACAGCGCTAAACAAGCCACCCGCCTGATTTCACGCAGTGGACTATATACAGTTATTGGAATGCGTAAACAACAATAAAGTCTACAACAGTGTTCGCTCAAGGTTGCCAATTAGTGCTCAGGGGCTTTCGACCATAACTCGCAAGGCCGGTTCCATACGTGGCAACAGCGCTAAACAAGCCACCCGCCTGATTTCACGCAGTGGACTATATACAGTTATTGGAATGCGTAAACAACAATAAAGTCTACAACACTGTTCGCTCAAGGTTGCCAATTAGTGCTCAGGGGCTTTCGACCATAACTCGCAAGGCCGGTTCCATACGTGGCAACAGCGCTAAACAAGCCACCCGCCTGATTTCACGCAGTGGACTATATACAGTTATTGGAATGCGTAAACAACAATAAAGTCTACAACACTGTTCGCTCAAGGTTGCCAATTAGTGCTCAGGGGCTTTCGACCATAACTCGCAAGGCCGGTTCCATACGTGGCAACAGCGCTAAACAAGCCACCCGCCTGATTTCACGCAGTGGACTATATACAGTTATTGGAATGCGTAAACAACAATAAAGTCTACAACAGTGTTCGCTCAAGGTTGCCAATTAGTGCTCAGGGGCTTTCGACCATAACTCGCAAGGCCGGTTCCATACGTGGCAACAGCGCTAAACAAGCCACCCGCCTGATTTCACGCAGTGGACTATATACAGTTATTGGAATGCGTAAACAACAATAAAGTCTACAACACTGTTCGCTCAAGGTTGCCAATTAGTGCTCAGGGGCTTTCGACCATAACTCGCAAGGCCGGTTCCATACGTGGCAACAGTGCTAAACAAGCCACCCGCCTGATTTCACGCAGTGGACTATATACAGTTATTGGAATGCGTAAACAACAATAAAGTCTACAACACTGTTCGCTCAAGGTTGCCAATTAGTGCTCAGGGGCTTTCGACCATAACTCGCAAGGCCGGTTCCATACGTGGCAACAGCGCTAAACAAGCCACCCGCCTGATTTCACGCAGTGGACTATATACAGTTATTGGAATGCGTAAACAACAATAAAGTCTACAACACTGTTCGCTCAAGGTTGCCAATTAGTGCTCAGGGGCTTTCGACCATAACTCGCAAGGCCGGTTCCATACGTGGCAACAGCGCTAAACAAGCCACCCGCCTGATTTCACGCAGTGGACTATATACAGTTATTGGAATGCGTAAACAACAATAAAGTCTACAACAGTGTTCGCTCAAGGTTGCCAATTAGTGCTCAGGGGCTTTCGACCATAACTCGCAAGGCCGGTTCCATACGTGGCAACAGCGCTAAACAAGCCACCCGCCTGATTTCACGCAGTGGACTATATACAGTTATTGGAATGCGTAAACAACAATAAAGTCTACAACACTGTAGGCTATGGTTCTCGGAATTACGGCGTCTGGCAGTTATTGCAATGGATAGATAACAAACACTACAGCACTGTACTAAAGGAGAAGGATCATACTCGCCTTCTGACAGAGTTAAATATCTGCTTACAGATACAGTAGTGGATTCTTTGTATTGTAAAAACAAAGGTTTGCGTACACAGACAATTTATGTTAGTTTAATGACTAAGAAGATGCAAATCTAGCCTCCGTATTCAGGAGTGTCCGTTGATGAGAGAGTTTTATTAAAGATCCCTATATCACGGGACTGAGGATTAAAAACTTGTCCGTAAAATACATGGGTCTGTAAAATGGAGGTATCTGTAAGGTGAGGTTTTACTGTATATATATATAATGTACATTGTAAATGTAATAAAACATTTGTAAAATACTAATTGTTGTTTCGGAGTGACTTTTTGAACGCAGTATATTAAGCAAAATGTTAAGGTAATGGAAAAACATTTACACAACACTTTAAACATTTACCTGCGGAGTATACACGTTAATTGTTAGGCAGTCTTCACTTACGACGTTCTTCAGTATGGGGGCCTCTTGGATACAATCCACAACGTGGAAGTCAGTGAGGTTCTTAACACCCGTCCAGTTTCCTATGGGTACCGGAGCCTGAAACATCATGCCGCATATTAGTCCTCTTTCCACATGCTTTCGCTGCCATTCTTAAAAATAATGAATAATATTTAAACAGGTTGAAACCAAGTACAATATTCATATTTGCGGTCCTCAAACACAACTTCAACCATCGTGCATCGAGAGGAATTATTGCTACTTATCAGAAGGAAAATGGTTTGCAAGTACTAAGAAAGGTTACGACTGTCGCTTAAACTAAGGTGAGAAAGAAATATATCTTTCGAAGTAAGCTTATATTGTCTGGGAACTAAATGTGTGTGTGTGTGTGTGTGTGTGTGTGTGTGTGTGTTTGTGGAAGAGAGTTGTTGTGTGTGTGTGACAAACAGAGGGAGAGAGAGGGAGAGAGAGAGATTATAAAAAGGGAATGTAACTTGAATGTAAACAAACATATTGGAAGTTAAAGGGAACTGCGTTTTTTAATATGGCCATGTTTTTAACTGTGCTATTTTCTAAAAAATTAGGTTGAGTTTAACGGCTTTTTGCATTCTTCACGCGTTGTCACTTTTCTTTATTTAACTAATTTCGGGAGACTTCCATCCGTCTCCAGCACTGTTTAAACGTGTTACAACTAAAGGCTTAAAATATAAAATTCCGTTTATCCTAATCAATCATAATATTATTATAGAACTTTACAAGAAAAAATATATTTAAATCACTACATTTGTATAATAACAATTAGAAGAAATTACCAGAACACAAGAAATAAAGCAAGTAATTGAGAGACTTTATCTCTTAATTAATTGACTTAAATTAATGTTTGAATCTAACGGCTGCAGCGTAGACTGAAGGAATTCGGGGGGGGGGGGTTAACTTTCTCCGTACCAAACAGGCTGGGTTACCCGGTGGTAAACCTAACATAACATTACTTCCATAACAAGGTGGCGAAACTTGTTTATGGATGACGTGTAGGCATCTACAGAATTTTACACAAATAAACCTACATCACTTGTTCCTGAATTATACGTATGTGCCACTTTAAATTCTTTTTATTTGTAAATCTCAGGTTTTACTAGTAATTCTTAGAGTTTATCAATATGAAGATTTTATAAATGAGAAATGGGTTTTTCGTTACTTTACCATTAGAATTTAGAAGATGCTGGGTTTTGCCAATGACAGTTGGTAAATGTTTACTTGGAAATCAAACAATGTTTATATTTGTGTACTTACTAGCACCGATCGCGTTCCTTAAAATAAGGTTATGTTATTTTACCATTAGAGCTTTTAAGGTGCTGGGTTTTGCCAATGACAGTTGGTAAATGTTTGCTTGGAAATCAAACAATGTTTATATTTGTGTACTTACTAGCACCGATCGCGTTCCTTAAAATAAGGTTAGGTTATTTTACCATTAGAGTTTGGAAGATGCTGGGTTTTGCCAATGATAGTTGGTAAATGTTTGCTTGGAAATCAAACAATGTTTATATTTGTGTACTTACTAGCACCGATCGCGTTCCTTAAAATAAGGTTAGGTTACTTTACCATTAGAGCTTTTAAGGTGCTGGGTTTTGCCAATGATAGTTGGTAAATGTTTGCTTGGAAATCAAACAATGTTTATATTTGTGTACTTACTAGCACCGATCGCGTTCCTTAAAATAAGGTTAGGTTACTTTACCATTAGAGCTTTTAAGGTGCTGGGTTTTGCCAATGATAGTTGGTAAATGTTTGCTTGGAAATCAAACAATGTTTATATTTGTGTACTTACTAGCACCGATCGCGTTCCTTAAAATAAGGTTAGGTTACTTTACCATTAGAGCTTTTAAGGTGCTGGGTTTTGCCAATGATAGTTGGTAAATGTTTGCTTGGAAATCAAACAATGTTTATATTTGTGTACTTACTAGCACCGATCGCGTTTATTAAAATAAGGTTAGGTTATTTTACCATTAGAGCTTTTAAGGTGCTGGGTTTTGCCAATGACAGTTGGTAAATGTTTGCTTGGAAATCAAACAATGTTTATATTTGTGTACTTACTAGCACCGATCGCGTTCCTTAAAATAAGGTTAGGTTACTTTACCATTAGAGTTTGGAAGATGCTGGGTTTTGCCAATGATAGTTGGTAAATGTTTGCTTAGAAATCAAACAATGTTTATATTTGTGTCCTTACTAGCACCGATCGCGTTCATTAAAATATGGTTAGGTTACTTTAGGCTGCGTCGGGTTAGGTTAGGATAAACAACATTTACCTCAGTTATCTTTAAAACTTAATATTTACCAAGTTCGAAATAAAAGAGGATGACAGAACCGTTCGAACTTTACCGTTTACGATTTGGTAAATTTTAGGTTTTACTGGAAAATCCTAAAATTTAGTAATACATTGACTTCTTCAGTAAAATGTACATTGTCAAACGCAATGTTACATACAAGATTGTAAGCGCCCGGAGACTATACTTTGACTTAAAGTAGAATAGGATAAGGTCTGTGTCAGGGTAGGGATGCGATGTTGTCAGTTCGAACGTATAGACAGTCAACCCACCACTGCCAGCTACTGAAATTGCAGAACGAAGCAAGCTACACCACTAGTAAATTACTCCACCATTGTTACGATGTCACTGAGCGACGAACGGAAGTTTAACGTCGAATTGGCAACCAGGCTTATCCACGCAGCAAGATGTGAATTTCCTATTAGCTCAGACGGCTGTAGTCCCCACTCCCTCTCGTCGATTCCCCCTAAGCAGAATCCAATTCTGTTTTAAATTAAACTATAGTAACCAGAGTGATCTTAATTTGGCAAAACGTCGTCGACCTGGGGCCACAGAAATATAGCGTATTTTAATCGTCCAACCAATTTTAATGTTAAAATCTCATATACATTTTCCTACGGGCTTTCCAGTTTACATTTAATTACCTTCAATTTTATTTAATTTTATTTCTATTATTTTCATATTACTCAACCTCACTTCCATTGTTCGTTTACTGACCACCTCCTTCTCCTCTTTCCTTTCCCTGATTTAAACCACTTACCTAGTCTATAAGAAAGTAATAATCTATCTCTCTTGTCGTGTTTTATTACATATGTATTCCAAGAGATAGACCTCTCAGGAGAACACATTCCTGAATTGTTTCAAAACCGAATTAGCCACCGATAACGCTTTTTTGCTATTATCGAGGTCATGGATCCTTTGAGAGACAATCTGGTTTAAATACTATACTTGAATTCTGCGCTATTGAATCTTAAATTAAATTAAATAATAAACATTAATTGGAAAATAACATTATTTTATTTTATTTATCAATTATATATTGTACAGAATTTTCAATTTTTATTATTACGATTATTTAAATTTAGTTCTAATTGACTCTCGGTAAATGGTGTTTTATGTGATTACTTTGATGAATACATATACCTTATCAATAATTACCCTCTAATAGTTAACAAATTATTTAACTTGTCCTAATTTTAATCATTGCCCAAGTGGTTTATTTAATGGATGATTAGTTTTGAATTGTTTGTATAGTTAACATTCATTACAATTTGATTTGACTAAATTATACTATGTAAATAAATACCCATAGGTGGGCAAAATAGACTTTTACTGTTTCTAACTTAACTTCCTTATCAATTATGTTAGTTATATTGTATTACCATGTTACGTATTTGTACCTGAACATTTAATTAAGTTATTTATTTCTCAATTTATTATTCAACTAACTTGTGTTGCATAGATAGTCTTCATTTGATATTACATTATTTCATTTAAGGTTTTTTAACAAATATCCCTTATTATGATTTCTGAACAAAATAAACTACTCTTAAACCTAGTATGTGATTCTGCATATATTTTATAGACATTTAATATTCATGCACACAACAAGATTAAATCTGAACAAAATGCTATTAATATTTCAAATTAAACATTTTCGTTAATATGTATTTATTAAATTAGGTTTTGATAAATTCATCTTGAAAATAAAGGCTATTTAAAAACAAGTATTTTCCCCTAACGAGTGTAGTCAAGATTAAAGTTTATGTTTATATTTTGAATTAATTTACTTATTACATTTGGAATATTAAAGAATTAAATATTTTTTAAAAGAAAGAACTAAAACTTTGTAAAAACCTGGTCAGGATGTCTTCAATTCTTTTCAGCATACTGCTTCTGATTTCTTGGTACTGGTAAATCAAATGAACTTAATTTCTGGTCGCTTCCTCTTGTTCTTGGAATTTCTGTATTGGTGCCGGCACCTCCCAGTCTACCCCTCACAAAACTATTCCATTTTAAGATGTCTGACTTCTTACTATTTTAAACAGTTCCACCATATACTGACAGCACACTGGATAAGGCACGGCGCGGCGAGGTGAGGCGCATGCCGCGAGGCGAGACGTTTTTGCCTTGCCTTGCTGCGCTTTGCCCGATGGTTAGTAGCAGCAAGGCGTCCCCAGTTCCAGTATACTTTTGGTTCTAAAATATATTTGAATACAAATTCAAATAATATGACACACTTTATTTTCGTGTCAATAAAATTGTTAAGACATCTCTACCTTTAATACTAAGTAACTTACCCCTAACCTATAACTTTTCACCCGTTCTGAACTCCCAAAATAGTCATACAATAGACAAAATATACAGAAAAATAAACTTCTCATTGAAATGGTCCAGCTGAAGTAGATTTTACAGTGTGTTTTATGTTCGGTCAGCTGTCACGCTGGAATGTGCTGACGTCAACTTTTTATTTCTTTGTGATTCACTAACTTTAGAGCGATTTGAGCAAGAAATGAATAAATTTTGTAAAAGGTGTATTATTATTAATTGTCACTCACTACAGGTTAAAAAATATATTTGAACTTGATTGGATGAATAAAAACGTATTTTAATAAAGATTGAAAATTTGTACAATATATGTATATATATATATATATATATATATATATATATATATATATATATATATATATATATATATATATATATATAAAGAACTAAGTCAAAATACAAATACAAGAATTATAATTGAATTTACAATTCAAAGCTTTTCGTTGGCTAACAGTACCAACATCATCAGGAATATTAAACAATTAAGATTTTAATATTAAACAATTTTAATTGTTTAATATTCCTGATGATGTTGGTACTGTTAGCCAACGAAAAGCTTTGAATCGTAAATTCAATTATAATTCTTGTATTTGTATTTTGACTTAGTTCTTTATTAATACACAAGAACACATATTGGTATATATATATATATATATATATATATATATATATATATATATATATATATATATACATACATAGAAAGAGAGAGAGAGAGAGAGAGAGAGAGAGAGAGAGAGAGAGAGTTAATAGAAGGAATTGAATAACAATCTATTGCTAAATGTTGCTTGTTCTCTAACACTTTAACAAAAATAATGCTTCTTTTACTATAAAATTTATCCCAACAGTACAAAACACTTATTGACGCTGTCCCCGCGCTTGCGTAGAACAATTTGTGTCATGCCTTTTGCCCGACGCACAAAAATTGACGAGCCTGTACAAAGCGCCTTAAGGCACTGCCTCGCCGCGCCTTACCATGCCTCATCCAGTGTGCGGCAGCTCCATTTAAACCCATGCAAATCATTTCACTTACGCAAAACGCCGCGCCGCGCCTTACCTTATCCAGTGTACTGTCGGCCTTAGTCGGCGTTCTGGAGAGTGTCTAAAAACGATGCTATCTGCCTCGTTTGCAACCTTAGGCTTCTTTTGCTTCCTTAGTGAGCAATAATATTTATGTTCCTATGACAACGAGCGGTTGTTTGTGGTCCATTTCTTGGGATTTTCACTTATAGGCTATAGAACCGATGTTTTTGTTAAGTTGATTTCTTAGATTTTCTTTACTTCCTCAGCCATCTTCCACCTTTATTTTTGTTCAATTTATTTTTTTTTATTTTAGCTTCCTGGTCTATCACTCACGCTACAGTCAGCCATCTTGCCATATTTTTACAAGCGTTAATCGCGGATGTACACTTTCAAATGCCTTCATTGGCCCTGCTGTGAGACTATCTGTATGTCTACTACAAAACGTGAGACCTCGAGAACGAGGCTAGCCCTTAGGATATACCTTGTTTAAAACTAGGTTATTTGATAACATTTCAATTTATTAATATTTATTACATTTATTTTAACTTTACTTGATTATTATTTTTATTATTTATTGGAATTTATTACGCTAAATTATTATTTTCTCATATTTACTTAACATGGGCTTTCTTGAGAATTATCATGTGTGTTGCAACGGTAGTTTTAGTAATTTTTGTTTCCAAACAAAAACATCTTATTATAACGCCAGTTTCAACAGAAATCGTAACATGGAAAACACCTAAGTAAACTTAATATTTATAGAAAATGACAAGGTTTCTCAGGGATCTAAATTAAATATACGGAATTTACTTGCCTGTAAACAGACATTGAAACTAGCACAACTGTGTGTTGGTGAAGCTGGCAACACAAATAAAATAATGGGAGCCATCGCTGTCTAGTTGTCAACTTTATTACCCTGGAACTGGTTCAGTAACAGTATAATTAAACACTCCAGACAAACCATTGCTCTTAGAAAGTTACATCGTGAAAATGCTTGAATTTAAAGTATGATTTGTAAATCAGAAGATAAGGCATTGTCTGAAACTAATTGAAAGAAGTAACCTTTTAGCCGGACCATCTGCAAAGGCCTACTTATAAACAAGTTTTTGATCTAAAAAAAGAAATGAAATATATGTATGTATGTTTTAATTTTCCTGTTTAAAATATAAAATAATTTATCTATCCCTTTGTGATTATTAACTTTAAAGTAAGGTCTAATTGAAAGATATGTTTTGCAAAAACAGTTCGGGAAATTGAGTTTGGGAACTGGAGTATATATATATATATGGGTGTGTGTTTGCATTCATCAGGATTTAATTTGTTTTATTATAAATAAACTTTTGAATTTATGTTTTCTTGGTCTGTTATTTAAAAAACGAATAATTTAAGAAATAAAGTAGGGAAGAATAAAAAAAATATTGGAAGTTATCATGAAGAGAAAAGAATTTTATAATTACAGATTTTCAATAATAAGTGTATTATCTTTTGAATTTTCTAGCATCATGTCAAATTTGTCATACTTTCGCAAGCTTTAATATTTGTGAAAATTCAGATAAACCTCGTTTTCTGATACGTAATACTTATCATTTTCTGACATTAAATTTTTTTTTCAAATGATGTGTGTGTGTAATATGTACATATTTGTATATTATATATATATATATATATATATATATATATATATATATATATATATATATATATATATATGATATGATGAATAAATATTATCTGGAGTACATCCGTTCATTCTGCAGTGCATAAATTCGCAGTTCCGACGTTTAGCTAGAATCTCATCTAGCATTCATCTGACTCACTATTCATCTGTTGTTGAGTTCACCTCGTCAATGCTAGATGTTCTAGCGAAACGTCAGAACTGCGAATTTATGCACTGCAGAATGAACGGATGTACTCCAGATAATATTTATTCATCATATTTTTCCATCCGTGGAGGAATATGTATCACCATATATATATATATATATATATATATATATATATATATATATATATATATGTATACATATATATATATATATATATATATATATATATATATATATATATATGATTGGAATGGCCCCGTATAAACTTAAGACTCGGATTAAGACTTCTTCTAGACCAATCCAGAAACAACCTTCGGTCCTGTCCAAGGTTTTATGAAACATAAACAAATTCTACCATACCCTCAATATTACTGCATGAAACCATTGAGCCTTTCTCTTCAAAATTAAGCGGTAGAGTTTTCTCCCTACGCTTTTCCCACGAAAATGTTGTACCAGGAGTTGGATGGTTTTGAGCTTTAAGTCGAGAACTAAAAAACTTAGTTAATCTTTTTGCAATGTATAAATTCGAGTTGGGTCATTGCATACTGCTTGAGAAAATGAGGCCCAGATTCGTCCTAACATTGAACTATGACCAGAGTCTGAATAGTCTTACCTTAATCTGTTATCTTCTGCACCTACCTTGAACCTGAGTTTACCCAGCGGAGGCTCTGCGTACGGGATTCCTCGGAACACTCGCATGTATGTACCAGGAGTGGACTTCGATTCCTCCAGTCTTCCCAGAATGGTCCCAGTGCTGAGCTCGATTGTAAGTCCATCATCAGCTGATTCGCTTGGTTATTACATGAAAAACACGCACTTCTTACTTAATATCTAGTAATATACTAGGTGTGTAATTGGAACACACACACACACACACAGACACAAACACACACACACACACACACACACACACACACACACACGAACTGTTCAATGTTCCTTTACTAGCAGATACCTAGAGTAGGGATTACAACAGCTTCTTATAAGTTACAAAATATTGTTTAAATATTCTACTTTTAGCATGTAGTCAAGTTTCTAATAATGTATTACATTGAAAAGGAGTAATACATATTACTTCGACCAGAAATGGTAATAATTATTAATATCGGAGGAATATTGTTTGATATATTCCTATATTAACCTTGTTCACTCGAGAACAGTCCATTCAGATATATGACTCGATTCGATCCGTTGATCCTTGAAATAATGTCTAAATCTCGCACAACATGAAGTGTAATCGAGATACACCACTTATTAAGAAACTACGTCAAGTGTTTTGGTTGGGACGGTTTTTACATCGTTTTTTAATTAAATATTAAAACACTTTTGGCAACTAATCTATAACGTTACTTGTGGGAGATTAGATAGGGCATAAACCTTTAATAATTATGAAAACACGAATGTAATTAATCTATAAAAATGCTTACAGATTAGATAATACATAGTTAGTATTCATATTAGGTGATAAATTTGAGTCACTAGGTAAACTATCATTTCACGAGAAGCATTGTACATTAATTGGGGTAGTATACAAATTAAATTATTTAGGATAACACTGACACAACGAAGAAAACGTTCGAATGTAAAAACGCCAAAATATCGTATTTGTCTATAAAGAGTATCAGGTGTTTCAGCATATTCAATGTAGACCAGGCACAAGTAAGAGGTGAAAAGGGCGTTGGACTGGTTTATTATTAAACAAAGTGGGCCTCATTAAATTAAAACATTATTTTTTTTATGTGTATGTTTTATTATATGTCTAGTTTACATAATTTTCTACATGCTTTG
The DNA here is from genome assembly GCA_036971475.1 of Prosapia bicincta. Lineage (NCBI taxonomy): Eukaryota > Metazoa > Arthropoda > Insecta > Hemiptera > Cercopidae > Prosapia > Prosapia bicincta. The sequence goes on from JBAIZL010000004.1 coordinate 221,377,984, forward strand.
ATCATAAGTTAGACGTATTTAATAGTAATTTAACAGAGTTAATGCACTTAAAAATTTTAAAAAAAATTGTTTTACTGAGGCATGCGTATTTTGTCAGATCTTTAAAACTGACTGCTATTGCTGCTTTATTATGTTTTTCAGTTTATTTTACATTAGAACCATTTTAAAACTACTTCTTATACCTCAAATAACACCTTCCAAATTTTAGTATGGTGTCGTAGTGACGAGGGAAACTGTGAAATCCGAGCGAAATCTCTATCTCTTTCTCTCTCTCTCTCTCTCTCTCTCTCTCTCTCTATCTATCTATCTATCTTTCTATATATATTTAAATAAAATAACTTTCATAAACAAGAATATACGAGTATTACTTCACTTTATTGTTGATTGAAGCTTTTCGCTAATTTACATTATTAGCATTTTCAAAATTTATAAATCACTGTCCAGTTATGTGACTAGAGTAAGAACAGTCTATATACAGAGTAATATTCTAAGGCAGAAGTTTTACCTCGAGGAGCTTCTGGTTACAAAACAGAACACACCTTTTTTTAGATTATATTAATTTTAAAAAAAATTATGTTCTTAATAACTAAAGAAATGTCAGGTTGGGTTTTTGCGGGACTAACGTAGCCAATGCCTCGTATTTTCTCCTGATCATCATTATTTTTTATTTACCACTCTAAAAAATTTTACCACCTAAACATCTTTGAAAAACGTTTCTTAGTTTCAGCGATTAAATTCCTTGTTGTCAACGCTTTAGTAATGTTTTACCTCCTTATTAATTTTAGTTCTTAAACTTCCTTTAGTGACAGCGATATTATCGTATCACCGCTTTCGTAAAATGGAGCGACCATTTCAGTAAAACTATATTTCTTATTATAATACATTTTTCGTTTGTAAAAATTCAACATAAACTATACAATGTCTTTTCATCAAAATAAAAAAAAATTCTTCTTGACCCTTCAATTACAATGAAATATAATTTGAAGGAGGAGACTAGTTAAACCCAACATATTTACTCTTTCTGTATACAAGTAAAAAAAATATACTATGCACCCACATCAATACAGGTTAATCTAACATAGGCGTTTTTTATACTTACAATTTGCAACTCAACAATAATCAACAACCCGTCGACATAATTTTTATTTAACAACTATTTTCAATAAACCGAAATAAGAATTCTATTTTAACAGATTTTATTCTTTATTCTTTAATATTTTAATTCTTTTAAAAGCAAACCTTTATAGGTTATCTAGAGTGGCAGAATATTATCTAAACGTATGTTTGTGAAAATTCTAAAGACATGTGTAAGAACTGTAGAATTTACCACTCGTATTATTTACAAATCCCAATGAATACGATTTAATTAATTAATTTATTTATATCGATTTTATGAGGTGTTTTAAATTTATCGATGTTTTTAATACACATTAATACAATCTGAATAAAAAAAAAAATTAAATGTGAAACTTTTACCAATGAAGACGTAAATTACAGATACTTACGAAAAAGACACACTTTGGAAGATTGCCACCAGCGCACATGCTAATACAGAGCTCAGTTTAAACACAGCCATTATTTCTTTTCACTTGGAAGATTCGACAGGTTATAAGTGCACCAGATTTTATACTTCAGTTGACATTTGGAGTGTATTGATAAGGAATCCACTTAATGCAATAGCAAAATCGATTCCCTCTGGCGATAATTACTATTCATGCCCAGTCATCTTCTATTCTGATTGTGTACGCAAATTCAAGGACACAATCATTGTGTTCGTTTAATAGCATTGTAGTTATTTAATACGATTGGTTTGTCCTAGTTACATAACACAATATTTACAAACATAAAAATACAGGCCAAAATGTATCTCAACATTTACCACAACATGTATTGCGTTTTACATTATTTTAGGGAGTGTTGCGGGTAAGTTAAACATATAATTATCATACAATAACCTTGCACCATACGTATTTATTTTACTCGTTCCTCTCTCATCCTTTTTTAACTCTTGGTGTAACGGGTAGCTGCTATCAGTGGCTCTATCTTAAGCCTGGGACACACTTGCCTTCCGATCCGATTCTGCTCCAAAAATCTGATCGGTGCGGAATGAGCACACTGTTGCTTCTCCTTTCTGGTTTTGCAGTAGTCCAACTCACCATCGCCACTCTTTGTGCCGGTCTCGCTAGTCTCGAAAGGTACTTTGCGCTAATGCTGGAACATTTTAGCAACTTAGATTTAGCTATTCTTAAGAACAAAACTACCAATATCTAAAACATTGAAAAAATAATTAGGGTTATCATGTCTATTGTTAGTTGATCGAATTCTTACAAACAAAACTTGCCAATATATAAAATATGTGCTGAATAAATAAGCGACTGAAAATTTGCAGTGACCCACATGTGGACAGTGTGTTATTCTCATAAAATCGTGCAAATTAAGGTGGGCTTGGACACATTTACTAAGCGCCTTAGTCAAACACATACACAAACAAAAATACAGATAAAAAAGTATCACTACATTAAACACATTTATAATGATTATTACCTTTTCTTAGCGAGTGTAGTGGATAAACACCTTTTATTGGCCCAATTAGGGCGCAGGTCTACTTTAGATTAAGGCACCACTGTTTCCCGTTCTCCTTAAACTAAATGATTGTTAAGCAAAAACTTTGTACCACATATATTTTACTTGGTTCTTTCTTCAGCTAAACCTATTTATAAACCATCGGCAACCACTATATTTACGTAGAATAAAGTGAAGCGGTAGACTATGCATGACCTCAAGTTACTTAACAGAAGCTAACAGATAAAGACGAACAAAGAATAACAGCAACATTTTAAATAACTAGGTTATTGTTATTCTCACAATATCGTGCAAATTAAGGTGGGAGGGGCAAGTTATGCGGTTAAATGAAGATAGAGTGCTGCGAAAGATTCCGGTATGAGTTAATACTAAGACAAGAGCACGTTCTCGGAACCGATGAGTGGATGAAGAGAGGTAAGATGCTAAATCACTGGGGGCCTGAAATTGGAGTGAGACTGTCAAGCAAAGAGCCAGCTAAGGGTCAAGCCGACCTGTAGACCCGTGTGGAAGTCGTAGTACTTCAGAAGAACCCCAGCCATGAAGCTTTCTACCTCTTGGTACTAAGAAAAATTAATACACTTACCATAAGCTATAGTTATTCACGAGACAATGATATAGTTTCTCATCAAGAGGGAAAATAAATACAGAGTCATTTCTCTAAGCACAGTTGTCTTTATCAGTGTAACACTCTCGCCACTTTTAGGGGGTATTAATAGTACGACATACGAGTATTCTTCATCTTCAAGTCAGTGTATTAGATGTATCCCAACATTATTATTCCTCTTGGTGTACAGTAGTTGCCAGATAGGAGGACGCCTCTTAAGTAGGAGGGAAAACAACCGGTTTATGTAGTCTGCACTCGAGCATGATATTAAATGACACCTGATCATTAGAACGAATTATAGTTGGATTTAAAACCGAAATGGGTTCTGCGTAGGTGAAATCGGCCAGAGGGAGTAGGGATTACAGCCGTCTGAGCTAATAGGAAATTCACATCTTGCTGCGTGGTTGAGCATTGTTGCCAATTAGACGTTAAACTTCCGTTCGACGTTCAGTGACATCGTAACTGTGGTGGAGTGATTTATTAGTGGTATAGCTTACTTCGTTCTGCAATTACAGTCAATGGCAGTGGCGGGTTGACTGTCATTGCGTTCGAACTGACAACATCGCATCCCTACCCTGACACAGACCCTATCCTATTCTACTTTAAGTCAAAGTATAGTCTCCGGGCGTACAATCTTGTATGTAACATTGCGTTTGACAATGTACATGTTACTGTAGAAGGCAGTGTATATGCTAAATTTTAGGATTTTCCAGTAAAACCTAAAATATACCAACTCGTAATGGTAAAAGTTCGAACTGTTCTATCATCATCATTCATTTCGAACTTGGTAAATATTAAGTTTTAGAGATAACTGAGGTAAATGTTGCTTAATCTAACCTAACCCGACGTAGCCAAAAGCAACCTAACCTTACCTTAATTATTTTACTATTTACCTTTGTTACAAATGTCATCACCTTATTAACTTCTAATGCTCACCAGTCTTTGTCTTGCTAAATTTACTTGCTCTTAAACTTCCAAAGTTCACCAGTGAACTATCCATAAATATTTACCCCCTCCTTACTTTTCCACCTTCTTATTTTCAAAGCTCACCACATCTTGCAAATTCTACCATCTCCTTACCTTGCTAAGTTTACCAGATTCATATCTTTCGAAGTTTCTCAGCTACGAAACTTCTAATGTACACCAGTCTTTGTTTTTCAAATCTCGCCAGTTTATTATCTTTCAATGTTTATCATTATTTACTGTTACTCAGAACTTACTGTTAGTAATTCTATTCTGAACCCTTTTTTCTTCTATATGCATTGAATTTTTTGAGACAATCTGACAGTTTTAACCAACTACATTTGCCTATTTCTTCCACACCTGACGATGTCGGCCACATCCGGCGAAACAAAGAGTGAAACATGGAAAGTATCAAAGATAATAACAAGTTTTATAAAATCTACGCACCTAAATAAGCAATTATTGAAATCGGGAATTGATCATAAATATCAAATAGGTATAAAAATTCCGAAAAGCTATAATTATATAAAATTTACTTTTTAAATAAAATAATATCAAATGTAAGGTATTGGATTATTTACACATAAAGAGCTAGCGCTCTTGTGTACGAAAGACAAACTATCGCTAGAGAGGGGATTTGTGTACGCGATGTTAACAAAATTCTCTTCGACGGAACGTATTAAATTGACTTTGCGTCGATATTGGCGTCTGAGATTCCAGACAGCGTCGAGGAAGCTGGTGATTTACTAAAGCATCTGATTCCACCTTGTGCGCTGGAATTTATTTCCCGTTTACTCAGTAAATGTTTCCGGTTTTACTGATAGTCGCTAATTGAATGGAACGGTTTTCCTATTTGATAAACATAATTATCGCTCGTTGTGTCAATATTAAAACCGAAAACCATATTTAATGTTCATAATAGTCTTATAATATTTTAAATAACAAACCCAATAGCTTTATTTAATTTGCTTCACTTTATGTACATTTCGGTTACCAGGTAACCATCTTTAGAAGTACTGAACAAAATTAATTTTATTTACAACGTAACATATATAGCAAAAAATATTGAGGTTATAAATTTATTATTTTTTAAATTTATTAAATATTTATCAATATTTTTTGCTATATATGTTACGTTGTAAATTAAATTAATTTGTTCAGTACTTCTGAAGATGGTTTCCTGGTAACCGAAATGTACATCAAGTGATTAAATAAAGTATATTGTGGTTATTGGGTTTGTTATTTAATTATTATAACATTAGGCCACAGTTGCTCAAGAAATCATTAAAAAAAGTTATAATAGTCTAATCAAATAAAACAAAAAACACAATGCTTTTGTTTTACGTGGGGCAAGTGCATTTCTAATATATAATGGAGTCAATGAGAGATGTAATAATTAGTTTTAGCGTACTCAATGTGTTTCCGCACATTATTTGTTAGCGCTTATATTTTCCCTACTAAAGATGTATATGCAGATGGAAAATCATTTAATTATGTCATTTTATTCAATGAATTTCTTTCTTTTTTATATACCACATTCAAGCAAAATTCCACTTTTTCCAATCTCTTTAAGGTTAATGACAGATCACAAACAAATTCATGCTTTTACAAAATAGACTCTACGTTTCAATTTTTCATCCGAAAATCCTTTTAAAGAGCCAAAAGTTTATTAATAATATTAAACCATAATTTACAGTTTATAACATTCATAATTCATATTTTAACGTAAAATAAATCGAATAACATTATTCTTAATAAAATAACATTTGCAAGTCAAATTGCACTCCTAGAGAAATCAAACTTTGATCACAATTAATGTAGATAAATCACAGTAAAACACACAAACCTCCATACTTATTAACAGAGGCGTCATTTAATTATTAAACAACTAAAATCATTATAATACTCGTGCATACATACAACACCTAGGTAGATCAAAAAAATATACAAAAATGTTATATTTCGCTTATATTTTCCCTACTAAAGATGCATATGCAGATGGAAAATTATTTAATTATGTCATTTTATTCAATGAATTTCTTTCTTTTTTATATACCACATTCAAGCAAAATTCCACTTTTTCCAATCTCTTTCCCTATGTAAAATAACTATATTATCCCATTCAATTTCGTGATCATTAGTACATTGTTAAATGTGTTAAAAAATAACGTACATATTATAATATTATATATATTATACATACACACAATACAAACATATATATTATAACGTACATACGTATAATACTTTTTTATCATATTTTATATTATTTTTATGCTCATTCGTGTTCGTATCTAAAAGTCTACCAGTTTGTCCTGCATAACACACATTACACTCTCTGCTATTAATGTTATATATATATATATATATATATATATATATATATATATATGATGATGATGATGAATAGTTACTATCTGGAGTACATCCGTTCATTCTGCAGTCCATAAATTCGCAGTTACGACGTTTCGCTAGAATCTCATCCAGCTCTTCTACCGCTCGTCTCGCTCTTCTACTGTTGTTGGATTCACCTCGTCAATGCTGGATGAGATTCTAGCGAAACGTCGGAACTGCGAATTTATGGACTGCAGAATGAAAGGATATACTCCAGATAGTAACTATTCATCATATTTTTCCATCCGTGAAGGAATATGTATCAGCATATATATATATATATATATATATATATATATATATATATATATATACAACACTTTACTCTTCGATTTTTTAAAACTACCTTTGGATTTTCTAATATTATTATAGAATTTAAAAGTAAATTCATACACTACATTTAATTCACATTTTGTCCTCAACATTACTGTTAAAAAATGTTTTCCTCAATTTAACAAAAAATTAATTTTTGTTCTATATGGAACAAAAAACGTTTCACAAAAGAGACAAGTTATGCAATATAGTTCTTTCGTACCATTTGTATTAAAATAAGTGATTATATATTATTTCATAAAACAGCTGATTTTATGGTATACGTTATATGGTAGAACAGCTGTTTTAATTCATAGGTTATGCCACTTTCTTTTTAATAACTGTGATTATTTAATAAAAAGTAGCTATAATAAAATTTTTCTTTGTTGACCAAAGTAGTAATTGACTTTAAATTTTTTTGTTTATATGACTTGTTTCTTTTACTTTCTATACATGCTTCAGGAAATCCCAGACCGTGAACATCTTTTATACACTTCAACATGCATTAGCCTTTGAAACTGATTATACATCATACATGTACTTGCCTATATAAGAGTTTAATTATTATCTAAAAGATGGCAGGGTCAGGAGGCGTGTTTATTGTCCAAGTAAATAACGGGACACATCTTTCGAAAAATCCACCCTATATTAATTACATTTATAATGTAAAATAAAGTGCACACAAATAATTAAAATACATATTTAATAAATGCCAATGAAGTTAGTGCTTCAACAAGCGAAAATACGTTTTATTATTTCTGTTTTTGCTTCTGTGGAATGTGGCATAAGAGTTAGGAGGAGCGAAAATTAAATAAAACAATTGAAAATCAAAATTTAATCTGCAAAACGCTTAAAACAACAAACCGGGCTGGCGATGTGAAATGTTTCATACAAACGTCAATTAAAGTGAGATATTTCTGGAATACCGGGAGATTTTATCTGATATGACTCAGCTAATTGGGATTCACAGATAGGCCACGGATTTAATACACGTTTGTAAAACTTTGGTTTACATTACTGCCATAATTTATTCTTTCATTTATCAATGTTCCATTTGAAATGAATTTTGTTTATAGCTTTTTTCTGTAATTTAATTTAAGTAAAGTTCATTCATTAGAGATTACTCTTTAAACTTGACTGCATAAAGAATAAAGGTCGTGCTTCTAGTGCGACAAATCCATCAGGATAAACAATCAACACGTATCTTAGATGTTTGAAGCTCTTTCTTTCTTAAAGTGTTTATTTTTTATGAAAACAGAATGTAAACCTTGTTTCGCAAGTTTAATCAGAATACGTTATCTGTGAGCAATTTATTTGTGCCAGTGATTCAGCTAGAAATACCTCCGGAGGCGGAGAGGAAGAGAGGGTGTCTTAAACAAAATCAAATTAATAAAAATAAAATGCCATTATAAATTTAAAGTGCCATTTTTACTCGCAAATTAGGCTCAAGTTGAAAGTTTAGTAAACAACATTTGTTCTTAATTTACATTTAAAATGTAACCATCGTTCAATGAACATTAAACTTAAGTACAGGTAAAAACAATATTGTATAAGGAAATAAAGTTATATGTTTGCAGAAAATTAACAAAGCTTAAAAGGAAACATTAAACTTTCATTTTCACATACTACGACTCTTCAAAAAAATATTGTCTGTGAAAATGTTTTGAAGCTCGTTAGGAACGTCATCCTTTGCTACAGTGATTCCGTCATGGATCTAAGCCGGAGCTAGTAAACTTCATTATCTTTTACATGGATTCTGTCACGGATCTAGGTTATTGCTAGTCATCTTTATCCTTTGCTACAGTGATTCCGTCATGGATCTAAGCCGGAGCTAGTAAACTTCATCCTCTTTTACATGGATTCTGTCACGGATCTAGGTTATTGCTAGTCATCTTTATCCTTTGCTACAGTGATTCCGTCATGGATCTAAGCCGCAGCTAGTAAAATTCATCCTCTTTTACATGGATTCTGTCACGGATCTAGGTTATTGCTAGTCATCTTTATCCTTTGCTACAGTGATTCCGTCATAGATCTAAGCCGGAGCTAGTAAACTTCATCCTCTTTTACATGGATTCTGTCACGGATCTAGGTTATTGCTAGTCATCTTTATCCTTTGCTACAGTGATTCCGTCATGGATCTAAGCCGGAGCTAGTAAACTTCATCCTCTTTTACATGGATTCTGTCACGGATCTAGGTTATTGCTAGTCATCTTTATCCTTTGCTACAGTGATTCCGTCATGGATCTAAGCCGGAGCTAGTAAACTTCTTCCTATTTTACATGGATTCTGTCACGGATCTAGGTTATTGCTAGTCATCTTTATCCTTTACTACAGTGATTCTGACATGGATCTAAGCTATAGCTAGTCATTTACGTCCTTTGTTATAGTGATTCCGTCATGGATCTAAGCCGGAGCGAGTCATCTTCCTCCTTTGTTATAGTGATTCCGTCATGGATTTAAGCCGGAGCTAGTAAACTTCATCCTCTTTTACATGGATTCTGGCACGGATCTAGGTTATTGCTAGTCATCTTTATCCTTTGCTACAGTGATTCTGTCACGGATCTAAGCTACAGCTAGTCATCTCCATCCTTTGCTACAGTGTTTCTGTCATGGATCTAAGCTATAGCTAGTCATTTACGTCCTTTGTTATAGTGATTCCGTCATGGATCTAAGCCGGAGCGAGTCATCTTCCTCCTTTGTTATAGTGATTCCGTCATGGATTTAAGCCGGAGCTAGTAAACTTCATCCTCTTTTACATGGATTCTGTCACGGATCTAGGTTATTGCTAGTCATCTTCATCCTTTACTACAGTGATTCTGTCACGGATCTAAGCTACAGCTAGTCATCTTCATCCTTTGCTACAGTGTTTCTGTCATGGATCTAAGCTATAGCTAGTCATTTACGTCCTTTGTTATAGTGGTTCCGTCATGGATCTAAGCCGCAGCTAGTAAACTTCATCCTCTTTTACATGGATTCTGTCACGGATCTAGGTTATTGCTAGTCATCTTCATCCATTACTACAGTGATTCTGTCACGGATCTAAGCTACAGCTAGTCATCTTCGTCCTTTGCTACAGTGTTTCTGTCATGGATCTAAGCTATAGCTAGTCATTTACGTCCTATGTTATAGTGATTCTGCCATGGATCTAAGCCGGAGCGAGTCATCTTCCTCCTTTGTTATAGTGATTCCGTCATGGATTTAAGCCGGAGCTAGTAAATATCATCCTCTTTTACATGGATTCTGTCACGGATCTAGGTTATTGCTAGTCATCTTTATCCTTTGCTACAGTGATTCCGTCATGGATCTAAGCCGGAGCTAGTAAACTTCATCCTTTTTTACATGGATTCTGTCACGGATCTAGGTTATTGCTAGTCATTTTCATCCTTTGCTACAGTGATTCCGTCATGGATCTAAGCCAGGGCTAGTAAACTTCATCGTTTTTAGAGGGATTTTGTCACGGATCTAGGTTATTGCTAGTCATCTTCATCCTTTACTACAGTGATTCTGACACGGATCTAAGCTACAGCTAGTCATCTTCATCCTTTGCTACAGTGTTTCTGTCATGGATCTAAGCTATAGCTAGTCATTTACGTCCTATGTTATAGTGATTCTGTCATGGATCTAAGCCGGAGCGAGTCATCTTCCTCCTTTGTTATAGTGATTCCGTCATGGATCTAAGCCGGAGCTAGTAAACTTCATCCTCTTTTACAGGGATTTTGTCACGGATCTAGGTTATTGCTAGTCATCTTCATCCTTTACTACAGTGATTCTGACACGGATCTAAGCTACAGCTAGTCATCTTCATCCTTTGCTACAGTGTTTCTGTCATGGATCTAAGCTATAGCTAGTCATTTACGTCCTATGTTATAGTGATTCTGTCATGGATCTAAACCGGAGCGAGTCATCTTCCTCCTTTGTTATTGCGATTCCGTCATGGATTTAAGCCGGAGCTAGTAAATATCATCCTCTTTTGTAGTGATTCTGTCTGGATCTAAGCTATCGCTAGTCATCTCCGTCCTTTGCTGCAGTGATTTCGTTATTGATCTAAGCCCGAGTTAGTAAACGTCGTTCTCTTTTTCAAGGATTCTGTCATATATCTAAGCTTTAGCTAGTCATTTTCATCCTTTGCTACAGTGATTCTGTCATGGGTCTAAGCCGGAGGTAGTAAACGTCATCCTCTTCTAGAGTGTTTCTGTTACGGATATAAGCTATTAATAGTAATTTTCATCCTTTGCTACAGTGATTCCGTCATAGATCTAAGCCGGGGCTAGTAAACTTCATCATCTTGTACAGAGATTTTTTCATGGAACTAAGCTATTGCTAGTCATTTTCATCTTTTGCTACAGTGATTCCGTCATGGATCTAAGCCAGGGCTAGTAAACTTCATCCTCTTTTACAGGGATTCTGTCACGGATCTAAGCTATAGCTAGGCATTTCATCTTTTGCTACAGTGATTCTGTCATAGATCTCAGCCGGGGCTAGTAAACTTCATTTGCTTTTACAGAGATTCTGTCATGGATCTAAGCTATAGCTAGTCATTTACGCCCTATGTTATAGTGATTCCGTCATGGATCTAAGCCGGAGCGAGTCATCTTCCTCCTTTGTTATAGTGATTCCGTCATGGATTTAAGCCGGAGCTAGTAAATATCATCCTCTTTTGTAGTGATTCTGTCTGGATCTAAGCTATCGCTAGTCATTTCCATCCTTTGCTGTAGTGATTTCGTTATTGATCTAAGCCGGAGTTAGTAAACGTCGTTCTCTTTTTCAACGATTCTGTCATATATCTAAGCTTTAGCTAGTCATTTTCATCCTTTGCTACAGTGATTCTGTCATGGGTCTAAGCCGGAGGTAGTAAACGTCATCCTCTTCTAGAGTGTTTCTGTTACGGATATAAGCTATTAATAGTAATTTTCATCCTTTGCTACAGTGATTCCGTCATAGATCTAAGCCGGGGCTAGTAAACTTCATCATCTTTTACAGGGATTCTGTCACGGATCTAAGCTATAGCTAGGCATTTCATCTTTTGCTACAGTGATTCCGTCATAGATCTCAGCCGGGGCTAGTAAACTTCATTTGCTTTTACAGAGATTCTGTCATCGATCTAAGCTTTAGCTAGTCATCCTCATCCTCTGCTATAGTGATTCCGTCATTTGTCAAAGCCGGGGATAGTAAACTTCATCCTTTTTTACAGGGATTCTATCATTGATCTAAGCTAAAGATTACCTACCTTCATCCTATGGTAGGCCTACAGTGATTCTGTCGTGGATATAAGTAGCAGCTAGAGCGTTATTCGCCAAACAAAGCTAGACTTTGCATATGCATATTTGTTAATATTTATCTATTGTTCTCAGTTTACCGAGAGTAACTTTTATATGGAAATTATCTCAAAATATAATTTACCCTTTTTATATTTAAATATCGTAAACCAAGAAATGAAATATTATTTTACTGAACTAGTAACGGGCACAAGTAAAAACTAGCGCAACTAATGTACCAACTCTGCCTTGACACACGGGAAACTTTTGAGAATAAAATCTACTCCTATTCAACCCTTCGAAACGAAATAATTAAAATCCCGTTTTCAAACCTATAAGTACAGACGTAGCACACACACATACACACACACACACACACACAAATATATATATATATATATATATATATATATATATATATATATTAAATATGGTGATATGTTTTCTTGTAATATAGTTAATAAATTAAAAATATTTCAAAAACAAGAATACTTTTAATGAATATATTTATTCAAAGCTTTTCGCCGATAAAATAGTACCAGCATCTTCAGGAAAATAATTCTTGAAGGAAATTGTTTTCCTGAAGATGCTGGTACTATTTTATCGGCGAAAAGCTTTGAATAAATATATTCATTAAAAGTATTCTTGTTTTTGAAATATTTTTAATTTATTATATATAGCTCAGACAGTTCTATTTCTGTAAGAGAAGCCTTAAATGTACTTGTTGGGGCGGGGGGGGGGGTGAAATGGTACATTTTCTCTCTGGCGTGTTTACCCTTTTCATTACTAATGAGATACAAGCATTTCAACAGCGTTTAAATAAAACAAATAAAAACATACACAAAAGTCACAACTTAATCATTTATTGACTCATACGAGTTTCAATGCCAAAGTCATCATCATCAGTGAGGGATACTACTACAAACGCTAACTTACAATTTACAGTAGTAGTAACACTCACTGATGATGCTGAATTTGTCATTGAAAGCGTATGAATCAATGAATAATTAATTTGTGAGTTTTGTGTATATTTTTATTTGTTTTAACATAACCGCAAAAGCTAAGCTCAAAGAATAGTTGTATAGCGTTTAAATGCTTACGAATAAATAGCATTTATTAAGTTTTGTCATCGAAACTGAATTATATTTAACTTTAATATATCTAATTAAGTTTTTAATTTTCTGCTTAACCCTATTTATCGTCTGTTAATAACTATTTAATGTGTTTAAGGTTAATAACAGATCACAGATCAATTCATGCTAATATAAATACACTCTAAGTTTCTACAATTGAGATCAAAATTTGACTGGCCTAGTAGTGCAATTTGATTTTTAAATATTAATATTTATTAAGAATAATGAAATATTTTAATATAACTATGTTAATAGTATTGTGTATGTATGTTATAAACTGTAAATTATTATTTAATGTTGGATTAATAAACGTTTAGCTCTTGAAAAAGATTTTCGGATGAAAAATCGAAACGTAGAGTGTACTTGTAAAAGCATGAATTGGTCTGTCGTATGTCATTATAGCTGAACATATCATTTTTTACCTAATAAAATCCTGAACGATCTTTTCATAATTAAGTGTTATTAACTTGAGTTGCCCAGCCATTGATTCAGGAAAATGCACAAAAACCATTGGTGGTTTGTCGATAGCTTTGAATTAAAACGCAATACCAACGAATGGAAATCTCACGCGTGCAGAAACTAATAATGCCTTTTGAAAAGGCTCATTGGAGAAAAATATGGCTACCATAAATTGCTTTCGTCTTTACAACGTTTGTCAAATAATCTGAAAATAAATAATTTTCACGATAATTCTAGCTTTTGTGACGTTTGCGAAATATGACATGTTTATTGAAGGACTGCGTGATTTACGAGTTTTGAAGAATAAAATCAACGGGGCATTCTGAATTTATAGAGACTATAAACTATACAAATTAAGTTGGTTCTCAAACGGTTTGTAAGGACCTCCTAGAAGAATATAAATAAGGATATGACCTAGCAGGTATATATTTGAAACTAGATTCAGTTCGCATAGAGCTGTACTGGCACTGACCTAACATGAGTTTACTAAAAACTCAACAAACAAAAAACATCCACAGGAACAATTAGAATCTTGGGGGTATAGTATTAGAAGCAAATTGACGTCCAAGGCTAGATACTCTTAGACACTTCTGGATAAACTGACAACCACATTTTCTTGTGCAGCAGTTCCATATATTTGTAGACGGATTAAAATTAGAAAGGTATTTTTCTAATAAATATGAAAACGTCTATGGCTTCCTTGCTTCCACCAAAATCAGCGTCTGGCTCCTTCCATGTAAGCTGTGATTGACAGTGTTGCTGTTACTCAGTATATTGTTTTCCCCTAACCTTCTCCTGTTAGATGTGCAAAAGCTGTATCTTGTCATCGAAGGCTGTATACTGGGAAACTGGCAACGCTGTGTTCACCCAACCCCAAACCCTCACAAGTTGTGAATATGTAAATATCACTTGTACTTTAACGTGCTTAAACAAGAATCTAATTTCGTATATTTGCTTTGGTAAATCTACATTCAAGCGTTTATTAATTACAGGCTTTTTTAATATATATAAGGTTTATATATATTTATATGGTTTATATAGGGCAAACTAAGAAAAAAAATTAAAGGTAGATATAAAGAGCATTTTAATGCATATAAAAAGCCAGAAATTTATAAATCAAATTTTGCTAATCATTGTATTAATAATAATCACATATTTCCCAATATAGATAAAAAAGATACTTGTAAAAGAAATTAACAAAGGCCTGAGAATGAATATTTATAAAGCTTTAGAAATACATAAAATACTAATAATGAGTTGATAAATGAACAAATACGAGTCAAATCTAAATTTGATACTATATTCAGTGTTTGTAAGTTAGGGCAGCAAAATAAAAGTTTGTACATTACAACATTGTAATAGATTTGGCAACGCTGTTTATTTGATCTAGTTTGCACATATGTTGATTTTAATTTTTTAATATTCCTGATGATGTTGGTATGGTACTGTTTGCCAACGAAAAGCTTTGAATTGTAAATTCAAAAATAATTCTTGTACTTGTATTTTGACTTATGTCTTTATTAATACTCAAGAATACATATACATACATACATACATATATATATATATATATATATATATATATATATATATATAATAAATTAAAAATATTTCAAAAACAAGAATACTTTTAATGATTATATTTATTCAAAGCTTTTCGCCGATAAAATAGTACCAGAATCTTCAGAAAAATAATTCTCTAATAAAATATTTTTACAAAATTCTAAGTTTTTATATATGTTTAATATATTTAATATATATATATATATATATATATATATATATATATATATCGCAATATGTATTCTTGAGTATTAATAAAGAAATAAGTCAAAATACAAATACAAGAATTATAATTGAATTTACAATTCAAAGCTTTTCATTGGCTAACAGTACCAAAATCATCAGGAATATTAAACAATTAAAATTAACATATGTGCAAATTATAAAAGAAATTTATAAAAGGAATTAAAAAAGGCCTGAGAATGAATATATATGAAGCTTTATAAATACATAAATATAATACTAATAATGAGTTGATAAATGAACAAAAACAAGTAACATCTAAATTTGATAATATATTCAGTGTTTGTAATGTTAGGGCAGCAAAATAAAATAAAATTTAACAACATTGTAATTGATTTGGCATAGCTATTTATTTAATCTAATTTGCACATATGTTAATTTTAATTGTTTAATATTCCTGATGATGTTGGTACTGTTAGCCAACGAAAAGCTTTGAATTGTAAATTCAATTATAATCCTTGTATTTGTATTTTGACTTATTTCTTTATTAATACTCAAGAATACATATTGCGATATATATATATATATATATATATATATATATATATATATATATATATATATATATATATATATATATATATCACAGTTCTCTCATTTTCTGACAGTGTTACTTCCTTTCCTTCTCATTCCTCACAGCACTGTAATTAATAAGCTCTCGATTGTCGGCTGCTAAATATACCAAGTAAGATTCTTGTTTAAGTACATTAAAGTGTTGAGTGCTACGTGAATACAAAAAAAACAGTGTTGCAAAGTTTAAATATAACTTTTAACTTGAATTTTAAGTTGAAATATTTTTAACGCCAATTTCAAAGTTCAATATTATACCCGAAACTGTCTCATATACAATATTTGGATCTTTTCCGTTATACGTATACCACTATTTAATGTCGAATTATATGCTTTTTCATTATAAGTATTATATTTATGTAAGTAAGTTACCTTATTTTGTTGATGAAGGTGGCCAATACTCGGCGATATTACGCAGTATTTCCTCAAACAAGTCCTTTCCTGCATGTCGCCGCCGCCACATGAACTCGCACAGGTAATTCACGGCACTCACGTTTAGAACATACCCATTTACACGAATTCACGTTAAGGACCATGTCGTGTCCACGCACACATTTCCGAGGATTATGCAAAACAGATTTACCTTGGAAAAAATGTATTGCATCTTCTTCAGTTTTGTATAGATCGGCCAATCGAAGAAAGTTCATTATGTCTCGCAAACAAACGGACGACTGCCAGATTACAGATAAGAAAACCGCTTTACAGATAAGAAAGCCGGTTCTAAAGGTTGAAAATGAGGAAAACATGTTTTAAAAGATGTTCCGTTATTTATACCAAACAATGGTTAAAATGTATTATTCAATATATTTAAATAGTGGTATACGTATAACGGAAAAGATCCCAATATTTTTATATTAATTATTCTACATTTGAACACAACTACTTACACAAGTAACTCACAAGTTATGGGTAATAGGACTCTAGTACTTAAAGACATAGGAAAAGGTTATTAAGTAAATCACAAGTTTTACTAAAGAAACATTTTTTACTCTTTACTTGTAACATAACATGTACGTACACACGAACATTGCTTTTGTTTTTTTTATTAAAAAAGAAGAAAAGGCGAAAGAGAATGGAAGGGGAAGAAGCCAGGGATTAGGGGTACAATTTTTCCACTTCTTTCTATCAAGTTTACCTTTTTCATACTATTTTGTAGTTGAAGACATGAATGAAACAATGTATATTGAGCTTAGAATAGATACGTTACAAGGTTTGATAACATATTACAGTTTATAGAAGTGTCGATAGTTTTAAGCTTCGTCCGATATGGTATTTAGGTATGTGAATGAATAATTAAGTGGATAAATAAATTTACTGTGACTGAACGTGCTCAGTTAGACAGCGTTTCGTTTGTAAATACCCTTCAATAGGTATGAAGAAGAGAGAGAACAAAGTGTGACATGATATTAGCAAGGGATCTGTTCCAGATGTTGGAGCATCAAAGGATTTTTCGCATTCACATAAGAACCTAATTTACTATCGACTATCGATATTTACTTTTTCACTTTCAGATATTCCGATGTTATTTCCTATAAGTTTGTTTAAACAAGTTAGGTTCAATATTCAATTAAATATGTACTGAAAATTTTACTCATTACGTCACAACTGTTTTAATCGAGCGTGAGACTAATTCAGTGCTTTCTATCGAGGATATTTCGCAATATTTTGCATTTCGTCTGCTCGTAATCTAGCCTCCGGGAGTAGTAGCGTGAAGTTGCTAGCCAATAAGTAATCGGCTCGATTTCATTATAAAGCCTTATTGTGTGTAAGCAACCACAACTCCCACAACTTTAGAATTGTTACTAAAGTTAGATAATAATATAATAAATTTTAAATCTAATTAGTTTTTATACAGTACAAAAATTGAAATTTAACATAATACCTTCTGTAATTAAAAAAATATATACTTAAAAAATGAAAGATGTGTTAATACTGTTTTAAGAATTACATGTAACAAGAAATTAAGTAAAAATTACAAAATATAGTTTTATATCATCTGAAAGTGAAATGAATACAAATAAGTCTATTGGTTCTGAGTGAATATAAGGGAGAGATTTGTATATTTCATTTCATTTTCAACTAATTTCAAAATTATACAATTTTAAAAAGGTAAATGTGTGTATAGTAAAGAATGAAAAACTATTACTAAATCTTATCTTAAATGAAGTTTCTTGATGTAATCATCTTGAATTCACTGATTAAATTAATTGTACACTACTTAACTAAGTGAATACGTAATTGCTTACTTGCTGACGCGTTTCAAAACGATCGTTCCTTTTTCGAAGCTAACCCTCTACTAGCGGCTTTTGGCTCTTTACAAACAGTATGACAGGGTTGGATTTATGAAATACATCACACAAGACGCCGACACCTCACCTAATGTCATAAATCCAACCCTGTCATACCGTTTGTAAAGAGCCAAAAGCCGCTAGTAGAAGGTTAACTTCGAAAAAGGAACGATCGTTTTGAAACGCGTCAGCAAGTAAGCAATTACGTATTCACTTAGTTAAGTAGTGTACAATTAGTTTATCTTACATGTAACAAATTACAATTTGGCTGGCTAGAAGTACATTAAAATTACAAAGAAAAGATTTTGCAAATTATTTAAATAACAATTTCATCTAGCTAAACTAAGATTGAATTAAATTCACCGTAAAAGTATTTGTGTAAAGATATTTATCTGTTGGTTTCTAAGTACAATGGGTGATCACTGTTAAATAAAGTAAAAATTATTTGGTACTTACGTAATATACAGAGGCCACTGTTATACAGCGTGCTGCGGCGGTTAGATTAGGTTAAGTTATCAAAAATATGTTACTTTTTATAATTGCTGTTGCTGGTTTAATATGTTTTTTTATTCCAGTGGTCAAGTTTTTACATCACGGTTCGGAACTTTATCTAGAAACATTGCCCTGTTTCGCAGCACAAACCGCAGAATACACAATATTTGGGCAACACTCTCGCGCCATTACCTTTCCATTTTACTGGTAACTTTTCCGAAAGTAAGGGTCATCGGTTGTAGTCCGATTCACAATGTAACAGGAACAGTAATAGTAACATATTTATGGTAACCTAACCTAGCCTAGCCACCGCAGCGCGTTGTATAATAGTGGCTTCCGTATAATACGTAACTTCCAAGAGATTCACGAAATAAAATGATTTACTAATTCATTTTCGTCAAAAGCCTAACGTCTGTACCTCTTGTGTACGTTAATGAGAAGGATTACTTGCTTCGGAGTCGATAAGCTTTAAATCCAAACGTTTAATTACGCAAACAAATCACAGACGAAGAGTAAACAGTATACTCGCAATAGTTATTTCTTGTAACTCAAATATTTGCTTATTTATCCGGGCAAGTTGCTAAATCGAGTGTTAAAACGGACGACGTGAGCGGATTTCCAATGGACGTTTGCTTTACCCGGCGTTGCGTCGTAGCCATTGAACCGTCGTGCAAACAGACCGTATTACCATCGCTAAAGGTTCATTTCCAGGTCGATTATGCATATAAGAACGCGTTAGTTACCGTTAAGTGAAAATAAATGTTTGGCCTTTGTATAATCCGGATACATTTGAATAGTATCGTAATGTGAAATGGGTTTTATTACCCTGGTATGTTATTGTGGGAACTGTTAAGTAATCTATCAAAACCTTTTGGACAGTAGTCTAGAAATGTTTTGGGTGCTTGTATCGTAGTTTACGAACTGTATGACCGAATACAATCATCTAGAAGCTACAGATAGTATGCAAAGAAACGCAATACTCTTGTCTAAAAACTGTTTCACTATTATAATACTATACAGAGTTGCATTTTACATTTTGTACTAATATAGTAAGGAGATTTGTTCAAACTGTCGTAGTAAGGAATTTTACAATAGAGTGTCATATTATGAAAATTGAACAGTAGAGTGTCTTAAACTGAAAATTGTATAGTAGAGTGTTTTTAGTTTGAAAATTGTATCGTAGTACCATAGTCTAAAAGTTGTACAATAGTGGTATAGTATGAACAGTAGAGTGTCGTAGTATACAAATTGTATAGTAGAGTGTCTTAGTATGGAAATTGTACAATAGAGTGTCGTAGTATACAAATTGTATAGTAGAGTGTCTTAGTATGGAAATTGTACAATAGAGTGTCGTAGTATACAAATTGTATAGTAAAGTGTCGTAGTATGGAAATTGTACAATAGAGTGTCGTAGTATACAAATTGTATAGTAAAGTGTTGTAGTATGGAAATTGTACAATAGAGTGTCGTTGTATACAAATTGTATAGTAGAGTGGTCTTAGTATGGAAATTGTATAATAGAGTGTCGTAGTATACAAATTGTATAGTAAAGTGTCGTAGTATGGAAATTGTACAATAGAGTGTCGTTGTATACAAATTGTATAGTAAAGTGTCGTAGTATGGAAATTGTACAATAGAGTGTCGTAGTATACAAATTGTATAGTAAAGTGTCGTAGTATGGAAATTGTACAATAGAGTGTCGTTGTATACAAATTGTATAGTAAAGTGTCGTAGTATGGAAATTGTACAATAGAGTGTCGTAGTATACAAATTGTATAGTAAAGTGTCGTAGTATGGAAATTGTACAATAGAGTGTCGTAGTATAAAAATTGTATAGTAAAGTGTCGTAGTATGGAAATTGTATAGTAAAGTGTCTTAGTCTGAAAGTTCTATACGAGGGTGACAGTCTGGGAACTATTTTGATACTATAGAATTATAATCTAAAACCATTTTGGACATCAATACTCTAGATAACAGGTTAGATATTATAGTATACGTATGTAAGCTATTAGAATAGAATGGAGTCATTATGGCAAGTATTGTGATACAGAGGTATATTGGCCCTTAGTTTTTCGATACAATGATCAGTAAATAGTTCGTCTACTACTGTATCATAAATCTATTAGGATGCTGGGTACAACAATAAGAACAATCTGATAATATCGTAGTTTGAAAACGTTTGGGATAAGCTGGTATCTCATTGAGATTATATGGAATTTGTTGCATTATAGAAACCCTTTTACACAAATACGGTTAGTTTTGTCATTAGATTAGGTTAATTCTCTTCGTACTTGATGTTCTTTTTATCGCTCAGCTGTAATAACTACTAAAAATGTTTGCGTTATTTTTTAAGCTATAAAATCTATAAATTTTAGGTAGGACAGGCAGGTAAAAAAATATATAGTAATTAAATTGTTAAATTTTCAAATAAAAGTTTTTAAGAAAATAACATCCATAGCTATATAAGTCATAATTTTAGTTTTAAAAGAGTGGAAATAACTGATCCCCTCAGTAATAAATACACTTAAGGGACATTTTGAAATAAGAAACAGTTTTAAAAGGATTTAAAAAATATGACACTTTGTTATAATGATATGTAGGATATGTAAAGGTATTTTGGTCCTGGATACAAAGGATATGTGGAGGGAAGCGACAATAATTCAGGATTCATTGTTTATATCTTTACATGGCAGTCCCTTATAGCATTAAAAGTATCTAATCCATAATAAACAAACAAAAGGTTTAAAGCTACACTCATTCACACACAGATTCTGTTGACGCAAGAGTCCAATAGAAAATGTCCTGTATAAGAGATATTGTCATGAGTAGAGACAAAGAACCTCGCTTTTAACAATAATTGACCATGTTCTAACTACGAACTGAAGAAGCTGACAGGTGCCAGAGCAGTGCTACCAATACACTAAACTGCTAAAACACCTCAACTCACACCTACTGCTATACCTAAAACGTAGTTTCAATTTTATTATTTTTTTTGTTTTAGTTTTTTTTAACAAGAACAAATCACACGTATACAATATTTTAAGATCTCGGTCAACAAGAATCAATTATGGATTGAGATGATGTTGGTGGTACTAGGGCGTTTGTAGAGGATAGTCTACGTTATACAAACTATGACTTAAAGTATTTTGGCTTTGACTTTCTTGGGGATTTAAAAAAAATTCTAATTACTCCGGGCTCATACTACAAGTTTACAAAATATAGCATGGAAATTGCAATCTATTTACATTCAGGTCCTTTTGTTGATCAAATTAAAATGATTTTTGTAAAAACAAATTTGTGGAAGGTGATTGTTTATTAAAGATAATTTTATTTAACTATTAAAAACCCCTATCTGGGCAAGGTCAATATCAATTTATCTGTCGTGAAGATGTCAACAACACAGCAGAACTCCAATTTTCCGAATCAGGTGGAAGCGGAATCCATCGGTTAAAGAAAAATTTGGTTAGTTGAATATTTTCGAAAAAATGGTCAATTCTAATTAATTATTGTATGTATGTTGTGTATGGGAAAAACGTATATTTTTATAGTTTTATATTATTTTCTAAGCTTCTAAGCTTTTTACAAAGAATTGAACCCGAAATTGGGTGTCCCATAAAATGTTGTCCCCATCTTTGTTCTAATCTTTGCTTCTCCTGCTTTTATTATATATGTAACTATATTGTAAACACACGCTGTATTTATATAGAAAGTTTGATTTTATAAAAGTACTCGATGTAATTTCAGGTTACATATGTATAAAAAAAATAATAATTTTTGTTCGCCCAAGTTTTTTTCAAATCTCTGAGGAATTTATGCATGACCGGGAAGAATATGTTTGGCAAATATGGCTGGCGTATGAAATTATATGTATAAATAAAACCCTACTAAGTATATATGTATATGTATATGTATACATAAATAATATGTGTACAATTTTTATGTAATAATAATATATATTATTATATAATAATAATAATAATATATAATATTATTATTATTATATAATAATAATAATAATATATAATATTATATATAATAATAATATATTACTACACAGTACTAACAATTCTATAATTTATTACTATATACTGTATATGTTGTAGTATTATTATAATACTAGAGTATAATAATATTTTATGTCATGTAGTAATAATAATAATATTATAATTACTATACATAAAATTATGAAACTAAATTTTGTGTTTATTATATTAATTTTTAAAATACTAATTATATATATATATATATATATATATATATATATATATATATATATATACACATATCTTGTGTGTTTTGAAAATTATATCTTTTTTTCTAAATATCAGGTCAAGTGCATGTAAAATGTCTGTCGTGTGCGTGTAATTGAAAAATATAAATCTCCGAGGATCACGAGTGCTCTTATCCCTGAAGTTGATTTACTTTTTATCTAGGTTATATTACGGTACCTTTGTCATAGTCTTCGATATCACTTGCTTTGTTCTTTGAAATATTTGCATACGTTTCTGCTGAATGTTACGTCATTTAGTAGTGGGATATTTAAAGCCAGCCACAAGTGATAATATATTTACCTAACAGAAATTACACACGCTGTAGGCCTTAGTAGTTCTTGTGCACACTACGAATAACAACTATTTACAAATACAACTTCCACGAAAACACTTTAGAAAGTGAAAAAAAGTCTTAGATATGTTTAGAATTTGTTGCCTTAAAATGTCCTTTTACTGCAAAGTACTGGGGTTTTTAGCACATGTAGCTGCTTCAATGTTCTACAGGTTAGTATTGTAGAACTCTCTCCGTGAAGGGACTACATATAGTAGGCCTACATGTATTGGGATCGCCAGGAGTACACTGTTATTCACGCAAACGACTTGCTGTTTATGCTTTCCTCTTTTAAAAGTTAAATAATATTTGAAAATAAAATTGACCTTGAAAATTCTTAATTTCCGTTTCCTGTTATGATCTCTATTGTTGTACTTCCGGTTGTGTTTATACTTCGAGTTTCGTAGCACAGCCCGCAAAAGCCATTAAGCCAAAACACATTTGTGCTTTACAAATTTACAAATTCTGCAAACGAAGCACCACAAAACAGCATCTCCGATCCAAATATCTCAATGCTTTATTAAGATCTAAAGTAGAAACATTGTCTATATGAAATTTATACAATATTTAATGGGCTATAAGAGTCATTTTTCGGGGGGGGGGGGGATCACCAAACAAGAAAACAGGCACGCAACACTGTACTGTCGGTGTTTGTCCAAGAATTTGGGGGGGGGCAGCGATCCGAACGCCACCTTGCCGTCGGGCGGGGTACTACCTCGACGGACTTCACCCTGCAAGGCACTGGTCCAGGCCAACCTCTGAAACAGTAACACAGTGTAATTAAGCATTGCCAGTAAAATTTTGATAATTTCATACATAATAAAAAAAACAGTGTTTTAGGGGGTGAGTTTTGTTAAAACTTGAACATTTTTAAGTTATGGTTTAGACCCTACAACGAAACCTTTCCAGTATGCTGATACAATTTTTTGAAACAAAGTGACAGTAAAGTAAAACGAAAAAAGTGAGTTTCTTAAAAT
>JBAIZL010000004.1:221407421-221414921 GCA_036971475.1 Prosapia bicincta
CTTATGGTTAAGGTAAAGTTAGGATAAAAGAGGAAACGTCTGCTAGTTGGGTACGCCAGATCGGGATCATTCGTCCAAGGAGAGAATAAATTCAGAATGTATGGGTCTTACATATAAGACGGCTATCTCTGGCCGAATCCATGTGGGGTTTCGCTCTCTGTATATTATGTTTTTGAGCTGGCTTGTGAGTCGAAGTTATCAATAAATAACTGTTCACAAACTCACAATTATAAAAACTTTATTGTCATATTCGTTTCAATGACATATGCAATCTTCATCAATGACACTATACAAACTCACAACTGCAACTATACTTCAGGTTAGGTTATATTAGGTTCAGTTAGTTTATTTGCAGTTGTGATGTTGTCATATTCGTTTCAATGACATATGCAATCTTCATCAATGAAACTATACAAACTCACAACTGCAACTATACTTCAGGTTAGGTTATATTAGGTTCGGTTAGTTTATTTGCAGTTGTGATGTTGTCATATTCGTTTCAATGACACATGCAATCTTCATCAATGAGACTATACAAACTCACAACTGCAACTATACTTCAGGTTAGGTTATATTAGGTTCGGTTAGTTTATTTGCAGTTGTGATGTTGTCATATTCGTTTCAATGACATATGCAATCTTCATCAATGAGACTATACAAACTCACAACTGCAACTATACTTCAGGTTAGGTTATATTAGGTTCGGTTAGTTTATTTGCAGTTGTGATGTTGTCATATTCGTTTCAATGACATATGCAATCTTCATCAATGACACTATACAAACTCACAACTGCAACTATACTTCAGGTTAGGTTATATTAGGTTCGGTTAGTTTATTTGCAGTTGTGATGTTGTCATATTCGTTTCAATGACATATGCAATCTTCATCAATGAGACTATACAAACTCACAACTGCAACTATACTTCAGGTTAGGTTATATTAGGTTCGGTTAGTTTATTTGCAGTTGTGATGTTGTCATATTCGTTTCAATGACATATGCAATCTTCATCAATGAGACTATACAAACTCACAACTGCAACTATACTTCAGGTTAGGTTATATTAGGTTCGGTTAGTTTATTTGCAGTTGTGATGTTGTCATATTCGTTTCAATGACATATGCAATCTTCATCAATGAGACTATACAAACTCACAACTGCAACTATACTTCAGGTTAGGTTATATTAGGTTCGGTTAGTTTATTTGCAGTTGTGATGTTGTCATATTCGTTTCAATGACATATGCAATCTTCATCAATGAGACTATACAAACTCACAACTGCAACTATACTTCAGGTTAGGTTATATTAGGTTCGGTTAGTTTATTTGCAGTTGTGATGTTGTCATATTCGTTTCAATGACACATGCAATCTTCATCAATGAGACTATACAAACTCACAACTGCAACTATACTTCAGGTTAGGTTATATTAGGTTCGGTTAGTTTATTTGCAGTTGTGATGTTGTCATATTCGTTTCAATGACATATGCAATCTTCATCAATGAGACTATACAAACTCACAACTGCAACTATACTTCAGGTTAGGTTATATTAGGTTCGGTTAGTTTATTTGCAGTTGTGATGTTGTCATATTCGTTTCAATGACATATGCAATCTTCATCAATGAGACTATACAAACTCACAACTGCAACTATACTTCAGGTTATTTTATATTAGGTTCGGTTAGTTTATTTGCAGTTGTGATGTTGTCATATTCGTTTCAATGACATATGCAATCTTCATCAATGAGACTATACAAACTCACAACTGCAACTATACTTCAGGTTAGGTTATATTAGGTTCGGTTAGTTTATTTGCAGTTGTGACGTTGTCATATTCGTTTCAATCACATATGCATTCTTCATCAATGACACTATACAAACTCACAACTGCAACTATACTTCAGGTTAGGTTATATTAGGTTCAGTTAGTTTATTTGCAGTTGTGATGTTGTCATATTCGTTTCAATGACATATGCAATCTTCATCAATGAAACTATACAAACTCACAACTGCAACTATACTTCAGGTTAGGTTATATTAGGTTCGGTTAGTTTATTTGCAGTTGTGATGTTGTCATATTCGTTTCAATGACACATGCAATCTTCATCAATGAGACTATACAAACTCACAACTGCAACTATACTTCAGGTTAGGTTATATTAGGTTCGGTTAGTTTATTTGCAGTTGTGATGTTGTCATATTCGTTTCAATGACATATGCAATCTTCATCAATGAGACTATACAAACTCACAACTGCAACTATACTTCAGGTTAGGTTATATTAGGTTCGGTTAGTTTATTTGCAGTTGTGATGTTGTCATATTCGTTTCAATGACATATGCAATCTTCATCAATGA
Source organism: Prosapia bicincta (assembly GCA_036971475.1). NCBI lineage: Eukaryota > Metazoa > Arthropoda > Insecta > Hemiptera > Cercopidae > Prosapia > Prosapia bicincta. Next base: position 221,409,780 of record JBAIZL010000004.1, read on the forward strand.
GACTATACAAACTCACAACTGCAACTATACTTCAGGTTAGGTTATATTAGGTTCGGTTAGTTTATTTGCAGTTGTGATGTTGTCATATTCGTTTCAATGACATATGCAATCTTCATCAATGAGACTATACAAACTCACAACTGCAACTATACTTCAGGTTAGGTTATATTAGGTTCGGTTAGTTTATTTGCAGTTGTGATGTTGTCATATTCGTTTCAATGACATATGCAATCTTCATCAATGAGACTATACAAACTCACAACTGCAACTATACTTCAGGTTAGGTTATATTAGGTTCGGTTAGTTTATTTGCAGTTGTGATGTTGTCATATTCGTTTCAATGACATATGCAATCTTCATCAATGAGACTATACAAACTCACAACTGCAACTATACTTCAGGTTAGGTTATATTAGGTTCGGTTAGTTTATTTGCAGTTGTGATGTTGTCATATTCGTTTCAATGACATATGCATTCTTCATCAATGACACTATACAAACTCACAACTGCAACTATACTTCAGGTTAGGTTATATTAGGTTAGGTTAGTTTATTTGCAGTTGTGATGTTGTCATATTCGTTTCAATGACATATGCATTCTTCATCAATGACACTATACAAACTCACAACTGCAACTATACTTCAGGTTAGGTTATATTAGGTTCGGTTAGTTTATTTGCAGTTGTGATGTTGTCATATTCGTTTCAATGACATATGCAATCTTCATCAATGAGACTATACAAACTCACAACTGCAACTATACTTCAGGTTAGGTTATATTAGGTTCGGTTAGTTTATTTGCAGTTGTGATGTTGTCATATTCGTTTCAATGACATATGCAATCTTCATCAATGAGACTATACAAACTCACAACTGCAACTATACTTCAGGTTAGGTTATATTAGGTTCGGTTAGTTTATTTGCAGTTGTGATGTTGTCATATTCGTTTCAATGACATATGCATTCTTCATCAATGACACTATACAAACTCACAACTGCAACTATACTTCAGGTTAGGTTATATTAGGTTCGGTTAGTTTATTTGCAGTTGTGATGTTGTCATATTCGTTTCAATGACACATGCAATCTTCATCAATGAGACTATACAAACTCACAACTGCAACTATACTTCAGGTTAGATTATATTAGGTTCGGTTAGTTTATTTGCAGTTGTGATGTTGTCATATTCGTTTCAATGACATATGCAATCTTCATCAATGAGACTATACAAACTCACAACTGCAACTATACTTCAGGTTAGGTTATATTAGGTTCGGTTAGTTTATTTGCAGTTGTGATGTTGTCATATTCGTTTCAATGACATATGCAATCTTCATCAATGAGACTATACAAACTCACAACTGCAACTATACTTCAGGTTAGATTATATTAGGTTCGGTTAGTTTATTTGCAGTTGTGATGTTGTCATATTCGTTTCAATGACATATGCAATCTTCATCAATGAGACTATACAAACTCACAACTGCAACTATACTTCAGGTTAGGTTATATTAGGTTCGGTTAGTTTATTTGCAGTTGTGATGTTGTCATATTCGTTTCAATGACATATGCAATCTTCATCAATGAGACTATACAAACTCACAACTGCAACTATACTTCAGGTTAGGTTATATTAGGTTCGGTTAGTTTATTTGCAGTTGTGATGTTGTCATATTCGTTTCAATGACATATGCATTCTTCATCAATGACACTATACAAACTCACAACTGCAACTATACTTCAGGTTAGATTATATTAGGTTCGGTTAGTTTATTTGCAGTTGTGATGTTGTCATATTCGTTTCAATGACATATGCAATCTTCATCAATGAGACTATACAACTCACAACTGCAACTATACTTCAGGTTATGTTATATTAGGTTCGGTTAGTTTATTTGCAGTTGTGATGTTGTCATATTCGTTTCAATGACATATGCATTCTTCATCAATGACACTATACAAACTCACAACTGCAACTATACTTCAGGTTAGATTATATTAGGTTCGGTTAGTTTATTTGCAGTTGTGATGTTGTCATATTCGTTTCAATGACATATGCAATCTTCATCAATGAGACTATACAACTCACAACTGCAACTATACTTCAGGTTATGTTATATTAGGTTCGGTTAGTTTATTTGCAGTTGTGATGTTGTCATATTCGTTTCAATGACATATGCATTCTTCATCAATGACACTATATAAACTCACAACTGCAACTATACTTCAGGTTAGGTTATATTAGGTTCGGTTAGTTTATTTGCAGTTGTGATGTTGTCATATTCGTTTCAATGACATATGCAATCTTCATCAATGAGACTATACAACTCACAACTGCAACTATACTTCAGGTTATGTTATATTAGGTTCGGTTAGTTTATTTGCAGTTGTGATGTTGTCATATTCGTTTCAATGACATATGCATTCTTCATCAATGACACTATACAAACTCACAACTGCAACTATACTTCAGGTTAGATTATATTAGGTTCGGTTAGTTTATTTGCAGTTGTGATGTTGTCATATTCGTTTCAATGACATATGCAATCTTCATCAATGAGACTATACAACTCACAACTGCAACTATACTTCAGGTTATGTTATATTAGGTTCGGTTAGTTTATTTGCAGTTGTGATGTTGTCATATTCGTTTCAATGACATATGCATTCTTCATCAATGACACTATATAAACTCACAACTGCAACTATACTTCAGGTTAGGTTATATTAGGTTCGGTTAGTTTATTTGCAGTTGTGATGTTGTCATATTCGTTTCAATGACATATGCAATCTTCATCAATGAGACTATACAAACTCACAACTGCAACTATACTTCAGGTTAGGTTATATTAGGTTCGGTTAGTTTATTTGCAGTTGTGATGTTGTCATATTCGTTTCAATGACATATGCAATCTTCATCAATGAGACTATACAAACTCACAACTGCAACTATACTTCAGGTTAGGTTATATTAGGTTCGGTTAGTTTATTTGCAGTTGTGATGTTGTCATATTCGTTTCAATGACATATGCATTCTTCATCAATGACACTATACAAACTCACAACTGCAACTATACTTCAGGTTAGATTATATTAGGTTCGGTTAGTTTATTTGCAGTTGTGATGTTGTCATATTCGTTTCAATGACATATGCAATCTTCATCAATGAGACTATACAACTCACAACTGCAACTATACTTCAGGTTATGTTATATTAGGTTCGGTTAGTTTATTTGCAGTTGTGATGTTGTCATATTCGTTTCAATGACATATGCATTCTTCATCAATGACACTATACAAACTCACAACTGCAACTATACTTCAGGTTAGATTATATTAGGTTCGGTTAGTTTATTTGCAGTTGTGATGTTGTCATATTCGTTTCAATGACATATGCAATCTTCATCAATGAGACTATACAACTCACAACTGCAACTATACTTCAGGTTATGTTATATTAGGTTCGGTTAGTTTATTTGCAGTTGTGATGTTGTCATATTCGTTTCAATGACATATGCATTCTTCATCAATGACACTATACAAACTCACAACTGCAACTATACTTCAGGTTAGATTATATTAGGTTCGGTTAGTTTATTTGCAGTTGTGATGTTGTCATATTCGTTTCAATGACATATGCAATCTTCATCAATGAGACTATACAAACTCACAACTGCAACTATACTTCAGGTTAGGTTATATTAGGTTCGGTTAGTTTATTTGCAGTTGTGATGTTGTCATATTCGTTTCAATGACATATGCAATCTTTATCAATGAGACTATACAAACTCACAACTGCAACTATACTTCAGGTTAGGTTATATTAGGTTCGGTTAGTTTATTTGCAGTTGTGATGTTGTCATATTCGTTTCAATGACATATGCAATCTTCATCAATGAGACTATACAAACTCACAACTGCAACTATACTTCAGGTTAGGTTATATTAGGTTCGGTTAGTTTATTTGCAGTTGTGATGTTGTCATATTCGTTTCAATGACATATGCAATCTTCATCAATGAGACTATACAAACTCACAACTGCAACTATACTTCAGGTTAGGTTATATTAGGTTCGGTTAGTTTATTTGCAGTTGTGATGTTGTCATATTCGTTTCAATGACATATGCATTCTTCATCAATGACACTATACAAACTCACAACTGCAACTATACTTCAGGTTAGATTATATTAGGTTCGGTTAGTTTATTTGCAGTTGTGATGTTGTCATATTCGTTTCAATGACATATGCAATCTTCATCAATGAGACTATACAACTCACAACTGCAACTATACTTCAGGTTATGTTATATTAGGTTCGGTTAGTTTATTTGCAGTTGTGATGTTGTCATATTCGTTTCAATGACATATGCATTCTTCATCAATGACACTATACAAACTCACAACTGCAACTATACTTCAGGTTAGATTATATTAGGTTCGGTTAGTTTATTTGCAGTTGTGATGTTGTCATATTCGTTTCAATGACATATGCAATCTTCATCAATGAGACTATACAACTCACAACTGCAACTATACTTCAGGTTATGTTATATTAGGTTCGGTTAGTTTATTTGCAGTTGTGATGTTGTCATATTCGTTTCAATGACATATGCATTCTTCATCAATGACACTATATAAACTCACAACTGCAACTATACTTCAGGTTATGTTATATTAGGTTCGGTTAGTTTATTTGCAGTTGTGATGTTGTCATATTCGTTTCAATGACATATGCATTCTTCATCAATGACACTATACAAACTCACAACTGCAACTATACTTCAGGTTAGATTATATTAGGTTCGGTTAGTTTATTTGCAGTTGTGATGTTGTCATATTCGTTTCAATGACATATGCAATCTTCATCAATGAGACTATACAACTCACAACTGCAACTATACTTCAGGTTATGTTATATTAGGTTCGGTTAGTTTATTTGCAGTTGTGATGTTGTCATATTCGTTTCAATGACATATGCATTCTTCATCAATGACACTATATAAACTCACAACTGCAACTATACTTCAGGTTAGGTTATATTAGGTTCGGTTAGTTTATTTGCAGTTGTGATGTTGTCATATTCGTTTCAATGACATATGCAATCTTCATCAATGAGACTATACAAACTCACAACTGCAACTA
>JBAIZL010000004.1:221419921-221602421 GCA_036971475.1 Prosapia bicincta
AGTGGTATTAACTTTATCTGCTTTTAAATTAAGTTTGTGTAATACTCGGAACAGACACCATCAAGAGCAAATTTATTAACGATATGTCCACACAACCAGCTAATAAACTTAATAAAACACTGGTTATATTATTTGGTTAGTACTCCGTTTAAACCTACGTCATCGTAGTTTGTCCTTGAATTTGTCCAGTATGTTCCTGTGCAAGTTTGTATGCTCTTTTATGGTCAATTCGTTGTACAAGGTACTTGTATACGGTTAGTTGTAGATGCCAACTAGTTATCCTAAGGTGGATATAACGTTTACTTTGACACGATAGGTGTTTGAGGAACGGATTTTTCTTGCTTGCTACTTTTTAGTTGAGAATTATAGTTTTCATTTCACACACACACACACACACACAAATATATATATATTTCTGGTAATTATTCTAATTGTTATTATACAAATGTAGTGATTTAAATATATTTTTTCTTGTAAAGTTCTATAATAATATTATGATTGATTAGGATAAACGGAATTTTATATTTTAAGCCTTTGGTTGTAACACGTTTAAACAGTGCTGGAGACGGATGGAAGTCTCCCGAAATTAGTTAAATAAAGAAAAAGTGACAACGCGTGGAGAATGCAAAAAACCGTTAAACTCAACCTAATTTTTTAGAAAATAGCACAGTTAAAAACATGGCCATATTAAAAAACGCAGTTCCTTTTAACTTCCAATATGTTTGTTTACATTCAAGTTACATTCCCTTTTTATAATATCTCTCTCTCTCTCTCTCCCTCTGTCACACACACACAACAACTCTCTCCCACAAACACACACACACACATACACCCCCCACACACAAACACACATACACTCACACACACATACACACACACACACACACAAACACATATACACTCACACACACACATACACACACACTCTCTCTCTTACACAGGCACGCACGCACTCATTCACACTCTCACATATATTTACAAACACTCGTTCGCGCTCTTAAACACAGACACACCAACACACAAACACAAACAAAAAATAAAAATAACATAAGATGGTCTTTTAATATCAAAACCATAGCTAATGATAAATAGTTGATAATGTAATTATAAACAACCAATAGCTTATCAAAGAAGGATAATTTTGAAAGGTGAGAATATCTACACATGCTAATAGGCAATATTAAATGACTTACACGGCATATTAGCATTGTACGCGGGTAGTTGGTGTGACGTAGACATTGCGGCTGGCGGTAAAGCTTGTCGGCGGCATATGTACACAAGAACACTCACTACAAGAACACACAGGACTAACACACTGCTCACTGCAGTGGCCACGAACATGGTCATCCCCATTCCAAACACTGTGTTGGGGCTGGTTTCTGGAACAACACAAACATCAAATTAACACCTTGTTTATTGGCTCTACCAGAAATGTATTTCAAGATGAAAATGCATTTTTTAAATCGTGATAACTAGGAAAAACCTGATCTCGCCGAAGCCTTGTATGCTAAGTAATATTCAGAGCTTTTCCAGGAATACACATTTTATATACATTGAATAATTTTAAATAAAACTTTTAAACTAATTTTTTGAATAATTTCTTCTCAGTAAACAATTATCAAAACCATACTTTATACATACATTTTGACTTAAATATTATTAAAAAAACAAGTATAGCAATCCAAAAAAATCTCAATGTTCATTCAAATGTAACAATAAATAATAAAAAATTTATTATTCTGCTCCGCAAATTACATACAAGTCTTTATAAGCAATACATCAATTCTGAGTCTTCATCAAGTCTTTATACATCAATCAGTCCTTATATATAAATGGTACCTCTTTTTCAAGAGCTAAGTTACAGTATATATATGTTTTAGGAACACTTAATCTAATACAAATAAATAAATAAATACATTTACATTAACCACATATACAATAAGCCTCGTGTTAGAACCAGCCACTGAAACTAAAAATAAATAACAGTTTGTAATGTATAGTGGCAGGTGCAACCCTTCCAAATGCATTCGTAAAATAATAACACCTTCTCTAAATCACAATAGAAATTTTATTCCTCAAAGTTACTTCAATGAACACCATCGTCATTATTATCTTTCTATAATTATTTATATAACATGCTTAGAGTTCAGATGGTATAAATGTTCAGTCAAAAGTTGTTAATAAAAAACAAAACGCCCTATTAAAAAACATTTGTTTTTGTAGTGGGTGTTGCATCAAAGGCCATAGATAAGAAACTGCAGGCGTTGCGGTCGTTTAGAAAACTGATATACGTAAATTTGTTCAAAACCTTGCGAAAGGGATTTGGTTAATATGAGAAATTAAATGAAATAATGTGTATATATCGGCCATTGGGCCTTGTCAAATCTACATTATTGTTATATGAATACTACAACTCATATTATAATGTCTGTGGTACGGTCTTTAGCTTCTTCTACCCTTCCTCCAGCCTGTGCTTGCCCTTCGAGGTCTTGCGCCAGCTTATGTGTGACCAACTATATATTAGGTATATACACTCAATGATTATGATGATGGCTTTCCCATCAAAACTAATTTGTTGAATATTTATTGTGAGTTGGCGTTTTTTGCAAAAAATGAGGTAATTATTACCGTCACAAATACTTACAAACTATGTACAATATTATACAACTATTGTTTGAGCTTAGCTTGTGAGGTTATGTTTATACAAATAAAAGACGTACACGAAACTTACTAATTAATCATTTATCAACTCAGACGCGTTTCAATGACAAAGGCATCATCATCAGTGAGTGTTGCTATTACAAACACTCACTGTTTGTAATTGCAACACTCACTGGTGATGATTACTTTCTCGTTGAAACGCGTTTGAGTTAATAAATGATTAATTTCGGAGTTTTCTGTACGTCTTTTATTTGCATTGTTTAATAATAATTTATACATCTAAGCTACTAATAAGCTTCAAACTAAACACTTTACTTATATTAGTTAAGTAAAAGTTACCTAATAACATTAAAATTAATGAATTAAATATAAAGTGGATGTTAGATATTTCTCGCGTTCACAAACTAAGGCCAAAAGTTTTGGTAAAACGAATCTCTATTTCCATTTCAGGATACTTGGGGGGGGGGGGGGGTAAAGAAGCAAATCTTAAAATCTTTTTAAAATGACTTTTTATCGTAATTTCAAAAGCCCTTAATATTTTTTTAAAAAAAGTAGATTCGAAATTTGGTTTCGATATAAAATGCTGCTATTAATTTAAAAAGACGGAAGTTCATTCAAGCTTGAAACAATGGGCCGCACCAGCCACCCTCTTTCTTGATACAACACAGCCTGGGTAGCACTGGATTAGAAATACTGAATTTAAATAATCTTTGTTGATATAACAAATTGCGTTAAGCGTTTCTATAACAAATCTTTGTTAATAATTTAAAGCTAGCATTACTGTGTTAAATTTTCGTTTCTTTATTTAAACGATACTGTAATCTAATTTATAATGGTGCAACAATATTGATATTATCTGAATATGAAGGACATTTATTTTATTATAAAATAAAATAATAATGTAGTTTAAATTCAAGTAATCATCAAATTCATAACACATGAAAGAGTGGTTTGTCTTTTAGTGTTTCGATAACGATGATGAACTCAAATACCTGTCACTGGCACATACTTCAATTTTTTTGAAGAAGGTATTCCCATGATAGTAAAAAATATGATAAGTGTTTAAATAATAATGACAATTTTGTAGAAAAATAGAGGAAATATTTTGTTTTCAAATGTATATAGTAAAATATGTTTATCTATTTTTTTTTAAATAACCACTTTTGGAATATATTATATACAGTGACTGTATAAAAAGTATACAGTGAATGTTCTGAATGTTTTCAGAACAGACTGTACCTACTAAACCGGCTTGATTGGGGGGGGGGAGGGAGTTAATGGAGAGAACAGGTCCAGTATAAAGACGCATGCGAGTCTTCGTTATAGTGCACCCTTGTTTCAAACTTCGATTCCAGTTCCGAAATGCAAAGAACAATTGAGCACCGTTATGCGGTTTTTAGGTGCCGCAAGTGTTTTGAAGATGGTCGGAAGAGTGTCTAGAATCTCGAGCAGGGCGTCCGACAACCGGAAAAACTGACGAAATTGTGCGTGTTGTGCTAAATTCTGAGCGCCAATAAAGTTTAAGAATGGTTGCAGTCAAAGTTGGTCTTGATAAAATTGCAGTACATAGCATTATCACTGAAAATGTGGAAACAAGAAAGATTCCCAGTTACAACTGCTTAGTGGTGAAAGACTACCTGGGCAAGAACGGCATCTATACGCTTCTTCAACCACCCTTATGGCCCCGACTTGAAGCCAGCAGATTATTTTGTATTCCCAAAAGTAAAAACGACTCTCAAAGAACTTCGCATGGGACTCTGGATGGCATGAAAGTGATTAGTGCAAGACTTTTAAATGTCATTGCGGAAGCGGACTACAAAGCCATCTTCGAAACCTAGAAGTCTTGCTGAAACAAAAGTCTGAGGCTAATTGTCATACTTTGAAGAATTTCAAGTACGAGCAGAATCTGCATTAAATTCTTAGACCGCATCTCCGTCTTATTACTTTTTATACAGCCTGTACCCCACGGTATTTTCTACGGTTTGTTTTCCTTAGTTAAGCTCTATTCACATTAGCGGTCTCGGTTCGGTCCGGTCACGATCAAGTCGCGGTCAGGTCCGGTCAAGTCTCGACCGGTCGATGCACGATCTAGACCGCGGCAGCCACGAGCTTTTTGATCGAGACCGCCTAGTGGGAACAGGCAACCGCCGCGCTAATGTCGATCAGGTCCGGTCAAGTCTCGACCGGTCGATGCACGATCTAGACCGCGGCAGTCACGAGCTTTTTGATCGAGACCGCCTAGTGGGAAAAGGCAACCGCCGCGCTAATGTCGATCAGGTCCGGTCAAGTCTCGACCGGTCGATGCACGATCTAGACCGCGGCAGTTACGAGCTTTATGATCGAGACCGCCTAGTGGGAACAGGCAACCGCCGCGCTAATGTCGATCAGGTCCGGTCAAGTCTCGACCGGTCGATGCACGATCTAGACCGCGGCAGTTACGAGCTTTATGATCGAGACCGCCTAGTGGGAACAGGCAACCGCCGCGCTAATGTCGATCAGGTCCGGTCTAGTCTCGACCGGTCGATGCACGATCTAGACCGCGGCAGTTACGAGCTTTATGATCGAGACCGCCTAGTGGGAACAGGCAACCGCCGCGCTAATGTCGATCAGGTCCGGTCAAGTCTCGACCGGTCGATGCACGATCTAGACCGCGGCAGTTACGAGCTTTATGATCGAGACCGCCTAGTGGGAACAGGCAACCGCCGCGCTAATGTCGATCAGGTCCGGTCAAGTCTCGACCGGTCGATGCACGATCTAGACCGCGGCAGTTACGAGCTTTATGATCGAGACCGCCTAGTGGGAACAGGCAACCGCCGCGCTAATGTCGATCAGGTCCGGTCAAGTCTCGACCGGTCGATGCACGATCTAGACCGCGGCAGTTACGAGCTTTATGATCGAGACCGCCTAGTGGGAACAGGCAACCGCCGCGCTAATGTCGATCAGGTCCGGTCTAGTCTCGACCGGTCGATGCACGATCTAGACCGCGGCAGTTACGAGCTTTATGATCGAGACCGCCTAGTGGGAACAGGCAACCGCCGCGCTAATGTCGATCAGGTCCGGTCAAGTCTCGACCGGTCGATGCACGATCTAGACCGCGGCAGTTACGAGCTTTTAGATCGAGACCGCCTAGTGGGAACAGGCAACCGCCGCGCTAATGTCGATCAGGTCCGGTCAAGTCTCGACCGGTCGATGCACAATCTAGACCGCGGCAGTTACGAGCTTTATGATCGAGACCGCCTAGTGGGAACAGGCAACCGCCGCGCTAATGTCGATCAGGTCCGGTCAAGTCTCGACCGGTCGATGCACGATCTAGACCGCGGCAGTTACTAGCTTTATGATCGAGACCGCCTAGTGGGAACAGGCAACCGCCGCGCTAATGTCGGTCTGGTCCGGTCAAGTCTCGACCGGTCGATGCACGATCTAGACCGCGGCAGTTACTAGCTTTATGATCGAGACCGCCTAGTGGGAACAGGCAACCGCCGCGCTAATGTCGATCAGGTCCGGTCAAGTCTCGACCGGTCGATGCACGATCTAGACCGCGGCAGTCACGAGCTTTTTGATCGAGACCGCCTAGTGGGAACAGGCAGCCGCCGCGCTAATGTCGGTCATATCCATTGTTTTGTTTGGCTTAAAAAAATAACTGATGTAAAGTTATAAATTTTAAAAAAAACTGTGAAATGGACAACGATATTCTAATTGAATTTGTACGTGAAAATAAAGTTTTATATGACTTTTCACACAAAAAGTATTGTGATGCGACTTATAAATACATATAATAACTAATATATTAAGTAAAAATTTATAAAAATAATATAAAAAAAGTTCTTAAAATATGATTTCTTAATCATACATACATTATGTAAATACACTTTTTTTTTCAAATGCATCCGTATTGCCAGGGTACTGATGTTTCATTTGAATTAAAATAGTCGGTAAACTTTTCCCTTACATTGAATGCTGCAGTTTGGGTGTTAATACCGATTGATGGCAAATCATTAAAAATGTTAGTTTGATCCGGCTCATAATACGAGTTATTTTCAATTAAAGACATTCTATTATTCCGTAAATAATTATGCAAAATACAGGTTACTAGAATTATGTTTTCTATGTAACCCGGTTTGGAAGTTATTGTCCTGAAATAAATTCGATACTGTTGGGCCAAAATTCCAAAAACATTTTCAACAACGCGTCTTCCGCGGCAATGCCTGTAATTATAAATTTTTCTTTCTACGGTTAAATCATGTCGATGTTGAGGATATGCTCTCATTATGTATGTTTTTAGTGGGAAAGCAAAATCTGCGATAATAACATGTGGCGTAGAAATATGGGATCCAGGCAGTTGTTTAATTCAAAGAATGTTTAATTAAAAAGAAGTAATGCGATTTTCATTAAACTACGTTTTGCAAATGCCATCACGACAGGACTTAATGAAAACATTAACCTTTAGTGAACAATTTAGTACACGTTTAGTGGCAACGTGCAGATAGAACTTGACCGATTGTGACCGGTAGTGAGAACTGTACTTCATAATCCTTGACCGTGACTTGACCGAACCGAGACCGCTAATGTGAATAAGCCTTTAGGAGTAATTACTATAAACAACATATTTTAAAAATTATCTCTTCAACTTTTAATGAGTTGTTTTATAATGTTCTGGAATAGAAGACGTTATTCTGTCCTTGTTGGATCATTGGCCTGTTTCTTCAGCCTCACAATACCTTGGCACTGCCTAGACTCTCACCCTCTGCTGAGATATAGACCTGTACTACTTTTTCCGAAATATACGAGTCAATCTTCTACTTAAAGGTAAATAAAACATTATCATTATAGATATTAAAATAATATAATTTAACTTATAATTAAAATAGCATTAATCGAAATGTTTCACTTCTGCTGTTAGGCAGTTTCTAGAGCATTTCCTCCGATGCCGACGGTGAATATATTTATTAAACCAATCTTCAGGCGGTTCTATCTAAAATTATTATCTACATCAGTAACAACTTATAGGCACTGCACTCATAGGTTTAGAAAATTATTTAGAAACGGAATCACTTTAGAACTGGTTTAGAAAAATATAAATAAAATACGGCTGTTTCGTGAGTCACGTGTAATATTTTATTCTGCTACGGCGACGTTTCGATAGCTAAATCGTTATCGTCACCAGGACTAGAGGCATAAAAATACCTAATTTTCGTTTTTGGCCATATTTTCCTAGTATTACATGTAGTTTTAATAAACGAAACAAATATGAAGCTTCATTCATTATAACTACATGTAATACTAGAGAAATATGACCAAATATGAAGCTTCATTCATTCTAACTACATGTAATACTAGAGAAATATGACCAAATATGAAGCTTCATTCATTATAACTACATGTAATACTAGAGAAATATGACCAAATATGAAGCTTCATTCATTCTAACTACATGTAATACTAGAGAAATATGACCAAATATGAAGCTTCATTCATTATAACTACATGTAATACTAGAGAAATATGACCAAATATGAAGCTTAATTCATTATAACTACATATAATACTAGAGAAATATGGCCAAATATGAAGCTTCATTCATTATAACTACATGTAATACTAGAGAAATATGGCCAAATATGAAGCTTCATTCATTATAACTACATGTAATACTAGAGAAATATTGCCAAATATGAAGCTTCATTCATTATAACTACATGTAATACTAGAGAAATATGACCAAATATGAAGCTTCATTCATTATAACTACATGTAATACTAGAGAAATATGGCCAAATATGAAGCTTCATTCATTCTAACTACATGTAATACTAGAGAAATATGGTCAAATATGAAGCTTCATTCATTCTAACTACATGTAATACTAGAGAAATATGGCCAAATATGAAGCTTCATTCATTATAACTACATGTAATACTAGAGAAATATGGCCAAATATGAAGCTTCATTCATTATAACTACATGTAATACTAGAGAAATATGGCCAAATATGAAGCTTCATTCATTCTAACTACATGTAATACTAGAGAAATATGGCCAAATATGAAACTTCATTCATTATAACTACATGTAATACTAGAGAAATATGGCCAAATATGAAGCTTCATTCATTATAACTACATGTAATACTAGAGAAATATGGCCAAATATGAAGCTTCATTCATTCTAACTACATGTAATAATAGAGAAATATAGCCAAATATGAAGCTTCATTCATTATAACTACATGTAATACTAGAGAAATATGGCCAAATATGAAGCTTCATTCATTCTAACTACATGTAATACTAGAGAAATATGGCCAAATATGAAGCTTCATTCATTATAACTACATATAATACTAGAGAAATATGGCCAAATATGAGAACTAAGTAATTTTACTTATCTAGGTCTGGTAGTGATAGCAATCTAGTTATCGAAATGTCATCGTAACAGAATAAAATTATTTCTGTTACCAAATCTGTGCCTGTGTAACAAGTATTACGGTGTAGAAAAATGTTCTTTATCATAACTAAACTGTTCTGGGTGAATCCATTTAAACTTTGCTGTAAGAAATTCAGTGTTGGCTGGGCTGCTGGAAAATCATGTAATTCGTTCTGGAACGGGCCAAAGTTTAATGTTATTCGAAGAACCATTGATTTCATAAAATATTCGAAAAATGTTTTTATCTAGCGAGTTTAAATACGTAATCTAAGGCGAGCGGAGCAATTTCTCGATATATTCACTTGTGTGAAGTTGGAAAGGAGATGTGAAATACCCTTGTTTCGCATGGAAGAGGTGGAGTCATCTGCTTTAGGGATGGTCATTTTTTTTCTGTCACGACGTTTTGTCACTGATATTCGTTTTGTGGTACCAATGACAAAATATGGAAAATGCCAGTTCCAGTGACAATGGATCAATCGGAAGTTGCTGCTATTGTGATTGGGAAAAACGTAGCAGTCGCTGGATGTAACTTTACTGATATTTAACCGCGGCTGTCATTGGTTGATTTGTCACTGTCACTGGCTCTGCTCTGACGGCTCGGTTCACGGTGCCGATCATCGTGCAGTATCGTTGACATAAGGTGAGAGGGGGATTGTCTCTGTTGTGATTGGGAAGAATGTCGCCATCTCTGACTAAAAGGTTACTGATATTTTACAACGACTGTCATCGGTAGATTTGTCGCTTTCACTGGTTCTACTCATTTATGTCGTGAGTGAACGATTTGTGTCAGGTGTCACGACAGTGGTAGTGTTGTGTACAGTAGACGCTATTTCAATCTCGGTACATTTTTCTTAGTTTCGGAGGATTTTATTTATAAATAAAATGTGTCTTAAAAAAAGAAAAAAGTGAAGTGTAGAATCACATCACCATTTTGGTATGTCTGACTGTTATTGGCACAAATAGAGCTGCCTCAGTATCCCTTGTCACCGGTACTAAACTCACCGGTGAATTCATCTATGAAATCATAGATCCAAAAAATAATATAGGCACTGACAAAAATAACAATTTTCGTAAAAAAAATTCTCTTGGTTTTTATAACCCAGGCATAGAAATAAAATTAAATAAACTCTGTACTGTCGTGGTATTTTGAAGCCCTTCCCCGCCCCCCCCCCAAAAATGTGGCAACATATAGGTCTACGGGTTTTAGAAAACAATAAGGAAAATGTTTAAATTTTGCTTGCATGAATAAAAAACGCTTGTATCAATTTGGAATGTATTTGTGTTGGTAATTAAGTAGCTATATTATTTGAGAAATAGTTAAATTGATATAGCCCAGGAGGTTTTCTGATTTTGTAGCTGTAACTAACGGGAAGTTTAATTATGTATAGGATTTTAAAGCTTTTCGTGGTCAAGGCTTTAACAAATAATGGAAGTATATATTCTGCATTAATTCTAAAGCAATGATTCCGCTAATTTAGTTTTCCATTCATGGATGAAAAAAAAATTAAACAGACGTTTAAAACGGGAGTGATAAATAATAAGCATTTCTGACAGGTTTGTGGTTTCACGGTAGAATTGTTGACAACTTGGTAATCGACCAAAAAGTGAAAAACATTACTTTTCTTGAAATCAGTTTTAGTTGGAGAGCTTTACTTGTGTTTCGAAAAATATTTGACAACTTTAGCGCAATAAAGTGTAAGCGAAGAAGAACGAACGTTTCTCCTCACTTAAGCAGAAAAAGTGGAACTTTTCAGTATTGGATTTTAACGAAGTCTGCTGTACTTATTGGGTAGAATTTATATCTCTAGGAATTTTAAGCTCTTCAGAAACGTTCTGGGGGAAAACTACTTTAAAGAGCCACATTACCACTAAATCGATTGTTCTAGTTTTGTTCTACCCCTCGTTTTTCACTATTGTTAGCGTGCTTTGCAGTAGTTTAATTTAATATCTGAGATAACTTGTAAAATCCTTTTGGAAAATTGTTTTTTCTGTTCGGCAGATGTTTTAAAATCGAAAAGTTACAACTGATCTTCATACGGATAGCCTAAGAAATACGTGATATTCCTTCCTTATTAACATGCAACTACTTCGTTCCGATTCTCCCAAGTCTGTCTAACCAATTTAGAGGCGCACCTGTTTCTTTCAACGGTCGAATTAGCCGTCGCAAAACCGGCTCTTAGAAATCGTGCACCAGACAAAATTAACTAATACAAGGTAACCGAAAATAAACGGACGTTTTTAAATTAGCTAATACACGAACGGCAGTCGTTGTTTAGAGGAAGTACTGTGACCGCTGACCTATGCACGTGATGCCAATTTTATTATCCATGAACCAGTAGCCGGTACAACACTGTATGTTTGCTTTCGATGAGTACATGCGAAATAGTGAGTTTATCACAGCTACGCAGCGGCTTTCCACCTCCTACTGGGACGCCATGTTATCGTTTCCAGCCGGAATACAATACTCAGGCGGGTTAAACACTTAAGAGCAACGGTAGGCCAATTTTATTATTCATGAACCAGTAGCCGATACGAAACTGTATGTTTGCTTTCAATGAGTACATGCGAAATAGTGAGTTTATCACAGCTACGCAGCGGCTTTCCACCTCCTACTGGGACGCCATGTTATCGTTTCCAGCCGGAATACAATACTCAGGCGGGTTAAACACTTAAGAGCAACGGTAGGCCAATTTAATTAGTCACGGACCAGTAGCCGATACAACACTGTATGTTTGCTTTCAATGAGTACATGCGAAATAGTGAGTTTATCACAGCTACGCAGCGGCTTTCCACCACCTACTGGGACGCCATGTTATCGTTTCCAGCCGGAATACAATACTCAGGCGGGTTAAACACTTAAGAGCAACGGTAGGCCAATTTTATTAGTCACGGACCAGTAGCCGATACAACACTGTATGTTTGCTTTCAATGAGTACATGCGAAATAGTGAGTTTATCACAGCTACACAGCGGCTTTCCACCTCCTGGGACGCCATGTTATCGTTTCCAGCCGGAATACAATACTCAGGCGGGTTAAACACTTAAGAGCAACGGTAGGCCAATTTAATTAGTCACGGACCAGTAGCCGATACAACACTGTATGTTTACTTTCGATGAGTACATGTGAAATAGTGAGTTCATCACAGCTACGCAGCGGCTTTCCACCACCTACTGGGACGCCATGTTATCGTTTCCAGCCGGAATACAATACTCAGGCGGGTTAAACACTTAAGAGCAACGGTAGGCCAATTTTATTATTCATGAACCAGTAGCCGATACAACACTGTATGTTTGCTTCCAATGAGTACATGCGAAATAGTGAGTTTATCACAGCTACGCAGCGGCTTTCCACCTCCTACTGGGACGCCATGTTATCGTTTCCAGCCGGAATACAATACTCAGGCGGGTTAAACACTTAAGAGCAACGGTAGGCCAATTTAATTAGTCACGGACCAGTAGCCGATACAACACTGTATGTTTGCTTTCAATGAGTACATGCGAAATAGTGAGTTTATCACAGCTACGCAGCGGCTTTCCACCACCTACTGGGACGCCATGTTATCGTTTCCAGCCGGAATACAATACTCAGGCGGGTTAAACACTTAAGAGCAACGGTAGGCCAATTTTATTATTCATGAACCAGTAGCCGATACAACACTGTATGTTTGCTTTCAATGAGTACATGCGAAATAGTGAGTTTATCACAGCTACGCAGCGGCTTTCCACCTCCTACTGGGACGCCATGTTATCGTTTCAGCCGGAATACAATACTCAGGCGGGTTAAACACTTAAGAGCAACGGTAGGCCAATTTAATTAGTCACGGACCAGTAGCCGATACAACACTGTATGTTTGCTTTCAATGAGTACATGCGAAATAGTGAGTTTATCACAGCTACGCAGCGGCTTTCCACCTCCTGGGACGCCATGTTATCGTTTCCAGCCGGAATACAATACTCAGGCGGGTTAAACACTTAAGAGCAACGGTAGGCCAATTTTATTAGTCACGGACCAGTAGCCGGTACAACACTGTATGTTTGCTTTCAATGAGTACATGCGAAATAGTGAGTTTATCACAGCTACACAGCGGCTTTCCACCTCCTGGGACGCCATGTTATCGTTTCCAGCCGGAATACAATACTCAGGCGGGTTAAACACTTAAGAGCAACGGTAGGCCAATTTTATTAGTCACGGACCAGTAGCCGATACAACACTGTATGTTTACTTTCGATGAGTACATGTGAAATAGTGAGTTCATCACAGCTACGCAGCGGCTTTCCACCACCTACTGGGACGCCATGTTATCGTTTCCAGCCGGAATACAATACTCAGGCGGGTTAAACACTTAAGAGCAACGGTAGGCCAATTTTATTATTCATGAACCAGTAGCCGATACAACACTGTATGTTTGCTTTCAATGAGTACATGCGAAATAGTGAGTTTATCACAGCTACGCAGCGGCTTTCCACCTCCTACTGGGACGCCATGTTATCGTTTCCAGCCGGAATACAATACTCAGGCGGGTTAAACACTTAAGAGCAACGGTAGGCCAATTTAATTAGTCACGGACCAGTAGCCGATACAACACTGTATGTTTGCTTTCAATGAGTACATGCGAAATAGTGAGTTTATCACAGCTACGCAGCGGCTTTCCACCACCTACTGGGACGCCATGTTATCGTTTCCAGCCGGAATACAATACTCAGGCGGGTTAAACACTTAAGAGCAACGGTAGGCCAATTTTATTATTCATGAAGCAGTAGCCGATACAACACTGTATGTTTGCTTTCAATGAGTACATGCGAAATAGTGAGTTTATCACAGCTACGCAGCGGCTTTCCACCTCCTACTGGGACGCCATGTTATCGTTTCCAGCCGGAATACAATACTCAGGCGGGTTAAACACTTAAGAGCAACGATAGGCCAATTTAATTAGTCACGGACCAGTAGCCGATACAACACTGTATGTTTGCTTTCAATGAGTACATGCGAAATAGTGAGTTTATCACAGCTACGCAGCGGCTTTCCACCTCCTGGGACGCCATGTTATCGTTTCCAGCCGGAATACAATACTCAGGCGGGTTAAACACTTAAGAGCAACGGTAGGCCAATTTTATTAGTCACGGACCAGTAGCCGGTACAAAACTGTATGTTTGCTTTCAATGAGTACATGCGAAATAGTGAGTTTATCACAGCTACACAGCGGCTTTCCACCTCCTGGGACGCCATGTTATCGTTTCCAGCCGGAATACAATACTCAGGCGGGTTAAACACTTAAGAGCAACGGTAGGCCAATTTTATTAGTCACGGACCAGTAGCCGATACAACACTGTATGTTTACTTTCGATGAGTACATGTGAAATAGTGAGTTCATCACAGCTACGCAGCGGCTTTCCACCACCTACTGGGACGCCATGTTATCGTTTCCAGCCGGAATACAATACTCACGCGGGTTAAACACTTAAGAGCAACGGTAGGCCAATTTTATTAGTCACGGACCAGTAGCCGATACAACACTGTATGTTTGCTTTCAATGAGTACATGCAAAATAGTGAGTTTATCACAGCTACGCAGCGGCTTTCCACCTCCTGGGACGCCATGTTATCGTTTCCAGCCGGAATACAATACTCAGGCGGGTTAAACACTTAAGAGCAACGGTAGGCCAATTTTATTAGTCACGGACCAGTAGCCGGTACAACACTGTATGTTTACTTTCGATGAGTACATGCGAAATAGTGAGTTCATCACAGCTACGCAGCGGCTTTCCACCTCCTGGGACGCCATGTTATCGTTTCCAGCCGGAATACAATACTCAGGCGGGTTAAACACTTAAGAGCAACGGTAGGCCAATTTTATTAGTCACGGACCAGTAGCCGGTACAACACTGTATGTTTACTTTCGATGAGTACATGCGAAATAGTGAGTTCATCACAGCTACGCAGCGGCTTTCCACCTCCTGGGACGCCATGTTATCGTTTCCAGCCGGAATACAATACTCAGGCGGGTTAAACACTTAAGAGCAACGGTAGGCCAATTTTATTAGTCACGGACCAGTAGCCGATACAACACTGTATGTTTACTTTCGATGAGTACATGTGAAATAGTGAGTTCATCACAGCTACGCAGCGGCTTTCCACCACCTACTGGGACGCCATGTTATCGTTTCCAGCCGGAATACAATACTCAGGCGGGTTAAACACTTAAGAGCAACGGTAGGCCAATTTTATTATTCATGAACCAGTAGCCGATACAACACTGTATGTTTGCTTTCAATGAGTACATGCGAAATAGTGAGTTTATCACAGCTACGCAGCGGCTTTCCACCTCCTACTGGGACGCCATGTTATCGTTTCCAGCCGGAATACAATACTCAGGCGGGTTAAACACTTAAGAGCAACGGTAGGCCAATTTTATTAGTCACGGACCAGTAGCCGATACAACACTGTATGTTTGCTTTCAATGAGTACATGCGAAATAGTGAGTTTATCACAGCTACGCAGCGGCTTTCCACCTCCTACTGGGACGCCATGTTATCGTTTCCAGCCGGAATACAATACTCAGGCGGGTTAAACACTTAAGAGCAACGGTAGGCCAATTTAATTAGTCACGGACCAGTAGCCGATACAACACTGTATGTTTGCTTTCAATGAGTACATGCGAAATAGTGAGTTTATCACAGCTACGCAGCGGCTTTCCACCTCCTGGGACGCCATGTTATCGTTTCCAGCCGGAATACAATACTCAGGCGGGTTAAACACTTAAGAGCAACGGTAGGCCAATTTTATTAGTAGCCGATACAACACTGTATGTTTGCTTTCAATGAGTACATGCGAAATAGTGAGTTTATCACAGCTACGCAGCGGCTTTCCACCTCCTGGGACGCCATGTTATCGTTTCCAGCCGGAATACAATACTCAGGCGGGTTAAACACTTAAGAGCACCGGTAGGCCAATTTTATTAGTCACGGACCAGTAGCCGATACAACACTGTATGTTTGCTTTCAATGAGTACATGCGAAATAGTGAGTTTATCACAGCTACGCAGCGGCTTTCCACCTCCTACTGGGACGCCATGTTATCGTTTCCAGCCGGAATACAATACTCAGGCGGGTTAAACACTTAAGAGCAACGGTAGGCCAATTTTATTAGTCACGGACCAGTAGCCGGTACAACACTGTATGTTTGCTTTCAATGAGTACATGCGAAATAGTGAGTTTATCACAGCTACACAGCGGCTTTCCACCTCCTGGGACGCCATGTTATCGTTTCCAGCCGGAATACAATACTCAGGCGGGTTAAACACTTAAGAGCAACGGTAGGCCAATTTTATTAGTCACGGACCAGTAGCCGATACAACACTGTATGTTTACTTTCGATGAGTACATGTGAAATAGTGAGTTCATCACAGCTACGCAGCGGCTTTCCACCACCTACTGGGACGCCATGTTATCGTTTCCAGCCGGAATACAATACTCAGGCGGGTTAAACACTTAAGAGCAAGGTAGGCCAATTTTATTACTCATGAACCAGTAGCCGATACAACACTGTATGTTTGCTTTCAATGAGTACATGCGAAATAGTGAGTTTATCACAGCTACGCAGCGGCTTTCCACCTCCTACTGGGACGCCATGTTATCGTTTCCAGCCGGAATACAATACTCAGGCGGGTTAAACACTTAAGAGCAACGGTAGGCCAATTTAATTAGTCACGGACCAGTAGCCGATACAACACTGTATGTTTGCTTTCAATGAGTACATGCGAAATAGTGAGTTTATCACAGCTACGCAGCGGCTTTCCACCTCCTGGGACGCCATGTTATCGTTTCCAGCCGGAATACAATACTCAGGCGGGTTAAACACTTAAGAGCAACGGTAGGCCAATTTAATTAGTCACGGACCAGTAGCCGATACAACACTGTATGTTTGCTTTCAATGAGTACATGCGAAATAGTGAGTTTATCACAGCTACGCAGCGGCTTTCCACCTCCTGGGACGCCATGTTATCGTTTCCAGCCGGAATACAATACTCAGGCGGGTTAAACACTTAAGAGCAACGTTAGGCCAATTTTATTAGTCACGGACCAGTAGCCGATACAACACTGTATGTTTGCTTTCAATGAGTACATGCGAAATAGTGAGTTTATCACAGCTACGCAGCGGCTTTCCACCTCCTGGGACGCCATGTTATCGTTTCCAGCCGGAATACAATACTCAGGAGGGTTAAACACTTAAGAGCAACGGTAGGCCAATTTTATTAGTCACGGACCAGTAGCCGGTACAACACTGTATGTTTGCTTTCGATGAGTACATGCGAAATAGTGAGTTTATCACAGCTACGCAGCGGCTTTCCACCTCCTACTGGCACGCCATGTTATCGTTTCCAGCCGGAATACAATACTCACGCGGGTTAAACACTTAAGAGCAACGGTAGGCCAATTTTATTAGTCACGGACCAGTAGCCGATACAACACTGTATGTTTGCTTTCAATGAGTACATGCGAAATAGTGAGTTTATAACAGCTACGCAGCGGCTTTCCACCTCCTGGGACGCCATGTTATCGTTTCCAGCCGGAATACAATACTCAGGCGGGTTAAACACTTAAGAGCAACGGTAGGCCAATTTTATTAGTCACGGACCAGTAGCCGGTACAACACTGTATGTTTACTTTCGATGAGTACATGCGAAATAGTGAGTTCATCACAGCTACGCAGCGGCTTTCCACCTCCTGGGACGCCATGTTATCGTTTCCAGCCGGAATACAATACTCAGGCGGGTTAAACACTTAAGAGCAACGGTAGGCCAATTTTATTAGTCACGGACCAGTAGCCGGTACAACACTGTATGTTTACTTTCGATGAGTACATGTGAAATAGTGAGTTCATCACAGCTACGCAGCGGCTTTCCACCTCCTGGGACGCCATGTTATCGTTTCCAGCCGAAATACAATGCTCAGGCGGGTTAAACACTTAAGACCAACGGTAGGCCAATTTTATTAGTCACGGACCAGTAGCCGGTACAACACTGTATGTTTGCTTTCGATGAGTACATGTGAAATAGTGAGTTCATCACAGCTACGCAGCGGCTTTCCACCTCCTACTGGGACGCCATGTTATCGTTTCCAGCCGGAATACGATACTCAGGCGGGTTAAACACTTAAGAGCAACGGTAGGCCAATTTTATTATTCATGAACCAGTAGCCGATACAACACTGTATGTTTGCTTTCAATGAGTACATGCGAAATAGTGAGTTTATCACATCTACGCAGCGGCTTTCCACCTCCTACTGGCACGCCATGTTATCGTTTCCAGCCGGAATACAATACTCACGCGGGTTAAACACTTAAGAGCAACGGTAGGCCAATTTTATTAGTCACGGACCAGTAGCCGATACAACACTGTATGTTTGCTTTCAATGAGTACATGCGAAATAGTGAGTTTATCACAGCTACGCAGCGGCTTTCCACCTCCTGGGACGCCATGTTATCGTTTCCAGCCGGAATACAATACTCAGGCGGGTTAAACACTTAAGAGCAACGGTAGGCCAATTTTATTAGTCACGGACCAGTAGCCGGTACAACACTGTATGTTTACTTTCGATGAGTACATGCGAAATAGTGAGTTCATCACAGCTACGCAGCGGCTTTCCACCTCCTGGGACGCCATGTTATCGTTTCCAGCCGGAATACAATACTCAGGCGGGTTAAACACTTAAGAGCAACGGTAGGCCAATTTTATTAGTCACGGACCAGTAGCCGGTACAACACTGTATGTTTACTTTCGATGAGTACATGTGAAATAGTGAGTTCATCACAGCTACGCAGCGGCTTTCCACCTCCTGGGACGCCATGTTATCGTTTCCAGCCGGAATACAATGCTCAGGCGGGTTAAACACTTAAGACCAACGGTAGGCCAATTTTATTAGTCACGGACCAGTAGCCGGTACAACACTGTATGTTTACTTTCGATGATTACATGCGAAATAGTGAGTTCATCACAGCTACGCAGCGGCTTTCCACCTCCTGGGACGCCATGTTATCGTTTCCAGCCGGAATACAATGCTCAGGCGGGTTAAACACTTAAGACCAACGGTAGGCCAATTTTATTAGTCACGGACCAGTAGCCGGTACAACACTGTATGTTTGCTTTCGATGAGTACATGTGAAATAGTGAGTTCATCACAGCTACGCAGCGGCTTTCCACCTCCTACTGGGACGCCATGTTATCGTTTCCAGCCGGAATACAATGCTCAGGCGGGTTAAACACTTAAGACCAACGGTAGGCCAATTTTATTAGTCACGGACCAGTAGCCGATACAACACTGTATGTTTGCTTTCAATGAGTACATGCGAAATAGTGAGTTCATCACAGCTACGCAGCGGCTTTCCACCTCCTGGGACGCCATGTTATCGTTTCCAGCCGGAATACAATGCTCAGGCGGGTTAAACACTTAAGACCAACGGTAGGCCAATTTTATTAGTCACGGACCAGTAGCCGATACAACACTGTATGTTTGCTTTCAATGAGTACATGCGAAATAGTGAGTTTATCACAGCTACGCAGCGGCTTTCTACCTCCTACTGGGACGCCATGTTATCGTTTCCAGCCGGAATACGATACTCAGATTGGTAAACAACTTGAGAACAACGGTACGTATTCTGAAAAAGAGGTCTCCTGGTCAAAATAAGCCTTCTGGGACGGCGCAGAACATTGAAACGGTTAGGCAAGCTTTGGTTCGTAATCCAAGTCGGTAGGTAAAAAGACCTGCGCGTGACTTAAGCATAACTCGTGAAGCAGTGCGAAAAATTTTGGTAAAAAACATATTACTTCGTTTCATTTAAATGGTTCCATTTACTCAACAAAAACAATGTTTAATTTCTGCAAGATGCTGCCATTGTACATACTTCTGCAATGGCCGTGCTGCGTCACGTGTTTCCGGGAAAAAACTTGTATAACCTTAAATGTTTGTCATGGTTACCACCAAACATCATACATAATGATCTAGGATTAAACATAACTGAAAAGAGTCAAATAAACAAACTGAATTAAGTTTATGAAACCTTGCTTCACAAACGGATAATGCGAAAGGAAAGCGAAAAGAACTACAACACAATGCAAGTGACGAATAAAAAAGGAAGCGTATAAATAGTAACAAATACAAATAATAGTCCAGCACCATACATAGAACGGAAAATAGAAAATTGCGAGATAATTAGCTTTTTATTTTACCACTTAATATTGTTATTCGGACGTATGTATATACGCAACATATTTATATTAATTGTAATTATAAAGTATAAGTCTTTTCAGACCATTTGATCTGACACTATGCACAGATCCAATTCCCAGCGGATTTGCTAACGACATATTTTTATTTTATCAATCAGCACAGACACAAGGAAATCCTAACACACGGATTCCAAGTGCCTTCGATTACAGGAATATGCCACAATTCCCAGCGGGTTTGCTAACGACATATTTTTATTTTATCAATCAGCACAGACACAAGGAAATCCTAACACACGGATTCCAAGTGCCTTGGATTACAGGAATATGCCACAATTCCCAGCGGATTTGCTAACGACATATTTTTATTTTATCAATCAGCACAGACACAAGGAAATCCTAACACACGGAATCCAAGTGCCTTGGATTACAGGAATATGCCACAATTCCCAGCGGGTTTGCTAACGACATATTTTTATTTTATCAATCAGCACAGACACAAGGAAATCCTAACACACGGATTCCAAGTGCCTTGGATTACAGGAATATGCCACAATTCCCAGCGGGTTTGCTAACGACATATTTTTATTTTATCAATCAGCACAGACACAAGGAAATCCTAACACACGGATTCCAAGTGCCTTGGATTACAGGAATATGCCACAATTCCCAGCGGATTTGCTAACGACATATTTTTATTTTATCAATCAGCACAGACACAAGGAAATCCTAACACACGGATTCCAAGTGCCTTGGATTACAGGAATATGCCACAATTCCCAGCGGATTTGCTAACGACATATTTTTATTTTATCAATCAGCACAGACACAAGGAAATCCTAACACACGGAATCCAAGTGCCTTGGATTACAGGAATATGCCACAATTCCCAGCGGATTTGCTAACGACATATTTTTATTTTATCAATCAGCACAGACACAAGGAAATCCTAACACACGGATTCCAAGTGCCTTAGATTACAGGAATATGCCACAATTCCCAGCGGATTTGCTAACGACATATTTTTATTTTATCAATCAGCACAGACACAAGGAAATCCTAACACACGGATTCCAAGTGCCTTGGATTACAGGAATATGCCACAATTCCCAGCGGATTTGCTAACGACATATTTTTATTTTATCAATCAGCACAGACACAAGGAAATCCTAACACACGGATTCCAAGTGCCTTGGATTACAGGAATATGCCACAATTCCCAGCGGATTTGCTAACGACATATTTTTATTTTATCAATCAGCACAGACACAAGGAAATCCTAACACACGGATTCCAAGTGCCTTGGATTACAGGAATATGCCACAATTCCCAGCGGATTTGCTAACGACATATTTTTATTTTATCAATCAGCACAGACACAAGGAAATCCTAACACACGGATTCCAAGTGCCTTAGATTACAGGAATATGCCACAATTCCCAGCGGATTTGCTAACGACATATTTTTATTTTATCAATCAGCACAGACACAAGGAAATCCTAACACACGGATTCCAAGTGCCTTGGATTACAGGAATATGCCACAATTACCAGCGGATTTGCTAACGACATATTTTTATTTTATCAATCAGCACAGACACAAGGAAATCAAAACACACGGATTCCAAGTGCCTTGGATTACAGGAATATGCCACAATTCCCAGCGGATTTGCTAACGACATATTTTTATTTTATCAATCAGCACAGACACAAGGAAATCCTAACACACGGATTCCAAGTGCCTTGGATTACAGGAATATGCCACAATTCCCAGCGGATTTGCTAACGACATATTTTTATTTTATCAATCAGCACAGACACAAGGAAATCCTAACACACGGAATCCAAGTGCCTTGGATTACAGGAATATGCCACAATTCCCAGCGGATTTGCTAACGACATATTTTTATTTTATCAATCAGCACAGACACAAGGAAATCCTAACACACGGATTCCAAGTGCCTTGGATTACAGGAATATGCCACAATTCCCAGCGGATTTGCTAACGACATATTTTTATTTTATCAATCAGCACAGACACAAGGAAATCCTAACACACGGATTCCAAGTGCCTTGGATTACAGGAATATGCCACAATTCCCAGCGGGTTTGCTAACGACATATTTTTATTTTATCAATCAGCACAGACACAAGGAAATCCTAACACACGGATTCCAAGTGCCTTGGATTACAGGAATATGCCACAATTCCCAGCGGATTTGCTAACGACATATTTTTATTTTATCAATCAGCACAGACACAAGGAAATCCTAACACACTGATTCCAAGTGCCTTGGATTACAGGAATATGCCACAATTCCCAGCGGATTTGCTAACGACATATTTTTATTTTATCAATCAGCACAGACACAAGGAAATCCTAACACACGGAATCCAAGTGCCTTGGATTACAGGAATATGCCACAATTCCCAGCGGATTTGCTAACGACATATTTTTATTTTATCAATCAGCACAGACACAAGGAAATCCTAACACACGGATTCCAAGTGCCTTGGATTATAGGAATATGCCACAATTCCCAGCGGGTTTGCTAACGACATATTTTTATTTTATCAATCAGCACAGACACAAGGAAATCCTAACACACGGATTCCAAGTGCTTGGATTACAGGAATATGCCACAATTCCCAGCGGATTTGCTAACGACATATTTTTATTTTATCAATCAGCACAGACACAAGGAAATCCTAACACACGGATTCCAAGTGCCTTGGATTACAGGAATATGCCACAATTCCCAGCGGGTTTGCTAACGACATATTTTTATTTTATCAATCAGCACAGACACAAGGAAATCCTAACACACGGATTCCAAGTGCCTTGGATTACAGGAATATGCCACAATTACCATCGGATTTGCTAACGACATATTTTTATTTTATCAATCAGCACAGACACAAGGAAATCCTAACACACGGAATCCAAGTGCCTTGGATTACAGGAATATGCCACAATTCCCAGCGGGTTTGCTAACGACATATTTTTATTTTATCAATCAGCACAGACACAAGGAAATCCTAACACACGGATTCCAAGTGCCTTAGATTACAGGAATATGCCACAATTCCCAGCGGATTTGCTAACGACATATTTTTATTTTATTAATCAGCACAGACACAAGGAAATCCTAACACACGGAATCCAAGTGCCTTGGATTACAGGAATATGCCACAATTCCCAGCGGATTTGCTAACGACATATTTTTATTTTATCAATCAGCACAGACACAAGGAAATCCTAACACACGGATTCCAAGTGCCTTGGATTACAGGAATATGCCACAATTCCCAGCGGATTTGCTAACGACATATTTTTATTTTATCAATCAGCACAGACACAAGGAAATCCTAACACACGGATTCCAAGTGCCTTAGATTACAGGAATATGCCACAATTCCCAGCGGATTTGCTAACGACATATTTTTATTTTATCAATCAGCACAGACACAAGGAAATCCTAACACACGGATTCCAAGTGCCTTGGATTACAGGAATATGCCACAATTACCAGCGGATTTGCTAACGACATATTTTTATTTTATCAATCAGCACAGACACAAGGAAATCCTAACACACGGATTCCAAGTGCCTTGGATTACAGGAATATGCCACAATTCCCAGCGGGTTTGCTAACGACATATTTTTATTTTATCAATCAGCACAGACACAAGGAAATCCTAACACACGGATTCCAAGTGCCTTGGATTACAGGAATATGCCACAATTCCCAGCGGATTTGCTAACGACATATTTTTATTTTATCAATCAGCACAGACACAAGGAAATCCTAACACACGGATTCCAAGTACCTTGGATTACAGGAATATGCCACAATTCCCAGCGGGTTTGCTAACGACATATTTTTATTTTATCAATCAGCACAGACACAAGGAAATCCTAACACACGGATTCCAAGTGCCTTGGATTACAGGAATATGCCACAATTCCCAGCGGATTTGCTAACGACATATTTTTATTTTATCAATCAGCACAGACACAAGGAAATCCTAACACACGGAATCCAAGTGCCTTGGATTACAGGAATATGCCACAATTCCCAGCCTGTAATTATAAAATTAAAAAAAAACTAGAATAAAGTTTTTCTTTGTTGATTTGAGTGGGAATTGACTTTAAAAAAATTTATATTACTTGTTTAAGAGGAGGTTCAATGTGTTTTGATGGACAGACCGAAAACTATCCCAAAACTTTCCATTTTCAATTGGCTATGTTTATTACTTAAAAAGTTTAGTAATGTTTAGAAATTTATAAGTAAATCAAATTCAAGTGGAAAATTTAATTACATTTATGGGAAGGCTATAATAGAAATAGGTAAAATATTGAAAGGTTGTTCGTTATTTAATATATATATATATATATATATATATATATATATTTATATACCGTGTTAGGGGAAATATAAAACAATTCATATTTTTAAATTATGGCAGTTGAGAGAAAGATAATTAAATTATTTCATATTAGTAGATAGTGCAACATTCAACAACGATTTAAAATTATAATAGCCAATTTAATTACCGATATATTGAAAATATAGAGTGACAAATTTAAGGATTTCACGAAATACCATGCTAATGAAAGGGTATCACCGGACACTACCTGAAAAATTGTTCCCTAGTAGTCTCTATAGTCTATGTTTGAACGCGGCCCCTGTAGTTCCATTGTGTTGGTCAACGTTTGTAGATTCTTTAAGATTTTCTTCCTTACCAGCAGGTGCCTACTTGATTTGCTTTTGGTAAGTTTGCAATATAACACTATACTAATACTCACTTGAACAGTTATTACTGATGGCTTCGTCAGAACCATCCGCGCAGTGGTTGGTCCCGTCACAGACCAGGTCTTGTGCGATGCAGAATTCTCGAAGCGTGCAACGAAAATCCATGCAAGAATGTTCTGTAAAAATGGTTGAAATGATATAGCGTTACACATTAAGTAACAATAAAATCTTTTTTAATCCAAAAAACTAGATATATTAAAAATGAACAACGATAAAAATAATGAAGTAATCATACTACCATAAGTTTCACTCCAATTTTGTTAATTTAACAAATACATAATTCAGCCAAAATGAAATAAAAATTTAGAAAATAATAATAAAGTCAACCTTAAAAAAGATATAAAAAGAAATATTGATACAATAATAATAGATACTGATTTGGCGATCAATAAATTAAAAGTAGAGGAACAAGAAAATATGCGAATAAAAACATCACATGAAATAATAAAGTTAATTAAAAATAACAAAACTAATCATACACACATAAAACAATACTCGCAAATTCATCAAATTAAACAAAAATTACAAACTAATGATCTTATTATGACAAAAGCTGATAAAGGTAATGCTGTAGTTATTATTGATGCTCAGTTTTATTAAATAAAGTGATATTAATAAAACTGAAAATTATATATCTAAAAACCAATATACAGAAATAAATAAAGATCCCACAGACAAATATCAAAATGAGATAAAAAAATATAATACAAACATCATCTAAATTATTTAATCAAAAATATACTAATAATTACATAAATGGCAATCCTAAAATTCAAAGATTAAATGGACTAATTAAATTGCACAAAGAAGATAAACCAATTAGGCCATTAGTTAATTTTACAACTGCTCCTTCCTATAAAATTTCAAAATATTTGGCTTCATTACTTAAATATAAGGTAAAATTAAATAATACTCATAATATAAAAAACTCGACTGAGCTTATTGAAAAATTAAAAGATATTAAAATTGATAATAATACAAAATTAATATCATTTGATGTTACTAACATGTATAATAACATACCTATAATGAAAACACTTGAAATTATAAAAAATAATATAGATACATTTGAAAAAGATAACACATTAACACAAGAAATAATAATTACATTAAAAATCATATTAAATCAAAATTATTTTTTTTATAATAATAAAATTTATAAACAAAAGGATGGATTAACAATGGGCTGTCCAATGTCCAGCATATTATCGGAAATATTTTTACAAAATATAGACATTGAAATAGACAAGATTATTAAAACATAAGATCAAAATGGACACTGGTTTAGATATGTAGATGATGGATTATACATATCAAATAATAATGGTTTAAATATTGATAAAATATTAAAATGTATAAATAATATACACGAAAATATAAAATTTACTCGTGAATTTGAATCAAAAAATAAACTAAATTATTTAGATATTACAATTACTAGAGATAAAGAATCATTTGAATATAATATATATAGAAAACCAACGCAGACAAATCAAATAATACCTAATTATTCAAATCATCCATACAACCAAAAAATGGCAGCGCTTTATAATTTACTACACAGAATGCACAAAATACCATTGAACTTAAATGATCAAATAAAAGAGAAAAATATAATTTATCAAATTGGTTTAGAAAATGGATATAAAAGAAGAACTATAGATAAATTAAATAATAATATAATAAGAAAACAGAAACTCGAAAATAACTTTGTATCTAATAAGAGAGAAAATATTTGGACAACTTTTACATTCACTGGTAACGAAATAAATAAAATTACAAGATTATTTAAAGAAACAAATTTACAAATTGCATATAAAACTGATAATAAAATTAAAAATTTTATAAACAATAACAAAAATCAAAATAATAT
Organism: Prosapia bicincta; assembly: GCA_036971475.1. Lineage (NCBI taxonomy): Eukaryota > Metazoa > Arthropoda > Insecta > Hemiptera > Cercopidae > Prosapia > Prosapia bicincta. The sequence continues at coordinate 221,446,915 of JBAIZL010000004.1, forward strand.
GCACGAAAGAAATGAAGTATATAATATAAAATGTCAAGCTTGTAATAAATTGTATGTAGGACAAACAAAAAAGAAATTAAAAGAAAGATACAAAGAACATTTAAACGCTTATATCAAACCAAACATATATAAATCAAATTTAGCTATGCATTGTATTAATAATGAACACGAGTTTCCGGAAATAGAAAATATGAAATTAATAAAAGAATTAAATAAAGGATTAAAAATGAATATATTTAAAACATTGGAAATTTATAAGCATAAAGTTAAAGACAAATTAATTGATGAACAAATTCAAGTGAGATCAAGGCACCAAATTATTTATAAAGTAATTGATGTTATAGAAAAATTTACATAAAGTGCAATACTTATAAACATATGGTCGTTTGTAGCACATATGATTTAATTTTGTAAACATATTTTATTAGATAATTATTTTCCTGAAGATGCTGGTACGATTTTATCGGCGAAAAGCTTTGAATAAATATATTCATTAAAAGTATTCTTGTTTTTGAAATATTTTTAATTTATTAATTATATATATACACACACACACACACACACACACATATATATATATAGTAACGTTTTATTTATTGCCACCAAGAAGCCGGTATTTAGAGCAAATAGTTACTAATAGTTCGATTGAGGGAATCACAGTACGATCTCGAGTACCATCAGTTGTTCTACACTTATTTGATATTGCCGGTCCTTTTTTAAATTATAATAGCAAGTCGAATAAGAGGTAAAGGAGTCGAATAAGAGAAGCGATTGAGTGCGTGTCTCAAGAGACCAGGCAGGAACATGCCATTGCTAGCAGTAACCAAGGGATCCTGCTACAGAGGTAACATTTTCATAACTATACAAGACACAATAAAGGTAACGTTTTCAATATTTTAATATATATATTATATGTATGCGCACCGCTAGGAATGCTGTTAAAGTAAATCTCTCTTGTGGGGTGAAGCTTTCTAAATTTTAGTTGGGGCATAACTGTGTTATTCTCCTTCCTACGACGATCTAGCTATATATATATATATAACGGATCTAGTACAGTTGTCGCCGCCTCTCCGCTCTCAATTTCTTCTGTTATACGTTATTACCTCTTATAGGTTTCTTGCAGTCATTACTTCGTAGATGCCATCATGTCAACTTCTTCGTGGCTGTCCTCTCTTTTTTTATCTCAGGGAGGATCCACTCTTTAACCTTTCGGGGCCGTCTTCTGCCATTCTCTTTACGCGTTCAAACCCTGCTTATTGCCTTCTTCCCATCTCCTCCCTTATACTTTTATCTATTTCCATTTCATTACAAGTTTGTTCATTTCTGATCATTTCAAGTTTCGATTTACCCCAGCTTCTTTATAAATTTGGTATAGGTGTCGCATCCTAAGTTTGTAAAAGTCTTAGAGTGCTGAAAACAGCTTTCGTTTCATTGTAAGATTTGTAAATCGGGTTCTAAAGAATATTTACATTTATTGATACATATTTAAGGAATATTCTACTAGTTTAAGAATATTTTCAATCGATTTGGAATTTGGATCGATACAGAATTTAATGGAAAACATTTGCTAAATAAATATTTTAAAAAATGATTTCTAACCGTTTAGGAGAAAAACGAAATGCCTTGTTTTGCTTCATCTGATTCTTTTTGCAGGATAATCGTAGAAAAATAGTCATAATTCAAAACCACATTGAAATTAGCAACGATATTTAGTAATGAAGACTAGAGCTTATGCTAATTTCCGTGAGGAATAATATCTTTTAAATATATTATATTTATAAAATGTCCAAACTACTAAAATAAAATTTAAAACATTTTAAAAATAATATTCATGTCTTTCTCGATAATACGGTTATCAATATGACTGTGTAGCAATTATACAGACAAACTTAAGTAATAAAAAAAAACTTTAACCAATTCCTATAGTTAAACCAAAATAAATATTTTATTAACTCTTCATTATAGTTACAAAATAATATAAATAAAGTAATATAACCTATGCGTTAAAACAGCTGTTCCACCACATAAACTGTGACGTAAAATCAGCTGTTTTATGAAATCATATGTTATCATTTATTTTAAGCCAAATGGGACGAAATAAGAATATTGCACACCCTGGCCCTTTTGTGAAAAGTTGTTCTCCATGTAAATTTTAAATTAATTAATTAAATTTAGTTATTGAAATAATATTTGAAAAAACTGTATTAACATCAATTGTTATCTACTAGAGGAAAAATGTATTTGAACGTGATTGGCTGAAAAAAAGTATTTGATTAACGATTGAAAATGTGTACAATATATATATATATATATATTTTAAAACAACATTGGTTATTCAAATACAAGAATTCTTGTATTTGTATAACCTATGTTGTTTTAAATTATTAAACAAGAAAACGTATTATATATATATATAGGGAGAGCTAATAGAAGGAGTTGAAATAAACTTAATTTTAATAAAATGTTTAAATTAACCTAAACTTTTGGAAAACACTACTCTAGTTAATAGTAACACAAAATTTGAGTTTGAAAGAGATAGCATCATAATGATTAATTCCGAAACTCTAGACGAAGATGAATTAAAGTTAAATGGTATTTAAAAGTAGCGAGTTTGGGAGGCTGCATTAAAACCACAACCGCTTTGTCGGTAAGCGACGCCATACTGATGAGATCTAGTATATCAGTTTAAGGAATAGGTTTGAACAGGAAACCCAGTAACGGAGTTGTGATTCTTCCACTAATAAACATGTCAGAGATGTTCATCTCGGTAACCATGAAAAATGCCTTTCTAATTTTAATTCTACTATAGTTACTTGCGTATTACAAGTTTCTGTTTCATGTAACCAAAGCTTTTAATCTTTATTCGAGCACTCGAGATAACTATTGAGTACATGATAAGCCAGTTGAATATCGAGTCAAAAGTTTATTTATTCAGTGCGACGTTTCGACAATTTGCTGCCCTTATCAAGCCTGGAAACGATTTTACATTGTATTGTAAATACCGCACAATCCGTTTACAAGTGGAGGAAGAGGATTCATTCTGAAGTTGTCCATATTAACTTACAACAGAATGGTACCAATATTAAAAATGATTTGGATAAATTATGTAGTCTGTATGAGATATTGTAAAATTTAAAACGTCCAAGATTTAGCTAGTGTTGGTTGTATGGTTAGACATTTTGTTGTTTTATGGTTTTATGAGTGGGTTTATTTTGTTTGGGTGTTTCTTTTTATATTTGTATATTGTTTTTTTCTCAGTTTCGATACTGTTTTTAATTATATTAGATAAATTCATGACTCGCACCACGTTGGTGGGTTAGCTTATCAAGGATTTTACTAAAATATCATTGAGTATTTTTAAATGTCTAAAAGAATTGCTATGAGTGTACTTGTATTTTATATGCTTATCTATAGTACAATGTAAAATTGTTGTCAGGCTTGATAAGGGCAACAAATTAGTTGTCGAAACGTTGCACTAAATAAACAAACTTTTGACTCGATATTCAACAGGGTTATCATTTATTCGAAGATTTTAATGATACGCCTAACTCTAAAGTGCGTCTAGTAGCCAATAAGGGAGCGTAGATATCTCAATATGTTTCTGTAATCACTTTATTTAGCGAAGGCAAATGTCGATCGTTCCTGTCACGAAAGTCCGCACCTGACATCAGAGTACTTCTATGGGTTGCGTATTGGCAGTTCCCCACAGTCTAACTCTAAAGTGCGACTAGCAGCCAATAAGGGAGCATAAATATCTCAATATGTTTCTGTAATCACTTTATTTAGCGAAGGCAAATGTCGATCGTTCCTGTCACGAAAGTCCGCACCTGACGTCAGAGTACTTCTATTGTTTGCGTATTGGCAGTTCCCAACGGCCTAACTCTAAAGTGCGACTAGCAGCCAATAAGGGAGCATAGATATCTCAATATGTTTCTGTAATCACTTTATTTAGCGAAGGCAAATGTCGATCGCTCCTGTCACGAAAGTCCGCACCTGACGTCAGAGTACTTCTATTGTTTGCGTATTGGCAGTTCCCAACGGCCTAACTCTAAAGTGCGACTAGTAGCCAATAAGGGAGCATAGATATCTCAATATGTTTCTGTAATCACTTTATTATGGAAGGCAGATGTCGATCGTTCCTGTCACGAAAGTCCGCACCTGACATCAGAGTACTTCTATAGTTTGCGTATTAGCAGTTCCCAACGGCCTAACTCTAAAGTGCGACTAGTAGCCAATAAGGGAGCGTATATATCTCAATATGTTTCTGTAATCACTTTATTATGGAAGGCAGATGTCGATCGTTCCTGTCACGAAAGTCCGCACCTGACATCAGAGTACTTCTATAGTTTGCGTATTGGCAGTTCCCAACGGCCTAACTCTAAAGTGCGACTAGTAGCCAATAAGGGAGCATAGATATCTCAATATGTTTGTGTAATCACTTTATTTAGCGAAGGCAAATGACGATCGCTCCTGTCACGAAAGTCCGCACCTGACGTCAGAGTACTTCTATGGGTTGCGTATTGGCAGTTCCCAACGGCCTAACTCTAAAGTGCGACTAGTAGCCAATAAGGGAGCGTAGATATCTCAATATGTTTCTGTAATCACTTTATTTAGCGAAGGCAAATGTCGATCGTTCCTGTCACGAAAGTCCGCACCTGACGTCAGAGTACTTCTATTGTTTGCGTATTGGCAGTTCCCAACGGCCTAAATCTAAAGTGCGACTAGCAGCCAATAAGGGAGCATAGATATCTCAATATGTTTCTGTAATCACTTTATTTAGCGAAGGCAAATGTCGATCGTTCCTGTCACGAAAGTCCGCACCTGACGTCAGAGTACTTCTATGGTTTGCGTATTGGCAGTTCCCCACAGTCTAACTCTAAAGTGAGTCTAGTAGCCAATAAGAGAGCATAAATATCTCAATATGTTTCTGTAATCACTTTATTTAGCGAAGGCAAATGTCGATCGTTCCTGTCACGAAAGTCCGCACTTGACATCAGAGTACTTCTATAGTTTGCGTATTGGCAGTTCCCAACGGCCTAACTCTAAAGTGCGTCTAGTAGCTAATAAGGGAGCATAGATATCTCAATATGTTTCTGTAATCACTTTATTTAGCGAAGGCAAATGTCGATCGTTCCTGTCACGAAAGTCCGCACCTGACATCAGAGTACTTCTATAGTTTGCGTATTGGCAGTTCCCCACAGTCTAACTCTAAAGTGAGTCTAGTAGCCAATAAGAGAGCATAAATATCTCAATATGTTTCTGTAATCACTTTATTTAACGAAGGCAAATGTCGATCGTTCCTGTCACGAAAGTCCGCACTTGACATCAGAGTACTTCTATGGTTTGCGTATTGGCAGTTCCCAACGGCCTAACTCTAAAGTGCGACTAGTAGCCAATAAGGGAGCATAGATATCTCAATATGTTTCTGTAATCACTTTATTTAGCGAAGGCAAATGTCGATCGTTCCTGTCACGAAAGTCCGCACCTGACATCAGAGTACTTCTATAGTTTGCGTATTGGCAGTTCCCAACGGCCTAACTCAAAAGTGCGTCTAGTAGCCAATAAGGGAGCATAGATATCTCAATATGTTTCTGTAATCACTTTATTATGGAAGGCAGATATCGATCGTTCCTGTCACGAAAGTCCGCACCTGACGTCAGAGTACTTCTATGGGTTGCGTATTGGCAGTTCCCAACGGCCTAACTCTAAAGTGCGACTAGTAGCCAATAAGGGAGCATAGATATCTCAATATGTTTCTGTAATCACTTTATTAGCGAAGGCAGATGTCGATCGTTCCTGTCACGAAAGTCCGCACCTGACGTCAGAGTACTTCTATGGGTTGCGTATTTGCAGTTCCCAACGGCCTAACTCTAAAGTGCGACTAGTAGCCAATAAGGGAGCATAGATATCTCAATATGTTTCTGTAATGACTTTATTTAGCGATGGCAAATGTCGATTGTTCCTGTCACGAAAGTCCGCACCTGACGTTAGAGTACTTCTATGGGTTGCGTATTGGCAGTTCCCAACGGCCTAACTCTAAAGTGCGACTAGTAGCCAATAAGGGAGCATAGATATCTCAATATGTTTCTGTAATCACTTTATTATGGAAGGCAGATGTCGATCGTTCCTGTCACGAAAGTCCGCACCTGACGTCAGAGTACTTCTATGGGTTGCGTATTGGCAGTTCCCAACGACCTAACTCTAAAGTGCGACTAGTAGCCAATAAGGGAGCATAGATATCACAATATGTTTCTGTAATCACTTTATTATGGAAGGCAGATGTCGATCGTTCCTGTCACGAAAGTCCGCACCTGACATCAGAGTACTTCTATAGTTTGCGTATTGGCAGTTCCCAACGGCCTAACTCTAAAGTGCGACTAGTAGCCAATAAGGGAGCATAGATATCTCAATATGTTTCTGTAATCACTTTATTTAGCGAAGGCAAATGTCGATCGCTCCTGTCACGAAAGTCCGCACTTGACATCAGAGTACTTCTATAGTTTGCGTATTGGCAGTTCCCAACGGCCTAACTCTAAAGTGCGTCTAGTAGCCAATAAGGGAGCATAGATATCTCAATATGTTTCTGTAATCACTTTATTAGCGAAGGCAGATGTCGATCGTTCCTGTCACGAAAGTTCGCACCTGACGTCAGAGTACTTCTATGGGTTGCGTATTGGCAGTTCCCAACGGCCTAACTCTAAAGTGCGTCTAGTAGCCAATAAGGGAGCATAGATATCTCAATATGTTTCTGTAATCACTTTATTTAGCGAAGGCAAATGTCGATAGTTCCTGTCACGAAAGTCCGCACTTGACATCAGAGTACTTCTATAGTTTGCGTATTGGCAGTTCCCAACGGCCAAACTCTAAAGTGCGACTAGTAGCCAATAAGGGAGCATAGATATCTCAATATGTTTCTGTAATCACTTTATTTAGCGAAGGCAAATGTCGATCGTTCCTGTCACGAAAGTCCGCATCTGACGTCAGAGTACTTCTATGGTTTGCGTATTAGCAGTTCCCAACGGCCTAACTCTAAAGTTCGACTAGTAGCCAATAAGGGAGCGTATATATCTCAATATGTTTCTGTAATCACTTTATTTAGCGAAGGCAAATGTCGATCGTTCCTGTCACGAAAGTCCGCACCTGACATCAGAGTACTTCTATAGTTTGCGTATTGGCAGTTCCCAACGGCCTAACTCTAAAGTGCGACTAGCAGCCAATAAGGGAGCATAGATATCTCAATATGTTTCTGTAATCACTTTATTTAGCGAAGGCAAATGTCGATCGCTCCTGTCACGAAAGTCCGCACCTGACGTCAGAGTACTTCTATTGTTTGCGTATTGGCAGTTCCCAACGGCCTAACTCTAAAGTGCGACTAGTAGCCAATAAGGGAGCGTATATATCTCAATATGTTTCTGTAATCACTTTATTATGGAAGGCAGATGTCGATCGTTCCTGTCACGAAAGTCCGCACCTGACATCAGAGTACTTCTATAGTTTGCGTATTGGCAGTTCCCAACGGCCTAACTCTAAAGTGCGACTAGTAGCCAATAAGGGAGCATAGATATCTCAATATGTTTGTGTAATCACTTTATTTAGCGAAGGCAAATGACGATCGCTCCTGTCACGAAAGTCCGCACCTGACGTCAGAGTACTTCTATGGGTTGCGTATTGGCAGTTCCCAACGGCCTAACTCTAAAGTGCGACTAGTAGCCAATAAGGGAGCGTAGATATCTCAATATGTTTCTGTAATCACTTTATTTAGCGAAGGCAAATGTCGATCGTTCCTGTCACGAAAGTCCGCACCTGACGTCAGAGTACTTCTATTGTTTGCGTATTGGCAGTTCCCAACGGCCTAACTCTAAAGTGCGACTAGCAGCCAATAACGGAGCATAGATATCTCAATATGTTTCTGTAATCACTTTATTTAGCGAAGGCAAATGTCGATCGTTTCTGTCACAAAAGTCCGCACCTGACATCAGAGTACTTCTATAGTTTGCGTATTGGCAGTTCCCAACGGCCTAACTCTAAAGTGCGACTAGTAGCCAATAAGGGAGCATAGATATCTCAATATGTTTCTGTAATCACTTTATTTAGCGAAGGCAAATGTCGATCGTTCCTGTCACGAAAGTCCGCACCTGACGTCAGAGTACTTCTATGGTTTGCGTATTGGCAGTTCCCCACAGTCTAACTCTAAAGTGAGTCTAGTAGCCAATAAGAGAGCATAAATATCTCAATATGTTTCTGTAATCACTTTATTTAGCGAAGGCAAATGTCGATCGTTCCTGTCACGAAAGTCCGCACTTGACATCAGAGTACTTCTATAGTTTGCGTATTGGCAGTTCCCAACGGCCTAACTCTAAAGTGCGTCTAGTAGCTAATAAGGGAGCATAGATATCTCAATATGTTTCTGTAATCACTTTATTTAGCGAAGGCAAATGTCGATCGTTCCTGTCACGAAAGTCCGCACCTGACATCAGAGTACTTCTATAGTTTGCGTATTGGCAGTTCCCCACAGTCTAACTCTAAAGTGAGTCTAGTAGCCAATAAGAGAGCATAAATATCTCAATATGTTTCTGTAATCACTTTATTTAACGAAGGCAAATGTCGATCGTTCCTGTCACGAAAGTCCGCACTTGACATCAGAGTACTTCTATGGTTTGCGTATTGGCAGTTCCCAACGGCCTAACTCTAAAGTGCGACTAGTAGCCAATAAGGGAGCATAGATATCTCAATATGTTTCTGTAATCACTTTATTTAGCGAAGGCAAATGTCGATCGTTCCTGTCACGAAAGTCCGCACCTGACATCAGAGTACTTCTATAGTTTGCGTATTGGCAGTTCCCAACGGCCTAACTCAAAAGTGCGTCTAGTAGCCAATAAGGGAGCATAGATATCTCAATATGTTTCTGTAATCACTTTATTATGGAAGGCAGATATCGATCGTTCCTGTCACGAAAGTCCGCACCTGACGTCAGAGTACTTCTATGGGTTGCGTATTGGCAGTTCCCAACGGCCTAACTCTAAAGTGCGACTAGTAGCCAATAAGGGAGCATAGATATCTCAATATGTTTCTGTAATCACTTTATTAGCGAAGGCAGATGTCGATCGTTCCTGTCACGAAAGTCCGCACCTGACGTCAGAGTAATTCTATGGGTTGCGTATTTGCAGTTCCCAACGGCCTAACTCTAAAGTGCGACTAGTAGCCAATAAGGGAGCATAGATATCTCAATATGTTTCTGTAATGACTTTATTTAGCGATGGCAAATGTCGATTGTTCCTGTCACGAAAGTCCGCACCTGACGTTAGAGTACTTCTATGGGTTGCGTATTGGCAGTTCCCAACGGCCTAACTCTAAAGTGCGACTAGTAGCCAATAAGGGAGCATAGATATCTCAATATGTTTCTGTAATCACTTTATTATGGAAGGCAGATGTCGATCGTTCGTGTCACGAAAGTCCGCACCTGACGTCAGAGTACTTCTATGGGTTGCGTATTGGCAGTTCCCAACGACCTAACTCTAAAGTGCGACTAGTAGCCAATAAGGGAGCATAGATATCACAATATGTTTCTGTAATCACTTTATTATGGAAGGCAGATGTCGATCGTTCCTGTCACGAAAGTCCGCACCTGACATCAGAGTACTTCTATAGTTTGCGTATTGGCAGTTCCCAACGGCCTAACTCTAAAGTGCGACTAGTAGCCAATAAGGGAGCATAGATATCTCAATATGTTTCTGTAATCACTTTATTTAGCGAAGGCAAATGTCGATCGTTCCTGTCACGAAAGTCCGCACTTGACATCAGAGTACTTCTATAGTTTGCGTATTGGCAGTTCCCAACAGCCTAACTCTAAAGTGCGTCTAGTAGCCAATAAGGGTGCATAGATATCTCAATATGTTTCTGTAATCACTTTATTTAGCGAAGGCAAATGTCGATCGTTCCTGTCACGAAGGTCCGCACTTGACATCAGAGTACTTCTATAGTTTGCGTATTGGCAGTTCCCAACGGCCAAACTCTAAAGTGCGACTAGTAGCCAATAAGGGAGCATAGATATCTCAATATGTTTCTGTAATCACTTTATTAGCGAAGGCAAATGTCGATCGTTCCTGTCACGAAAGTCCGCACCTGACATCAGAGTACTTCTATAGTTTGCGTATTGGCAGTTCCCAACGGCCTAACTCTAAAGTGCGTCTAGTAGCCAATAAGGGAGCATAGATATCTCAATATGTTTCTGTAATCACTTTATTAGCGAAGGCAAATGTCGATCGTTCCTGTCACGAAAGTCCGCATCTGACGTCAGAGTACTTCTATGGTTTGCGTATTAGCAGTTCCCAACGGCCTAACTCTAAAGTGCGACTAGTAGCCAATAAGGGAGCGTATATATCTCAATATGTTTCTGTAATCACTTTATTTAGCGAAGGCAAATGTCGATCGTTCCTGTCACGAAAGTCCGCACCTGACATCAGAGTACTTCTATAGTTTGCGTATTGGCAGTTCCCCACAGTCTAACTCTAAAGTGAGTCTAGTAGCCAATAAGGGAGCATAGATATCTCAATATGTTTCTGTAATCACTTTATTTAGCGAAGGCAGATGTCGATCGTTCCTGTCACGAAAGTCCGCACCTGACGTCAGAGTACTTCTATGGGTTGCGTATTGGCAGTTCCCAACGGCCTAACTCTAAAGTGCGACTAGTAGCCAATAAGGGAGCATAGATATCTCAATATGTTTCTGTAATCACTTTATTTAGCGAAGGCAAATGTCGATCGTTCCTGTCACGAAAGTCCGCACCTGACATCAGAGTACTTCTATAGTTTGCGTATTGGCAGTTCCCCACAGTCTAACTCTAAAGTGAATCTAGTAGCCAATAAGAGAGCATAAATTACTCAATATGTTTCTATAATCACTTTATTTAGCGAAGGCAAATGTCGATCGTTCCTGTCACGAAAGTCCGCACTTGACATCAGAGTACTTCTATGGTTTGCGTATTGGCAGTTCCCAACGGCCTAACTCTAAAGTGCGACTAGCAGCCAACAAGGGAGCATAGATATCTCAATATGTTTCTGTAATCACTTTATTTAGCGAAGGCAAATGTCGATCGTTCCTGTCACAAAAGTCCGCACCTGACGTCAGAGTACTTCTATAGTTTGCGTATTGGCAGTTCCCAACGGCCAAACTCTAAAGTGCGACTAATAGCCAATAAGGGAGCATAGATATCTCAATATGTTTCTGTAATCACTTTATTAGCGAAGGCAGATGTCGATCGTTCCTGTCACGAAAGTCCGCACCTGACGTCAGAGTACTTCTATGGGTTGCGTATTGGCAGTTCCCAACGGCCTAACTCTAAAGTGCGACTAGTAGCCAATAAGGGAGCATAGATATCTCAATATGTTTCTGTAATCACTTTATTATGGAAGGCAGATGTCGATCGTTCCTGTCACGAAAGTTCGCACCTGACGTCAGAGTACTTCTATGGGTTGCGTATTGGCAGTTCCCAACGGCCTAACTCTAAAGTGCGACTAGTAGCCAATAAGGGAGCATAGATATCTCAATATGTTTCTGTAATCACTTTATTTAGCGAAGGCAAATGTCGATCGTTCCTGTCACGAAAGTCCGCACTTGACATCAGAGTACTTCTATAGTTTGCGTATTGGCAGTTCCCAACAGCCTAACTCTAAAGTGCGTCTAGTAGCCAATAAGGGTGCATAGATATCTCAATATGTTTCTGTAATCACTTTATTTAGCGAAGGCAAATGTCGATCGTTCCTGTCACGAAGGTCCGCACTTGACATCAGAGTACTTCTATAGTTTGCGTATTGGCAGTTCCCAACGGCCAAACTCTAAAGTGCGACTAGTAGCCAATAAGGGAGCATAGATATCTCAATATGTTTCTGTAATCACTTTTTTAGCGAAGGCAAATGTCGATCGTTCCTGTCACGAAAGTCCGCACCTGACATCAGAGTACTTCTATAGTTTGCGTATTGGCAGTTCCCAACGGCCTAACTCTAAAGTGCGTCTAGTAGCCAATAAGGGAGCATAGATATCTCAATATGTTTCTGTAATCACTTTATTAGCGAAGGCAAATGTCGATCGTTCCTGTCACGAAAGTCCGCATCTGACGTCAGAGTACCTCTATGTTTTTCCCCACACTATAACTCTGTATATATTTGACCGCAGTATTTTCTATTATATTGTTCTTTGTCAGTTATGATTTGCTTCCTGTCGTACAACATAATATATTTGTTGAGGAAATTTCGTTCCCTTTTACTTAATATGTGTCAAGTTTCAAATGCAAGCGCAGTTCATTTGACTTTACATTATCTACATATCTCAGCTGGGAATCGTTAAAAGTAACAGCCGGATAGTTCTCTCTCCTAATGGCAGATGTGATGCGGACTGACGGCTTCATTCGTTCTGTTCTTCAGTTTTTCAACCAAGGTTACATTTTATTAAGGTAATTTTGTAAGTTTTTTTAGAAATAACTCGTGATTATGGTTTGCCGATAATACTGCAGTATCACGGGAAAATACAGTCACTGTTAAGTATTTTCTGTTTAATATACTGATTCTTAAATAGATGTTTTCAATTCTTTCTTGCTCACACTCTCCTTATATATATATAGGTGAAACTTTCAATCGTTAATAAAATACTTTTTATTCATCCACTCAAGTTCAAATATATTTTTTAAAACAAATATTGGATGACATATGATTTTAATACGGTTTTTTCATATAGGCCCTAATTATTCATCAATTAAATTTAATGAAATTATTTTAGTTTTTTATGCGAGAAAAACAGTTCACAAAAGGGGCAAGGTATGCAATATAGTTATTTCGTCCTATTTGGCTTAAAATAAGCGATAACATATGATTTCATAAATCAGGTGATTTTATGTTATAGGTTAAGTGATAGAACAGCAGTTTTAACGCATAGATTAGGTTACTTTATTTATATTAACTGTAAATATTTATTAAAAGTGGGTAAAATATTTTTTTACCAAGGAGTAATTTACTTTAAAACAATTTTGATTTTATTACTTGTTTGAAATTTTACTTCAAAGTTGTCGAAATGAACTTAAATTAAGATTATAACAATACGTCATAAGTAAATGCTTAGCTCTTATATATTTACTACTTATGTACACTTCCTGGCAATACTCGCGTAATCTATTGCACTAGCTTTCGGATTTACGTGCGTTAGTCCTCCTCCAACGTTTTAATGGACTGGTGAAGATAGTTTCATCATCGGCTTAAGATTTCTAGCTTCGATTGGTATAGTACCGTTGCGCTAAAATAAACAGTTCTCGATCAGCTGTGTCGACTTTTGATTGTTGCCACGGATTCATGTTGAGAAATTTCATTTGAGGTTAGTTTTTGCTGACGTGGAAAACTATGTAAAAAATAAAATAAAATGAAACAAAATAAAATCTTACATCTTTTTCAATACTGTTTGTTTTGGCGCAGACAGTATGTTGGGTTGTTGCTATTGCTTTTTCCCTTGTGTATAAGGGAATTTAATGTAAGCACAGCGATCATCGACCGAACATAAAATACCGTTATATTCATCAATTACATCACATGAACATGACTCCAGAATAAAATCTCAAGCAGTTCAGGATTAATTTCAAACAGTTCGTCAGATGGAGTAAAACAAATAACTCCGAAAGCCAGTTGGCCAAAACTACCAAGAAACTCAATCAATAAAGAATAATAAATGAGCACTGTGGACATTTCTGTTGCAAGGTAACATCTTCAGATATATCGAGCACATATTATTTTAGAGTGTATATTTTAATACGTGTTAGGTAATTGCTATGCAACTTATATTTACATAGGGTAATAAAACATAATTTTATTTATTTATTTTTTGTTAATTTATAACAGTTTTGCTATAAATAGTGGAGTAGGATTCATGTTAGCAATGACATCACTCATAAATTTGTAACTGTTAATTCCTTTGCTATCAATAATAACATAAATTTAATAGAAATACATTATTTTATATAAAGTTTATATATAAATGAATATATATATATATATATATATATATATATATATATATATATATATATATATAAATTTAATGTAACACATAGATTTGATACAGACGTATTTTATTTTAGGTTTAAACATTTATTTTTGATCTGTACACGTTCATAAAAATAGAGAATCGAATTAATGAAGATTATTTTTTCAAATTGTATTTTAAAGAAATACAATTGTATTTAAAAAATACTGTATGAAAAAGGTTTTTAAAAAAAAAACAATAATTTCATTTCCAAGAACCCTCCATTCGGCTCAGTCAGCTTACTTAAAATAAGCGTCTTCAACAACTGATCTGCCAACTTACTTGGATCCTTGACAGCTGTAACTACCAGGCTGAATCCGTTGGCATCCGTACCCCAGCCATCAGTGACGTATCTGAGGGTGACGAAGTTGGTTCTGGTAAAGATGGAGCCTACGGCCTGTTTAGTGTTACGGCAGCTTAGGTCAGCCTGAAAAATAAGACACAGTTAGCGTTTTCATATTAACATTTACACGTGAACTTTTGTGTTCCTTCAGTGTCTACGAGAACAACAATATAAATTGATAAAAAGAACATAAAGATTTCGGCAATTAAAAACACCCAACTGAGATTTACCGTTTAGAAATTTGTAAACATTTATATGTTCATAAAGAACGAGAGTTTGTAAGCAAGAATCAGCTCTGTACATCAAGCAGCACCTAAAAAGTACGTCAGGTATGGATCATTTTACCAAATATAAACATAAACATTCGGCTGTCAAATCGTGTGTGTATGTATTAAGATCTGGGCCGTATAAAGATAAGCAGCTGACGAAATAAATATAATCGAAAAATAATTAAATTTACATCTTAGACATTCTAAAAATTGTGAGTGATGAAATAAACACGAGGGTTTAAGCAAAACTTTGGCCCAGGGTATTACCAAAATAACAAGAATACATATTGCCGAGATTTTTATGTTTTATTCTATTTTATGTAAAAGCGAAGATTATATCAAATAATAAAATCACTCTCGGACCCTCTCATAACAATACGAAACAGGAATAATAGTTGTAAAAGCTGTGCAAAAGTGTACTTTTCCCTTTTGCGTCCCACTTTAAAGTTATGAAAGCCATTAAAAGATTTCGCACTAAAAGCATCCACTGCTGAAAGGAAATGTTTTACGGCTGAAGAAAAATGGAAAAAATATATTTTTAATACTCTTAGGAAAAATACTAAAACTTTTTAGCTAACAGATCTTGTGTTAGCGCCTCTACGACTGTCTGAAAAGTTAGAGGTAAGCTCGATATTGTGAGAGAACTCTATCATATAACCCCAACAAGAATGAGTTATACTTGAATAAAGCGATACTTTCAATGCAAACCATGATTCTCTGTCACCACTACTGTCATAGCAATAATTCGAAGTGAATGCCAGGAGAGCGTTATCAGTCATATCCTTGCGTGTTAAAACGTGTCTTTAAACGTTTTAATTGTTCATTTCATTTTTCCACACCTGCACAAATTATTTTTTTAAAGACCCTTTGATCATATCATTCATGTAAAACATAATTGTTACAAAATAATTTTTAAAAAATTCAACCACGTGTCTAATACATGAAGCGTGAATTTTACATTTTGAATTTCTACATCTTTCCTGAAAAATAAACTCTTCTTGTTCGGTCAGATTTAGGTATAATTCAGTAGGTAATCCTCTTTATGGGTGCAGCCATAAACGCGTGAGCAATGATTCCCGTCAAGTATAAGTCGCGAGACATAGAAAGGGACTTGCAAAGTAGATGCCCAGAGGCCTAGAGTAGTGTGGGAGACTGTTCACTCAGTGTTGTTTCAGCCTCGCTGCTATACGTATCAGTTCCCCACATTCGCCGGCCTCGTTCATGCATAGGTAGACAGCTAACTGACCATTCACCATCACTAGACGGCAAATTTCCCTCCTGTGTACCTTAAGTCGCGAGACATAGAAAGGGACTTGCAAAGTAGATGCCCAGAGGCCTAGAGTAGTGTGGGAGACTGTTCACTCAGTGTTGTTTCAGCCTCGCTGCTATACGTGTCAGTTCCCCACATTCACCGGCCTCGTTCATGCATAGGTAGACAGCTAACTGACCATTCACCATCACTAGACGGCAAATTTCCCTCCTGTGTACCTTAAGTCTCGTGAGTAATAGTTTAATAACTTTACCTGTATCATACGTAACTTTCCTTATCATATCAGAGACGCTATAATCGGGTATATGGTCTTGAACACGTGATCCATATCCCCTCAAGTAGATTGGGTATGTCATTTAATTTCATAAAAATAAATGTGCCCAATATATTATTTGTGTGCCATATATGGTAGGTTTATCTCTTTGACTTCTTTATAGAGTCGATATTCTTCAGGGATATCCTCTACTACTTGATGTTTTCACGCTTACAGCAGTAGTAGAGTTTATGTGTCAATCTATAAGCCTCCATTCTTTGTGGCTAACAAGCAATAAAACGAGGAACAAAATTAGATTTTTCAAGAGATCATTTGGTTTCTTCAAAGAAGTATGGGTGTGTGGGGGCTTTGCGCGTGTGTGAGAGAGAGAGAGAGAGTGAAAGAGGAAAAGAGAGAGAGAAAAAGAGGGAGGGAGAGAGAGCCCGTTAAGCCAGTACGTGGTTTTTATATGAAAGTTGGGATTTAAAGAATGTTTGAAAAGGTTTTAGGTTGGCTTGCTCCTACATCGTTATCATCACGTAGCGTCGATACTTACACAGGGCTACTCACCTTGAAATTTCCTACGGCGTGGGCGCCATCGTATATGAACAGGTGGTCGTTGCAATCCAGTTGCAGCATGTCAAAGCGTAGCATGAACCGCTGGAGGATGGAATGAGTTTGAAACGTGATGACGCAGTCGAGGTTCCTTTCGTTCTGCGAGTGGAGTACACCGCCGTCAATCTTACGGTACAATTGCCGCAGAAAGTCGTTTTGGCACAGCGACTGCATGCGATCTGAAACAGGGTAGAGTGTACAGTTATACTGAAATCTTGTTAATTCGGATCGATGAAATTATCAAAAAACTCAATCATTGGAATGGATGTTTTAAAATTAAATAGCTAATCACAACATTAGTAGGCTACGTAAAAAATATAGTTATAAAATTTTACTCAAATACTCTTATACATAGCAAAATATATATATTCACTATATTATTATATATTGAAGTGTAATAAATCTTTGCAAAAATAATAAACACAAATCCTTGGTAAGATCGTGAGTATTATTGTATGACCTCAAAATTAGCTATTGATGTTTTAACAGGATTCTGAGTACTGCTGAACCACCTACAAGTTGGCTGTTGATGTTTTGGTAGGATCGTGGGTATTATTGTATCACTTTAAAATCGGTTACTAATGCTTTGAAAGTACTGCTGAACCACCTACAAGTTAGCTATTGATGTGTTGGTAGGATCGTGGGTATTATTGTATCACTTTAAAATCGGTTACTAATGCTTTGAAAGTACTGCTGAACCACCTACAAGTTGGCTATTGATGTTTTGGTAGGATCGTGGGTATTATTGTATCACTTTAAAATCGGTTACTAATGCTTTGAAAGTACTGCTAAACCACCTACAAGTTGGCTGTTGATGTTTTGGTAGGATCGTGGGTATTATTGTATCACTTTAAAATCGGTTACTAATGCTTTGAAAGTACTGCTAAACCACCTACAAGTTGGCTGTTGATGTTTTGGTAGGATCGTGGGTATTATTGTATCACTTTAAAATCGGTTACTAATGCTTTGAAAGTACTGCTGAACCACCTACAAGTTGGCTGTTGATGTTTTGGTAGGATCGTGGGTATTATTGTATCACTTTAAAATCGGTTACTAATGCTTTGAAAGTACTGCTAAACCACCTACAAGTTGGCTATTGATGTTTTGGTAGGATCGTGGGTATTATTGTATCACTTTAAAATCGGTTACTAATGCTTTGAAAGTACTGCTAAACCACCTACAAGTTGGCTGTTGATGTTTTGGTAGGATCGTGGGTATTATTGTATCACTTTAAAATCGGTTACTAATGCTTTGAAAGTACTGCTAAACCACCTACAAGTTGGCTGTTGATGTTTTGGTAGGATCGTGGGTATTATTGTTTCACTTTAAAATCGGTTACTAATGCTTTGAAAGTACTGCTGAACCACCTACAAGTTGGCTATTGATGTTTTGGTAGGATCGTGGGTATTATTGTTTCACTTTAAAATCGGTTACTAATGCTTTGAAAGTACTGCTGAACCACCTACAAGTTGGCTATTGATGTTTTGGTAGGATCGTGGGTATTATTGTATCACTTTAAAATCGGTTACTAATGCTTTGAAAGTACTGCTGAACCACCTACAAGTTGGCTATTGATGTTTTGGTAGGATCGTGGGTATTATTGTTTCACTTTAAAATCGGTTACTAATGCTTTGAAAGTACTGCTGAACCACCTACAAGTTGGCTGTTGATGTTTTGGTAGGATCGTGGGTATTATTGTATCACTTTAAAATCGGTTACTAATGCTTTGAAAGTACTGCTAAACCACCTACAAGTTGGCTGTTGATGTTTTGGTAGGATCGTGGGTATTATTGTTTCACTTTAAAATCGGTTACTAATGCTTTGAAAGTACTGCTGAACCACCTACAAGTTGGCTATTGATGTTTTGGTAGGATCGTGGGTATTATTGTTTCACTTTAAAATCGGTTACTAATGCTTTGAAAGTACTGCTGAACCACCTACAAGTTGGCTATTGATGTTTTGGTAGGATCGTGGGTATTATTGTATCACTTTAAAATCGGTTACTAATGCTTTGAAAGTACTGCTGAACCACCTACAAGTTGGCTATTGATGTTTTGGTAGGATCGTGGGTATTATTGTTTCACTTTAAAATCGGTTACTAATGCTTTGAAAGTACTGCTGAACCACCTACAAGTTGGCTATTGATGTTTTGGTAGGATCGTGGGTATTATTGTATCACTTTAAAATCGGTTACTAATGCTTTGAAAGTACTGCTGAACCACCTACAAGTTAGCTATTGATGTTTTGGTAGGATCATGGGTATTATTGTATCACTTTAAAATCGGTTACTAATGCTTTGAAAGTACTGCTGAACCACCTACAAGTTAGCTATTGATGTTTTGGTAGGATCGTGGGTATTATTGTATCACTTTAAAATCGGTTACTAATGCTTTGAAAGTACTAACTGAACCACCTACAAGTTAGCTATTGATGTTTTGGAAGTATCGAGGGTGTTATCACATCACATGCAACTAATAGTGATCATGTTACTATTCCTGACATGTATAAGACGTAAGAGAGATCCCCAATCCTTGAACGCCCTCATATCATGTCATAGAATTGTATTTCTATATCAAAGTCTTAAGAGACTACTGTCAAAGAGAGATATAACTGGAAATACTGAGAAATCTTGAGCTCGTCAGAGGTTGGAAATCCACAAAGCGATTAGAGGCTCAACGCGATTCCACGTAAGAGTTTGCAATACCTTGTCGAAGCCTAAGCCGTTGGTATTTAATACATTTATAACGATCAGGTTTCAACCTTTCCCGTGTGTACAATTGGTATTGACGTCAACGAATATTGATTTTACTCGGTGATGCTAAATAATTTTCAATATATGTAGCATAAAAACGGCATTACTATATAAAAGAGAGACATGTTTTGCTCGTTAATACAGTAGAGGTCTATACGGAAATGCTCCGTGACCGAAATTAAACCCTTAAGCGGGAAAGAACATTAATTCTACGCCTAAATCATGAAAGATGAACTAAAAATTAAACAAAATTCAGCTTATTTTAAACAAAATAGCTTTGAGCTCGGGTATAATAAAAGAACCCTTAAATATTCATAATAAATAGGACAGTCAAATAATAATAAATTTCACAGGATCCAGTAAATAACAGTGTTCTACATTGGTATTGATTCTCCGTCGTATGCACTCTTGCTAGTCAGAAGCTAGTTTGGTAGCCAGAGTTTGGTTTCTCAAGTCAGTGGCTAGTCTTGCTACTCCTGCTAGTTAGAGGGTGTTTTCTCAAGTCAGTGGCTAGTCTTGCTAGTCAGAAGCTAGCTTGTTAGTCCGAGGATGACTTCTCAAGTCAGTGGCTTGTATGTCTAGTCAGAAGCTATTCCTGCTAGTCAGAGGGTGTTTTCTCAAGCCAGTGGCTAGTCTTGCTACTCCTGCTAGTTAGAGGGTGTTTTCTCAAGTCAGTGGCTAGTCTTGCTAGTCAGAAGCTAGCTTCTTAGTCCGAGGATGACTTCTCAAGTCAGTGATTACTTGAAATTTTGTAATTTTATTTACGTTTTGTCTAATGTGTTATAGATCTCTACTTTTAGCATCAGGCCAGATTTATTTGAATGTAACTTGAAAGTATCTTGTTAATTCTGTGAATTAGATATAAACATAACTAAATATTCTTGAAGTGGAGAATAGATCTCTCGTCTTTGGTTATCTTATTTTTTTATTTAAATTATTAATATCACTACCCCTCTCTCTGACTTGCTGCTACAATGGGGTAGAGGTAGACACCCCTCCAAAATCAGAAAGTAGTCCTGTGTCCATTTCTGGTTGTCTTCTTTACTGCCACACGTGAAAGTGGTAGACAATCTCCAAAATCATGTCAGAGAGCAGACCTGTCACCGTATTTGTCGGACCTTTTATTTGCTCCCAAACTAGAATAATGGTAAACACCTCCCCAGAATCCTGACAGAGAGTAGTCCTGTGTTTATTTCTGGTTGGCCTCTCATTTGCTGCCACACTGTAAAAGTGGTGGACATTCTCCAAAATCATGTCAGAGAACAGACCTCTAAACCTTTCCCAAATCCTGACAAGGATAAATTCCTGTCTCAGTTTTTGTTGTCCTCTCAAATTTTGCCAAACTGGGAAAGGCACTCCAAAATTTTATAAATCTCTCAAAAACTTTCAGCAAACAGTCCTAACTTCCAGACACGCCTTCTGGACAGAGAACAGACCTGTCTGCCAAACTGGAGTAATGGTAGACACCTCTCCAGAATCCTGACAAAGAGCAGCCCTGTGTCTATTTCTCGTTGGCCTCTTATTTTCTGCCACACTGTGAAAGTGGTGGATATCCTCCAAAAACCTGTCAGAGAACAGACCTGTCTCCATATTTGGCTGACCTATTATTTGCTGCCAACCTGAGTAGTGGTAGACACCTCTCCAGAATCCTGATAAAGAGCAGCCCTGTGTCTATCTCTCGTTGGCCTCTTATTTTCTGCCACACTCTGAAAGTGGTGGACATTCTCCAAAATCCTGTCAGAGGATAGACCTGTCTCCATGTTTGGCTGACCTTTTATTTGCTGCCAAACTGAGTAGTGGTAGAGACCTCTCCAAAATCCTGATAGAGAGCAGCCCTCTGTCTATTTCTCGTTGGCCTCTTATTTTCTGCCACACTGTGAAAGTGGTGGATATCCTCCAAAAACCTGTCAGAGAACAGACCTGTCTCCATATTTGGGTGACCTTTTATTTGCTGCCAAACTGGATTAGTGGTAGACACCTCTCCAGAATCCTGATAGAGCAGCCCTGTGTCTATCTCTCGTTGGCCTCTCATTTTCTGCCACACTCTGAAAGTGGGGGACATTCTCCAAAATCCTGTCAGAGGATAGACCTGTCTCCATATTTGGCTGACCTTTTATTTGCTGCCAAACTGGAGTAGTGGTAGACACCTCTCCAGAATCTTGATAAAGAGCAGCCCTGTGTCTATTTCTCGTTGGCCTCTCATTTTCTGCCACACTCAGAAAGTGGTGGATATCCTCCAAAAACCTGTCAGAGAACAGACCTGTCTCCATATTTGGGTGACCTTTTATTTGCTGCCAAACTGGATTAGTGGTAGACACCTCTCCAGAATCTTGATAAAGAGCAGCCCTGTGTCTATTTCTCGTTGGCCTCTCATTTTCTGCCACACTCAGAAAGTGGTGGATATCCTCCAAAAACCTGTCAGAGAACAGACCTGTCTCCATATTTGGGTGACCTTTTATTTGCTGCCAAACTGGATTAGTGGTAGACACCTCTCCAGAATCCTGATAGAGCAGCCCTGTGTCTATCTCTCGTTGGCCTCTCATTTTCTGCCACACTCTGAAAGTGGGGGACATTCTCCAAAATCCTGTCAGAGGATAGACCTGTCTCCATATTTGGCTGACCTTTTATTTGCTGCCAAACTGGAGTAGTGGTAGACACCTCTCCAGAATCTTGATAAAGAGCAGCCCTGTGTCTATTTCTCGTTGGCCTCTCATTTTCTGCCACACTCAGAAAGTGGTGGATATCCTCCAAAAACCTGTCAGAGAACAGACCTGTCTCCATATTTGGGTGACCTTTTATTTGCTGCCAAACTGGAGTAGTGGTAGACACCTCTCCAGAATCCTGATAGAGAGCAGCCCTGTGTCTATTTCTCGTTGGCCTCTTATTTTCTGCCACACTGTGTAAGTGGTGGACATTATGCAAAATCGTGTCAGAAAACACGCCTGTCTCCATATTAAGCTGACCTTTCATTTGCTGACAAACTTAGGTAATGCTAAACTATTCCCAAATCCTGACAGGTATAAATTCCTGCCTCCAGTTTTTGTTGTCCTCTCAAGTTTTGCCAAACTGGGATAGGTACTCCAAAATTTTATAAATCTCTCCAAAATTGATTAGATTGATATTCCCACATTTTACTTGGTTTTATGTCTTACAGAATCTGACACATCTGGCGGTGATGGCTATTTATTTGTGTAGCCTTAAAAACAAAAATAAACCACGGTTTTGCTCCTTATTCTTATTTTTCTGTTTATCAGTCTTTCCGTCTCATTATAGTAGCCCTTGAGTTAGATATTGAAGAGGTTAGGCGATGCTAAAGTCAGATTTCAGTTCTTTTCCAATTTTTCTTCTTTGTCTAGTAATTATATCAGTAAATGGTCGCTGTAATTCATTTGAGCGTGTCATATTGAAATTTTCTTTTTCCGAATAGTTCTTCCTTAGAAGGGATATATTCGTAAGATAGTCAATGTACAATATCAAGAGCACAGTAGTACAATAAAAATATTGGAACCTTTCAAAAATAATCAACAATAAGAGATAATACAAGTTACTTTAGATTAAACCTTTATGAACATTTCTATGATCATGTCATCATCATCAGAGGGTCTTATTATAAAACTACAATCTAGCAAACAAGAAGTAGCAAATTAGAGTGACGTGTTAAATGATAGACTAGAGCTAATGATAAATATAATTAATTTATTATACTTCCTACAATTTTCCCGCAATCATTATCGTGTCTGCGAGATATCTTATTCATTTTTAAAAATTGATGTAAACAATTTTTAAAAAAATATTCTTGTTTTATTAATTCCGGTACTAAAATAAACAATTATATTTCTTCGCCCTACTTTTTCACTTTCTACATAATGCCTGCTCTTATAATGAGTTGCCTTAATTATATTCCAAAATCCCCAAAATTTGCATTAGTTTTTTATAATGTTACTTTACTGACATTTTATAGTAACTTTCATTTTTTCCTATTCGCAGAAGTTTTTTTCCACGAGCAACGGAAACAAAGAGATGCCTTTGATAATGTAATTTTTAGTAGCAATCCATTTATGTAGCATTGTACCAGGGAGCAATTGCTGAAACAATAACGCGTCGTCATGGCAACTGAACGTGAAATATTGCTTCCACAAGATGACACGTCCCAACAACAAGGCCGGAGCTGTTTGTGTTTTGTACTTCAGTAAATTTATTACAAATTTGTCGCCATTTTAAAAATAACAAGTAAAACAAAAATGTACACATTAACAACCGACATGACTTATGAGTCGAATTTACAAGTACATTATTGTTCAAGTTTGTTGCAAACGTAATTCAATTCAAGTCTAATCGTAAGATATTCAACCCGCCCTGTTACTTACAGTCAAGTTTTCCTGATTTATTCAGACATACATCTTGAACACACATTCTTGTTGACTTCAGATGCTTTATAACCTGCAACTTTAACCTTATTTCTGACAACCGTAATATTATTTAGCGGTGATATTTTGTGTCATTTTTGGCTCGACATTTTCAGTCTATTCTCGTCTGTAGGTCTCAAGATTGTAACCATGGTTACTCCTGGCCACTTAGGTTGGTAACCATGCAACTTGCATCTTGTACCATGTTTCAGTTGTACATTATTTTACAATGCTCTTACAATAAAGAGCTATTTAAGCGCTATCATTTTAATGTTTAAACATTATGTTATAATAGAGAGCTATTTATTTAAACATCATCGTACAATAGAGAGCTATTTGCTACAAACATCATTTTAGAATAGAGTGCTATTTATCCCAATATCCACTTGTGATAGAGAGCTATTTATTCAAACATCATCGTACAATAGAGAGCTATTTGCTACAAACATCATTTTAGAATAGAGTGCTATTTATCCCAATATTCACTTGTGATAGAGAGCTATTTATTCAAACATCATCGTACAATAGAGAGCTATTTGCCATAAAAATCATTTTAGAATAGAGAGCTATTTATCCCAATATCCACTTGTGATAGAGAGCTATTTATTCAAACATCATCGTACAATAGAGAGCTATTTGCTACAAACATCGTTTTAGAATAGAGTGCTATTTATCCCAATATCCACTTGTGATAGAGAGCTATTTATTCAAACATCATCGTACAATAGAGAGCTATTTGCTACAAACATCATTTTAGAATAGAGTGCTATTTATCCCAATATCCACTTGTGATAGAGAGCTATGTATTCAAACATCATCGTACAATAGAGAGCTATTTGCTACAAACATCATTTTAGAATAGAGTGCTATTTATCCCAATATTCACTTGTGATAGAGAGCTATTTATTCATTATCATATTAATGTTTTGTAACCGCCCGGTATTTTGTAATTTGGGTCGTGGTGTAATTTAACTTATTTAAAAAAAACTTTAATTACCTTTATCCACTACCATTATTCTTTATACTTAGAGACTCTTCGTGTCAATTGTTTGTATAAACAATTGTAATCTTACGATTAACACAGGCAGACTGGCTGTCTGTTTAATCGCTCTACCCAAGACAGGTTACAATAAAATTCTCGTTTATGTTTACAAAAGACATTTAATTTATAAAACAATTTTAAGTTGTCAAAATATTACAATTTAAATTATAATTTGCTTTTCATTCGTTTTTACTTCACAAATTAAAATATATAAATTTGCATCTTTCAAAATTGTTTCAGAGCTAGGTTTAATGCATTCAGGTGTTTTATATTTAGTGATCTGATCGAAACCAAAAATATTTTAAAAAATAATATTTTTAAAACATACATTTGGCAATTACTTACACTCACGTGGCTTTGTTAGAACATTTAATTTTTAACCCGAGTTCTCTTATAAATTTTACAAACAATAAACTGAATGTAACAAAGCCACCAATAACATTTACCGTTTTTAATGAATTTAGCAAATTTAACAAGTTTAATACAAATTTTGACGATTGCAAGCTCATCTCGATCCTCCCTCTTAGATGCGTCACGAGAGAATGAATGTACCTCTTCCCACGGAAACCTCACATGATTCGCAAATATCCCCACCATTATGCATTCAGACCCTTGCTGGGAACTTCCTACTAACTCTGTCGATGAAACATTTTCAAACAACAAAATTGTTTTCAAAGCAAATCCGATTTTACATTTACTAAACAACAAATATTCATGTAACATACTGAACTGCAATCTGAAATTATACAAGATGTTACAGTTTAAACATTATTTTATAATAGAGGTATATTTATTCAAATATCATCGTATAATAGAGAGCTATTTGCTACAAAAAACATATTAGAATTATTTGTTCCAGTATCATTTTATAGAAGAGAGCTATTTGTTTAAAACCGTCTAGTAAAGTAGAGAGGTATTTGTTTAAACATCATATTATAATAGAGAGCTATGTGTTCAAAAATCATTTTATAAAACAAAACTATTTGTTCAAACATCATGTTACAAAATAGAGCTATTTGTTCAAACATCATTTTACAGTATAGAGCTATTTGTTCAAACATCATTTTATAATATAGAGACTATTTGTTTAAACATCATCTTATTATATAGAATTATTTGTTACAGTATCATCTTATAATTGAGAGCTATTCATTCAACCATCATTTTATAGAAGAGAGATATTTGTTTAAAATCGTCTAGTAAAGTAGAGAGGTATTTGTTTAAACATCATATTATATTAGAGAGCTATGTGTTCAAAAATCATTTCATATTTGTTCAAACATAATGTTACAAAATAGAGCTATTTGTTCAAACATCAATTTATAATATAGAACTATTTGTTCAAACATCATGTTATAATAGAGAGCTTTTTATTCAAACATCGTTTTATAATATAGAGCTATTTGTTCAAAAATCATCTTCAACATCTTCCTATAACACAGAGTCATATGTTCAATCACCATCTTGAATCTCTCTCTCAATTATTAAGTTTTTAAGAAAGAACATGTACTTTTCAGCGGGCTTTCAACCTTATTTTATCTACAAAGGTAAAAGTCAAAATAGTGAACACAAAATCTCACAAAAAATTAGTTTTTAATAATCACACACACAACAAACTAGTTTCGGCGACGAAGTCGCCTTCCTCAGTGCTTGGCTACTACTGAGTACTGAAGAAGGCGACTTCGTCGCCGAAACTAGTTTGTTGTGTGTGTGATTATTACAAACTAATTTTTTGTGAGATTTTAAGTTCACTATTTTGACTTTTACATTTGTGATAGTTCTCACTAGCTAAGCTCTAATTAACTACTCATTTTATCTGATATATAAATTACTTTTCTAACAGATATGAAAAACATTATTATGTTTCATTGAGTGTCAACAATATTTTTGAATTCGTTTCAATAAGAAGACAGATATTTTTCGAAGTTGGTATCATTAGCGAAATGATAGCAATATTACAAAGTGTTATAAACCTAAATCGATAAAATTGTTCCCTGAATGTAGTCACAGGGGGATGTAATTCTCGTGTATGACATTCCAAATAAAGACAGTCAGATTCTCAGACGGTGGTTTACAGAGCTAATTAATAGGTTTAATATTTTTTATATTTATTAATTTCTTAGTTCTTGATATGTTTAATATTTGTAATGTAATAATAAAACTATACACAATTTTCCATAGTAAATTTTAATATAATAATAAGAGTTTTTTCTATAGCTGCTATACAATCTCTAGGCAATAATTTAATAGTAGTTTATCTATGAATACCTTGAATCGAAGTTTGTTCTAGTGACTGATTACCTTAAGTACATGAGTCTAGCCATTGCCATAAGTTAAGTACAATCCCGAAGGTTAGGGGTAGCGTGTCGAGTCAGACTTTTGCATTTCCGCCCCACGTCCGGGCCTTGGGGGCGTGTCGAGGAAGGGAACCCCTAAATCTCAGGCTAGACATAAATTCACATTTAACATGGCCTAATGGAATTTCGGAAAGGATAATTGAAAGCTACACTTTCTGGATGCCGTTTTGTTTTCAAAGTTGCTGCGTTTGATTTACCGCCTGGGTTTACGCGTTGCGAGCGAGTATGGTCAACGCCCAGCTCGCTTGGTTCTTTTATTTACAACGGTACTTTCGGCAATAGCACTGCAGTTTCCCCGGAGTTTTATAAAAATGACAGAGAGAGAGAGAGAACAAAATAGAGAGAAAAAGAAAGAGGAGGGGAGAGAGACACCATACACTCCCCAATGTGTGATAGCAGCCAAATTTTGTGAACTGCTAAAGTCACCCTAACCACTAGAAGTACGATAAAGAGAGGGAGAAAAGAGAGAAAGAAATAGAAAGGGAAAAGAGGAGAAACGGGGAGCAAAAGAGAGAGAGAGAGAGAGAGAAAAGAAAGATAGAGGGGGAGGGAATGAGAGACCATATACTCCCCAATGTATGATAGCAGCCAAATATTGTGAACTACTAAAGTCACCCTAACCACTAGAAGTACGATAAAGAGAGGGAGAAAAGAGAGAAAGAAATAGAAAGGGAAAAGAGGAGAAACGGGGAGCAAAAGAGAGAGAGAGAGAGAGAGAGAGAGAAAAGAAAGATAGAGGGGGAGGGAATGAGAGACCATATACTCCCCAATGTATGATAGCAGCCAAATATTGTGAACTACTAAAGTCACCCTAACCACTAGAAGTACGATAAAGAGAGGGAGATAAGAGAGAAAGAAATAGAAAGGGAAAAAAGGAGAAACGGGGAGCAAAAGAGAGACAGAAAAAGAGGGAGAAGGAGAGAGGGGGAGAGAATGAGAGACTATACACTCCCAATGTGTGATAGCAGCCAAATACTGTGAACCACTAAAGCCACCCTAACCTCTCAAAGTACGATAAAAAGTGGGAGAAAAGAGAGAGAGAAAGAGAGAGGAAAAGAGAGAAACAGAAAACAAAAAAGAAAGAGAGAGAAAATAGAAAGAGAGAGAGAGAGAGGAGTGAGTGAGAGACCATACACTTCCCAATGTGTGATAACAGCCAAACATTGTAAACCACTAAAGCGGCTCCAACCACTCGAACCACAATAATGCCTCAAACCTTCATTACGATCATATATTCATGACATTGACTGAATAATGGTCTTTCAGTAATTTATTTATTCTTATTTTCTTTACCAGTGATTCGGTTCTTTATTTTTTGTATATATCGTATCATAGTTTCTTCAGACAGTCACGTCTTCTTTTAAATATTCAGTTCGAAAATCATAAACAGTTGTCAGTTGTACTGGGAAGTAGTGGGGAGCCGTGACTAGCGATGCTAAGTCCACTTCCAGAAGTAGGCATTTCCTGTGGATCAGGTTCCTTAACACACACGAGTACAGCGAATTTTCTTTATCTTTACACTTTTGGGGAAACAAGGTCACTTATAAACAATTCATATTGCATATATGTACGTTTACTTCCCTACACTTACGGAAGCAATTATTGTGATACAAAAAATCAATTGTTAAAAACATTCGGTACCCACTAGCTCGCTTCTTTGTCTCCATCACATAGCACGTTCTTCACAACGCGTTCCAAAGACTTGGTACTAAATATTTACAAACACCTTCACCTTCTATTCTGATATACAATTAATTGTTTTCTGTCTCCACATAACATCTGACACTTTTCCCTAAAGCGACTGAGTGTGGCCGCTAGAGTGTCAAAGAGCTACACTACCAGCAATGAGATGGGTGACTGAGAATTAGCCAATCCAGATTTAAAACTGAGAATTGTCACAGTAGTTAGGAAAGTAAATGGAACGAAATACTGTGGTAAGGTAGTAAGAAAAGACAAGTCAACAAGAGGAAAGATTTAATTTGTCTTTATTCGTATTTCTGGAGAGAACATTGTAAGGTTTTAGGCGATGGCGGTGCAGGCATCTATTTTTCCTGGAACTGGGGCAATGGCTTGGTTGTGTACCGTAGGAGCTATGTGAATCGGAAGGTTTGCGTTGTTTTTGTAGTTTTACTATCATCATCCGTTACGAAGGATAGGAAAGGATAGATAGGATCAAGGAAATGTATAAGTAGAAGCGAGATCTTGTAAAAGTGATCACGTGTACAGAGCCACTCCCTAATGGAGTAATTGATTCATACAGAGGCGTGAAAGAAAAAGAAGGAAAGAGAATAGAAGGAAAAGAAAGAAGTAGAATAGAGTCGAATAAGTGGACAACGAATCGAAAAGACGTTCCTTGTGGTGTACGAATCGAAATATCCAAGTCGGAACACGAAGGGAAAATTCTATAATTATTAATAAACGCAATGCTTCAAAAGTACTTTGTCGCTGTTGTCACGTAAGTCTAAACCTGGAAACGGATATTGTTCTCAGTCTCTCGCGAGGAAGGAAGCAATCGCAATATCTACAGGTGGCACGTCTTGTGAATCCTTCTCAGATCTGTATCTAAGCAAAGTAAATACCTCTACTTGAATCCACTGCGTTTCGACATGTTTACGGTTTGGGGACGAGGTATTTATTTCATAAGAGCAAATTCTCACTCGTTCAATAGAGGATTAACTTTATTCTCAAACTTATTGTTAGACTAGCAAGGCAAGGCACGGACACTTGAATGTTCATTTTATCCTCAATACGTTTACGCCAACAGTTCAAACCGTTACTGAAGATATTTCTGTTTTACAAAAGCAACAGATGTTTGTTCCCAAAATTGAGCGCTACCTAATATCTTTTGTCTTCATCACGTGCCTAACCATATCTTCAAGACACCTTTCAAAGTCTTATACTATATACACGTACATTTCTTCACTGTCTTACCTTGGTGTGGTCGCTACAACGGATTTACAGTGAGTAATTAATAAGGCAGTAGAACTTGATTATAACGAACGATTTAGGACTGAGCGTTGTCCATTGTAATACAAAAGGTTATAAATAGCGTTAACTTGAAGTGATTAAATTACAAATAAAACGGGTAAAACTATAAAAGGTTAACAAACAAACAAAAATAATAACAAACTGAAAAAACTAACACGTCTAAGTTTTATGTACAGCGATTAAAAAGCAGTTAATACATTCTCAGCAACGTAAATTCAATGACGTTGGTAGAATATTGATTTCTTTACATTTACGAGGCCTTCAGATTAGTACTGAGCAGTGGTAACTTTTTAAGGCAGTGTCGCTTTGATCGGTGTACGATAGTATATTAGTTTACAAAACATCGTAAGTTAGTACATACAAAAATTACTTACAATGCCATTTTCTTTGCATTGGGATTTGAAAGTTATATCTTCCATATGCATTACTGGGCCTTACTTTTTTGAATTTCAAGGTTTAATTGTTGTTGTGAACTCTGTATGCTATTGTAAGATGCTGGAGACATTTCTACTCCCCAAAATGGTAGATTATAGTGAGGCTTGGTTTTAACAGGATAGTGCTACGGCTCGTGCTGCTCGGCGTTCACACCATATTCTCCAAGAACAGTTTCCCGGCCGCCTGATTTCCTTACGAGGGGATGTTCCATGCCCCTTTGCTTCCCTGATTAGAGCCTGTGTGATTTTTTCTTTGGGGATATCTCAAAACTGAGGTTTATAAAGTTTGACCTAGGACTTTCGAGGCTCTTAAGGAGGCAATTACAGATGTAATCGCTGGAATGACGCAAGATATGGTGACAAGAATGTATAGCAATTTTTCCGAACGCCTCAATATATGCATCGCTCACGAAGGTCGTCACCTGGATGATATAATTTTCAAAACCCAATGCAAATAAAATGGCATTGTATGTAGTTTTCAGAAATAGAAACCTTTTTTCATTATAGGCATATTGGTTAGATTTTTTACAATACACCCGTCAAACATGAAGTCCATTCTGCCCCACCTGTATTACAAGTAATACTGATGTATCTACACTATCTTCATTGTGCATTTTGTTTAGGTAATGCTACTTGGCAGAAGGTAAAACGAGTGTATCAGCAGCAGTGATAGCATCGGGACTCTGCGGAATATGTGACATCTGTTTATATGATCTATCTTCAATATAAAGTCCGTAATAAGCGACATCCTGTTTTATAGGGCCCCGTTACAATGACCTCCTTCTGTATTTAGGTTTGGAAAACACGGATAAAACAATTGCTTTTGTACCTGTATCAACAATCAGAACCCTAATGTTCTGAAAGACAATAAATGTTTGTGAATATTTATTTTACTCTTCTGGCCAACGCTTTCACCATTACAGTCCGTAATACGCGGGCGACATCCGACTTTATAGGGACCCGTTATAATGAAGTCCTACTGTATTAAGGTTTGGAAAACACGGATAAAACAATTGCTTTTGTACCTGTATCAACAATCAGAACTCTAATGTTCTGAAAGACAATAAATGTTTGTGAATATTTATTTTACTCTTCTGGCCAACGCTTTCACCATTACAGTCCGTAATACGCGGGCGACATCCGACTTTATAGGGACCCGTTATAATGAAGTCCTACTGTATTAAGGTTTGGAAAACACGGATAAAACAATTGCTTTTGTACCTGTATCAACAATCAGAACTCTAATGTTCTGAAAGACAATAAATGTTTGTGAATATTTATTTTACTCTTCTGGCCAACGCTTTCACCATTACAGTCCGTAATAAGCGGTCGACATCCGACTTTATAGGGTCCAGTTATAACGAAGTCCTACTGTATTAAGGTTTGGAAAACACGGATAAAACAATTGCTTTTGCACCTGTATCAACAATCAGAACCCTAATGTTCTGAAAGACAATAAATGTTTGTGAATATTTATTTTACTCTTCTGGCCAACGCTTTCACCATTACAGTCCGTAATACGCGGGCGACATCCGACTTTATAGGGACCCGTTATAATAAGTCCTACTGTATTAAGGTTTGGAAAACACGGATAAAACAATTGCTTTTGTACCTGTATCAACAATCAGAACTCTAATGTTCTGAAAGACAATAAATGTTTGTGAATATTTATTTTACTCTTCTGGCCAACGCTTTCACCATTACAGTCCGTAATACGCGGGCGACATCCGACTTTATAGGGTCCAGTTATAACGAAGTCCTACTGTATTAAGGTTTGGAAAACACGGATAAAACAATTGCTTTTGTACCTGTATCAACAATCAGAACTCTAATGTTCTGAAAGACAATAAATGTTTGTGAATATTTATTTTACTCTTCTGGCCAACGCTTTCACCATTACAGTCCGTAATACGCGGGCGACATCCGACTTTATAGGGTCCAGTTATAACGAAGTCCTACTGTATTAAGGTTTGGAAAACACGGATAAAACAATTGCTTTTGTACCTGTATCAACAATCAGAACTCTAATGTTCTGAAAGACAATAAATGTTTGTGAATATTTATTTTACTCTTCTGGCCAACGCTTTCACCATTACAGTCCGTAATACGCGGGCGATATCCGACTTTATAGGGTCCAGTTATAACGAAGTCCTACTGTATTAAGGTTTGGAAAACACGGATAAAACAATTGCTTTTGTACCTGTATCAACAATCAGAACTCTAATGTTCTGAAAGACAATAAATGTTTGTGAATATTTATTTTACTCTTCTGGCCAACGCTTTCACCATTACAGTCCGTAATACGCGGGCGACATCCGACTTTATAGGGTCCAGTTATAACGAAGTCCTACTGTATTAAGGTTTGGAAAACACGGATAAAACAATTGCTTTTGTACCTGTATCAACAATCAGAACTCTAATGTTCTGAAAGACAATAAATGTTTGTGAATATTTATTTTACTCTTCTGGCCAACGCTTTCACCATTACAGTCCGTAATACGCGGGCGACATCCGACTTTATAGGGTCCAGTTATAACGAAGTCCTACTGTATTAAGGTTTGGAAAACACGGATAAAACAATTGCTTTTGTACCTGTATCAACAATCAGAACTCTAATGTTCTGAAAGACAATAAATGTTTGTGAATATTTATTTTACTCTTCTGGCCAACGCTTTCACCATTACAGTCCGTAATACGCGGGCGATATCCGACTTTATAGGGTCCAGTTATAACGAAGTCCTACTGTATTAAGGTTTGGAAAACACGGATAAAACAATTGCTTTTGTACCTGTATCAACAATCAGAACTCTAATGTTCTGAAAGACAATAAATGTTTGTGAATATTTATTTTACTCTTCTGGCCAACGCTTTCACCATTACAGTCCGTAATACGCGGGCGACATCCGACTTTATAGGGTCCAGTTATAACGAAGTCCTACTGTATTAAGGTTTGGAAAACACGGATAAAACAATTGCTTTTGTACCTGTATCAACAATCAGAACTCTAATGTTCTGAAAGACAATAAATGTTTGTGAATATTTATTTTACTCTTCTGGCCAACGCTTTCACCATTACAGTCCGTAATACGCGGGCGATATCCGACTTTATAGGGTCCAGTTATAACGAAGTCCTACTGTATTAAGGTTTGGAAAACACGGATAAAACAATTGCTTTTGTACCTGTATCAACAATCAGAACTCTAATGTTCTGAAAGACAATAAATGTTTGTGAATATTTATTTTACTCTTCTGGCCAACGCTTTCACCATTACAGTCCGTAATACGCGGGCGACATCCGACTTTATAGGGTCCAGTTATAACGAAGTCCTACTGTATTAAGGTTTGGAAAACACGGATAAAACAATTGCTTTTGTACCTGTATCAACAATCAGAACTCTAATGTTCTGAAAGACAATAAATGTTTGTGAATATTTATTTTACTCTTCTGGCCAACGCTTTCACCATTACAGTCCGTAATACGCGGGCGATATCCGACTTTATAGGGTCCAGTTATAACGAAGTCCTACTGTATTAAGGTTTGGAAAACACGGATAAAACAATTGCTTTTGTACCTGTATCAACAATCAGAACTCTAATGTTCTGAAAGACAATAAATGTTTGTGAATATTTATTTTACTCTTCTGGCCAACGCTTTCACCATTACAGTCCGTAATACGCGGGCGACATCCGACTTTATAGGGTCCAGTTATAACGAAGTCCTACTGTATTAAGGTTTGGAAAACACGGATAAAACAATTGCTTTTGTACCTGTATCAACAATCAGAACTCTAATGTTCTGAAAGACAATAAATGTTTGTGAATATTTATTTTACTCTTCTGGCCAACGCTTTCACCATTACAGTCCGTAATACGCGGGCGATATCCGACTTTATAGGGTCCAGTTATAACGAAGTCCTACTGTATTAAGGTTTGGAAAACACGGATAAAACAATTGCTTTTGTACCTGTATCAACAATCAGAACTCTAATGTTCTGAAAGACAATAAATGTTTGTGAATATTTATTTTACTCTTCTGGCCAACGCTTTCACCATTACAGTCCGTAATACGCGGGCGACATCCGACTTTATAGGGTCCAGTTATAACGAAGTCCTACTGTATTAAGGTTTGGAAAACACGGATAAAACAATTGCTTTTGTACCTGTATCAACAATCAGAACCCTAATGTTCTGAAAGACAATAAATGTTTGTGAATATTTATTTTACTCTTCTGGCCAACGCTTTCACCATTACAGTCCGTAATACGCGGGCGACATCCGACTTTATAGGGTCCAGTTATAACGAAGTCCTACTGTATTAAGGTTTGGAAAACACGGATAAAACAATTGCTTTTGTACCTGTATCAAAAATCAGAACTCTAATGTTCTGAAAAACAATAAATGTTTGTGAATAATTATTTTACTTTACTTGTCAACGCTTCCACCATCTAGAGTCAAGGCTAAAATATGTTAAATAAATTGTCACTCTAATCCAATTGACAATGTAGGACTGTTTTAGGATTGACAGTACAGTAGGCTTTTAGTCTCGATAATTAATAAGAGTCGTTTGGTCGAAACGTTGACAGGACAAGTAAAATAGTTACTACACAACGGATTGTTATTATTTTATAAAACCATATTACCTGTAACTCTAAGTATTTTACATTACAAAACGCCAGATTAAATATTTAATACAGTAGTCCTACTAAGAGTATCTTGAATTTTTTTCTCTCTTGTATGCTTATCTAATCAATTCAATAAATAATAGATCACCATATTACTGTTGGGGATAAAGCTCCCTGGTCCGGTATATAGGGGGGGACTATGGCTCACGGGAGCACGTCCTGGAGCACCTACAATATTTTATGTATATATTAGTTTCCGTGTTTAGTTTTATTGTGGAACTGAATTTTGTAAACATTAAATTGTAAGTACTATATATTTGTTATTTGGAAATACATTGGTAATATAATCCTGAAGTAATTAAAAAACTCAATTCAAGCATTTAATATTACCTGTAACACACAATTAAAAAATAATTGATTTGATAATAACTTCATCAAACATGATCTCATCATAAGTGGTAACATAGTATTTATGATACCTCAACTGTTTAGGTTAACTGTTAATTAAAATTAATGAATTAATTATAGTTTTATACGGATCAAAAACCGTTCAGAAAAAGGGGCAAGGTATGCAATATAGTAATTTCGTCCCATTTGGCTTAAAATAAGTGATAACATATCTTTCATGAAACAGCTGATTTTATGTTACAGGTTATGTGGTAGAACAGTTGTTTTAACGCATAGGTTATGTTACTTTATTTATGTTAATTGTAATTATGTAATAAAAATTAACTAAAATAAAATTTTTATCTGTCGACCAAAGTAGGAATTGACCTTAAAAAATTGTCGTTTATATTGTTTCATAGTTTAAAGGCAATGAGTCAGCATGACTTATCACCTACGCAGGACATGAAGGGGTGAGCATAGATAGTCAAGCACAGATATAAAATCCCCTAACGTGTGTAGGGCTGCTTACCTGAAGTAGCCCTACGCTATATGGCGGTATGAAGAGTTGTATACATTTTACACGTCATTTTAAAAGAAAGAGGATATAACTTTAAAAATCATTAGAAATTAGTTTATTTATCTTTATTAAAGTATTAGTGGTTGCTATTATTATTTTTATACTTTGAATTTTATTATAACTTGCAGTTTAATTGCAATTGACCAGTGTAAATATTGATATACAATATCAAAAGCACAGTGGTACAATATATTATAATGAAAATATTGGAAAGAACCCCAATATCACAAAAATAATAAAAAATAACAAATAACCATGTCATCATCATCATCAGAAGGTCTTATTACAAAATTACAATCTAGCAAATAAGAAGTTACAAACTAGAGTGACAACAAATATTGACGTTAACGCAGGATAGAAAATTACTGTGAGTACAGTTAGAACAAAAGTAGGGTTAAAAATCCCCTATTACATGGGGAGATATGACGTCACTTGTACAGAATTACGTACCTACTCTCTTTAGGCTTACACAAAGCTATTTACCCAACACATAATTTTAAGAGAAAGAGTAACTGTGGTATCACGTATAACTTTATAAAGAAGGATATGATCCCCCGTTACTGGGTGTAGGAAAAAACTATACAACCCCCGTGGGCAGATTTGTTATCTAAAGTAAAACTAATTTCAAAGAGGAAAGAGGTGTTTACCCGCTATCCGTTACAATTATTTTTAATTTATGCTTTTTGAATTTTGTTCATGCACAATAATAATTTTCATTTCGGTTCCCATCATAATTTTAAATAGGCCAATATTGCCATTTACAGTAAAATCAAATCACGGTTGAATCTTTTTAAACTTAGGCAGTTATTTTAATTTTCAAATACGTGTATATTTCGATCATCATTAAAAATGTATTTGTTTCTTTAACAACGCCCTGAAAATGCCATGGTGAGTAGCGAAACGTCTAACTTTGTGAACGAGCTATGCAATTTGGTTCTGGTATTTACGGGAGTGTGTTTAGGCATTAGTAACAGCAGTTGTAAGTCAATATTAGCGACGTGTAATTGGAAGCACAATTGACCAGACAACGTTATTTCAAGTGGAATTAATTTAATAAAAGGGGAGGGCTGGAGACAAGACAGAGTGAGGGGGGCAGGAATGAGGTAGGTAAGGAATTTTTCGTAGTGGATTGTATTGTAGGTGCAAGGTTATCTTTTTATGCTATAACATACGCTACTACGGTGGGGGAAAAACTATAACATAACCTCGCTTTGTGTGGCAACTATAACATTACCTCGCTTTGTGTGCCAACTATAACATAATGCTTTGGTCACGTATGGTAGTCAACTTTAACTATACCACTGCTTTGTTATTTTACGATATAGAATTATAACAAGAAAAATAAAATGTTTTAAACATCAATTCCTACTTAAATAAACAAAGACACATTTTATTTTACTTTATTTTTACTTTATAATTAGTTTAGAATAAGTATATACATTTATCAGAATAACAATATTAAGTGGCAAAATTGAAGGTAAATTTTCCATTTTCTTTTCTGCGTATGATGTTGGACTATTATTTTTCTTTATTTATATGCTTTCTTTTTTCGTTGCTTGCAATGTGTTGTAGTTTTTTTCGCTTTTCCTTCGCAATGAACGTTTGTGAAGCAAGGTTCGATACCGTCAGTTAATTTTGTGTTTTAAATTTTTTTCTTTTCATTTACTTTTAATCCTAGAGCATTATTTATGATATTATGTTGTAACCATGGCAACAATTTAAGTGGAGCCACAGCCATGGTTGTGTAGTGGAGATCTCGACAACAACCAGATGGGTGCAAAAGAAAAATTAATATACATAATCGAGAAGTATATTTTTAGCTAGGGGGAAGTTGGCTAAGTACCAAAGTGCTAGACTTTGAACATAAAGATACTTAGTTCGAATTCAACGTAGACCCCCAAATTTTTATAATTTAATTATTGAATAAATATTTGAAAAACATTGTATTAACATCAATTGTCATCTACTATGGGGTTAAAAATGTGTATTTGAACTTGATTGGATGAATAAAAACGTATTTTATTAATGATTGAAAATTTGTTCAAGATATATATCAGGAGAGTGTAAACTAATAGAAGGAATTGAAAAAATATTGAAATTGAAATTTTTTATTATTATTATTATTAAATATGATTATTTAAATAAATTTATTATTGGACACCGAATCTGTATTTTGAACTGATTAAAGTTAGTGAAAGATTTTCAGGATTTACAAACACAAAAAACTCACTGATTTCTTATTATATTAAACGTTAACTTACTTAAAGATTTACTACTAATTTACATTTTTTTAAATAAAATTTGATGAATTGTCAGTTAATATAAGTTTAATATAAGTGTTTAAATTACCAATTTTTGCTGCTAAATTAATTACTAAAGGCCTAACTTGAAATTTATTCCTTATAAATACTCTGGTTTGTTTTTGAAAACAAACAGGTTTTTAAGAAACATAGTTTCAAACAAACTTTCATACAAATTTAAATATTTTAATTTAAAATTCTAAATACTTGATTGAAAGAGAGCCTTTATTAATAAAAACCTAAATACTATATTAATCACTCGTATTTATAAGCGATTGGCTGGTATCGAGGGGGTGATTTAAAATTAACTCTTAAGGGAGAGTAAACATTATAGAGATATCCGGGCCTCTATAATATCTATAGTAAGAAAGTTACAGTTTCTTGTTATTTTTTTGACGTCAGCCAAACTTAAGGTACATTTCATATAAGCCTAACGGAAATTAACATACATAAATTTTAAATAATGATTTTTCACCCATACTACAATTTATGCTCCAAAACGTCGATTGAACGAATTAGGTCAGAGTTGTCGCCACTAAATTAAATTTTCTCAAGTAAATTACTCAGTTCAAAAACTGCTGCTACTAATTATTAAATATAGAACTAAAAATTCTAACTCAATTTGAAAGCACTTTAAACACTACATTTATAGCATTATTTTTCTAGCCAACTGATTACATCGACAAGCAGAATAAACATTCTTTGTAGTTACTAGTTATGGAGGGGACTAGTATGCAGATACAAGTGCTTGTGCAAATAGTTTGTTCTGCGATTCATAGCTAGCTTGCCGTATTTATAGCATAAATACTTCTATCGCATGCTGCTGATCTCTATGCTGTAATTAATTTAATTTTAACACTTGTATCGGTCTGGAATGTAGGGGATTGTACGCGAATGTGAAAAGTATAAGGGAATGTAAGGGATTGTAAACGAATGTGAAAGGTATAAGGGAATGTAAGGGATTGTAAGCGAATGTGAAAGGTATAAGGGAATGTAAGGGATTGTAAGCGAATGTGAAAGGTATAAGGAAATGTAAGGGATTGTAAGCAAATGTGAAAGGTATAATGGAATGTAAGGGATTGTAAACGAATGTGAAAGGTATAAGGGAATGTAAGGGATTGTAAGCGAATGTGAAAGGTATAAGGAAATGTAAGGGATTGTAAGCGAATGTGAAAGGTATAAGGGAATGTAAGGGATTATAAACGAATGTGAAAGGTATAAGGGAATGTAAGGGATTGTAAACGAATGTGAAAGGTATAAGGGAATGTAAGGGATTGTAAACGAATGTGAAAGGTATAAGGGAATGTAAGGGATTGTAAGCGAATGTGAAAGGTATAAGGGAATGTAAGGGATTGTAAACGAATGTGAAAGGTATAAGGGAATGTAAGGGATTGTAAACGAGTGTGAAAGGTATAAGGGAATGTAAGGGATTGTAAACGAATGTGAAAGGTATAAGGGAATGTAAGGGATTGTAAGCGAATGTGAAAGGTATAAGGGAATGTAAGGGATTGTAAACGAATGTGAAAGGTATAAGGGAATGTAAGGGATTGTAAGCGAATGTGAAAGGTATAAGGGAATGTAAGGGATTGTAAGCGAATGTGAAAGGTATAAGGGGATGTAAGGGATTGTAAACGAATGTGAAAGGTATAAGGGAATGTAAGGGATTGTAAGCGAATGTGAAAGGTATAAGGGAATGTAAGGGATTGTAAACGAATGTGAAAGGTATAAGGGAATGTAAGGGATTGTAAACGAATGTGAAAGGTATAAGGGAATGTAAGACATTATTAGGGTTTGTAAACAATTGAACCTTATTTTCTTTCTAGTCTCTGTTTACAGGTTTAAGATCAATGTGTTTATGTTTAAACCCACTCAAGTGATTGTAGAATCAAGAGGAATTCAATCTGTAACGAGTTGACTTCTCCCTGCCTCCAGTAGAAAGGGTGGCACGAAAAATGCGTACAGCGAAAGATGCGTACAGCGAAATTTGCGTACATGAGGAAACAATAACAATTGACGACGTTAAGTTGTAAATTTAACAAGCGAATAAAGCCTACAAACCAGACTCCAGGTGTCAACCCAGGTTATCTACCCCTAAACTATTTGCTAATAACTTTCAAGGTTTTGGATTCTCCCAGTCAAAATGGGTCAAAAAAGGGTCTCCACTTTGTCAATGATCACTTTGGCTTTAACTGTCGTGGTGATAAGTTCGATTTAATCGAAAGGGACTTATCAAAAGAGGCTGTAGCTTCGACTCCTATGCACATGAGACCGGAGTTACACTTGAAAGGAAAGACAAGAAAAACAAAGTATATCAAGCCGGACAAAAAAATTTAAAAAAAAGCAGTACAATAATACCTAGAAACTGGAGACTAATGTCATGTTTAAGATATCTTTCTTACATTAAAAAATTGGATTAGATTAGGCCCAAGAAATCAGTTGGTAAGATCAAATAAATTGCCCGAATTGTAATATAGATTAAAATGAAAAAAGTCGGTAAAATAAAAAAATTAATAAAATAAAATTACACAACACACAAAATTACCGAGGCTACTAGCTGACTTTAAACACGCCAAAATGCTAGCGCAACATATCCCTATCATTTTGCAAATTTAAAGCCTGTAAAAGTGTGATGGAAATCAGATTTAATAGATAAAGTTTTAAAGGATCTCCAGCCCCGAGACACAAAGCGACATCTATGTTTAGCATAGTAAAAAAAAAGATATTATGTAGGTCTATGCCTGAACAAGTAAACCACAACCCTATCAATACTTGACTATGGAACTGTAATTTCTAGATCTGTATTATGTAATATTATGTTCATACTTACTTCAAGGGTTAACTAATAATTTTATTAAAATAAATCGAGTAAAAATAATAAAGATAAACACAAACAAAACGGGTTAGACAGAATTAGACGCGAGTACAACGCATTATGTATTGATAGAATGGACCGAAACTTGAAAACAAGACTTAAGTAGATATCAGATCTTGGAAACACCATAAAACAGAAAAAAAACCTTCAGTACTATGAAAATACTTTAAGAAGATGAGAAATTTTCTCGAAACGCGTAAAGTATGAAGATTCTGACGAAGGTAGAAATTACTAAAATACTATAGAAAATGTAGTTACGATTCTAAATTCTCATATCCCTTATAAAAGACTTCAAATATAAGAACTAATGTAAGCTAAACTATAATAATAAGGCTCTTATTACATTCCCTTATAAGGGGTGGTACTTTTATTTTGCCATTGCAGCTGTTTCCTTTCGTCTTGATGTATACAAATTTCAATTCCAACTAAATATATGTTTGAGTACATTTAACTGCCGTCCCTAACTTTCAAT
The DNA here is from genome assembly GCA_036971475.1 of Prosapia bicincta. Lineage (NCBI taxonomy): Eukaryota > Metazoa > Arthropoda > Insecta > Hemiptera > Cercopidae > Prosapia > Prosapia bicincta. Next base: position 221,488,935 of record JBAIZL010000004.1, read on the forward strand.
ATCCTCTTCTGTTGACGCGTTTCGGATTAACTCCATTTTCAAAACCTAAATCGTACACCTTGTTTCTTTATATACCGTTAGCCACGCCCCCACCACTACCAGACCTCACTTCCTATTTGTGCACACCTACTCTTGCTTCTTGCCTTCCTATACTTGATAATTTTAAACACTTAAATATAATTTCGATTGTGTATTTATTTGCTCGTTTACTACATTTTCCTTTTTTAACTTTGCTTTATAAATTTCTAAATTTTCTAATTTTTTTGAGAGTACGATTGAAGTTTTGAAAAAGGAGTTAATCCGAAATGAGTCAAAAGAGGAGACTATTGAAAAGTTAGGAATGGCAGAAAAATATACTCAAACATATAGAAATATTCCTAACAGAAATGAAGATGAGTATATTAATAATTCCAACTAAATACTCTGAGAATTGTTTCCCAAATTCATCACAATGTTCAGATATCTGTTGCTATACACACTTACACTCTATAATTATTTTTTTATTTAAAAAAAAACAAAGAAAATACTTGTGACTTTTTTTGTAATTTCAGCTTCGTTTCCACTTCTAGACGACATATCTTGCTATCCATACATCTGTAACATCTGTAGCTATAAGAAATTCGTCCGTAGTAAATGTGTTTTCTAAATATAAAATGGGACTCTGCCATTCGTATCGTACGTCCGACATTAATATATACAATAATCGCGCTTAATAATGTTACAAATTACGCGATACCGACAAAACAGATTTATCGAGCTGCCGCTAATTTGAAATTTACCGTCGAAACTGGCGAGCGGCGCTGCGACGTTATCTCAATTACAATTAATCTGATTACATTTTGTTGCGCCAAACAAAGCGGTAATATTGTAATATCTCGCTTTCTATAAATCAGAATATTACCCGAAATGCAAATGGCGCGATAATTCTGAAAAGAATACATTATTGCGTAGCTGTGAACCGGGCGAACCGTAACGAGGGGAAGATGTAGGTCAAGCCTACTAATGGAACATAGTTATAGATTATACTTCTAGGAACAAATAACCGTTGTGGGAAACACTTGGCATGCGTGGGCCTCGTGCTCTGGCAATCAATATCACAACCGCATACATTGAAACAACTTTTAATGTAGGCCTTCACGCGTCTTGAATGGGAGAACCACAACGGAGCTCATTCTGAATATTGGGCCCGCTGATTTTCAATCTCTCCACATATATCGGCCATGTTGTCATATTTACCTTTGTGTTTATTATTTCTTGATTCACGCTCACAGACGTATAGTGAGTTTGGAAAGTAAAAAGTAAAGATAAAAACAAGTAGTGTAAACAACAAAAATTAAAGTCAATTTTCACTTGGGTTAGCAAACTTTTAGTTAATTTTATTAAATAATTACCATTGTTATAAATGAAATAACATAACCTATGCATTAAAACAGCTGTTTTACCACATAAATTATAACATAAAAGCATCTGCTTTATGAAATCATATGTTACCACTTATTTTAACCCAAATTGAACGAAATAACTATATTGCATCCCTTGCCCCTTTTATGAAAGTTTTCTCCCAAGTAAAACTAAAAGTTATGATACATTTTAATAATTTCTGCATTAAGTTGTGATATTAGATAATCAATAATTTGATTAAAAGCAAGTCATTATCTTTTTTAAATAACTATTTTATACTTATTTAATAACAAAACGAACAGTAATTTAACAAAAGTACAATTAAAAATTAAAATAAAATTTAATTATTCTCATTATTTATAATTATCACCTAATGATAATTTATAAAAATTATTATTCGGTTTTCAGTTAGATTTTCGTGAACTTTCTGAATCTTTTCATTGTTCAGATAAGGGTTATTAATAACTTTCTAAGGGAGATACTATTACAACTAACACTGATATACAATTTCTCACATGCACATCCTTTAATCAGAAGATATTTGAGATAAACAAGCTTATCTCACTTTATTTTACAAGCTATATTTTAAACTTTTATTTTTTATGAAAAATCTGTTGTTTTATAGGTACTAAAATAACACAACTAGGCTTTTTATTCAAATATTAACGTTTTCATTTTCATCCGGCGATTCTTGGCGCTTGTGATTTGTTAAATATTTTTAAAACATAGGCCTACTAATTAAAATATACTTTATCTGGGTAAACATCGTTACTATCAGAACTAAAAATTGTTTGTTGGCATTTTTACTGTAGCTTTGGGACTAATTTCTTTATAACTTGTAGACTCTTTAGGTGATTTATTATTATTTTTTTTTTGTAAAGAAAATGTTTTTATTTTAGAACAAAACTATTGATTAATATTTGGAAAGTAATATTCATAATAGGTTTTGTTTTTGTATTAGTAAAGTACTTACTTACTAGCCTACGCCCACCCTTGGCTGTTGGGCCATTTGGTGGCGCGCTGACCTCTCCTCTTCGTCTGGCTGGACGTAGCCCAAGGAAGTGCACGTGAGGAGGGGATCTGCATCCATGGTTCCGTTTCCGCACAACACGCAATCCGGCGATTGGAGGACAAGAATCTTGTGGAGGTTTGCCGCAAGGTAGTCGTGGCCAGTAGCCAGGCGGAACAGTGCTACACCTGTGCGGCGGGAAAGGCTACGGTCTATTGGTCATTCGGTGACGAGTATAGCCCAGCTTCTGTTGTGAGAGGCCTTGATTAAGTTTTCTCTCGTGCTGCGATTTAAAGCTGAGTTTATCTGTATTTTAACTGATTGAAAAGAGGTTGAGGTAAGTGGCTGTGGTAAAGCTGCACCATGTTTGGGGAGAGAGTCGGCTTTCTCGTTTCCTTCTATATTGACATCACTTGGCACCCACTGAATGTGAATTTGCCAACCCTTTTCCTGAAGGGAGTCTAGTTGTTTTTGTATTAATAAAGTAGTGAGCAATTCCTTTTTAGAGTTGGATCCAGATAGTATTGCTAGAGGAGACTGTTTAGAACACAGGTACATTCAATCCATGCTCGGCAGTAAGTAGGTTATGTAAATGGAATGGTATTTGTAGCAGTATAATCAGACGTACCTTAGCTATATGTATGTTTTATTGCTAAATTATAAGAAGTAATAACTTGCAAGCCATGAAGTAGACTCCACCTATCCTGCCACTTGTTCCATAACTCGTTAATATATGGAATGTTAAAGTAAGACAATCCTTGGTAGACGGTATAGGGGTGTATTGTTGGATCACGTGCTTAGGATATACTGAGATTTACGCTAAACTGGGGCAAAGAGGGTGTGTAACGTTCCTGTAGAACATTGAATTAAATATGCCGCACAAAAAGGGAAATATTCTTTGTCACGGGGGAAAAAGTTATGTAAAAATAATTTATAAATAAATAAAAATAGTTCTTACAGAATTCTTTCATGACCTCACGTTAAATAGCATTTTTGAAGTGGAAACATTTTCCAACCTCGCCTACAAAAACTTATTGCATGGGCATAAACATACAATTTTGTGTTAGTATAATTTCCGACATTTTACGCGGAGACACCTGAAAGTGAACTAAATAAAATGGCTTCATATATTACCTAATTTTTTTATACATTATATCGTAAAGCAACTGTTTTAATACGTAGGTTATTTATTGATCATTTTTAAGGATAACAGTTATAGTTAAATTGCTGTGATAATTTAATAAATATATTAATTTATTAAACTTTTTATAAACCTCAATACAAATAACTCAAATAAACGATAATAATAAGCTATGTATTTTTAATCCAATTTTTGAAATAATAATATTCTTTGTCGTGTCTGGTAAATAAGTGTAGGTAATTTCTCATTATGACAAAATAAATGTTTTTGTAAATTCGACATTTCTGTAGATAAAAGTTCTCACTCCGAGCGCCACAGCATAGTTTGAGTGGTATCTATATTCGCGTTGTACTGTATGCTGTAAAATACGTTTTATATAGGCTAATCGAAGTGAGTGGATAACAGCCCTCCCTGGGTGACACGTAGGGAGGTGCTTCGGGACATTTATTAGGATTCACTCTAGTAGAACTGGTCAACCTTTTCCACGTGATCTATAAAATTCTGTCTACTCCTCTAAAACCAGGTAAGATGAATTTTATTATTTCGCTTCATCGTATCTGTATGGGAATAGAGAAGAACAGTCGGTAATAAAATACAATCACACACACACACATAAATACACACACACACACACACACACACACACACACACACACACACACACACACACACACACACACACACACACACACACAGACACACACACACACACACACACACACACACACACACACACACACACACACACACACACACACACACACACACACACACACACACATAAACACACACACACACACACACACACACACACACACACACACACACACACACACACACACACACACACACACACACACACACACACACACACACACACACACACACACACACACACATGTATATACACACACATACATATGTATATATATATATATATATATATATATATATATATATAATTAAAGAAGGAATAACTACAGGAATTCAATGCCATATCCACTACTGTTAGTACACATGATTGATGTGTATATGTCCCTATATGTGTCTAGGATGTACTTTACTATTTATACAAATTTCAATGCGACTCATTACGCTACTCTCTGATTGACAAATTAAGTGAGTATTCCATGTCTCAAATCCGTACCAAGGCCACAACCGCCCTTTCTACTGAATAGAGGCCAAAATATAAAGCCTACTGAATGAGTATTTTTTCAGAATGTATTCGACTCAAGAGGATCTGACTTATTTTATTAACTGGCATTATTTATGGGCGTGTGTGTGTGTGTGTGTGTACGTGCGCGTGTGTGTATTTGTGTGTGGGTGTGTGCGTGCGCGCTCGTACAATGGTTGTAAAAAGCTTGAGATCGTAACTTCATTTAGTCATCACCATTTGAGAGATAAAACCCTCAATTTACTTTCCATGGCTTATGATCGTAAGTACAAAGCTGTAACTAACGATTAGGTTTTTACAAACTTCATGACAGCTTAACGAACCTTAAAGGATGTCTTGTAGATTAAAGTCATATAATAGTCCTATATAATAGTCATTTGTAAACGTAAAATGTTTACAATCTCATTATTTCTTGAAAATATTTAATCTGTTTCTCAAAAAAATACCATCGTGTTCATTTACACAAATATAATGTTCATCGATTTACTATAATTTTGGAAAATTTAATCAATCTGACATTTTTGTGTAATTTTTAGGAATTGAAAACCATAAAATCGCATTTAATTTTATAAATCATCATTTTGATATAAATTACGTGTCATTCCTTTCGGAATATTAACATACCCAAAAGGGATATCTGGCTGTGCTACTGATCCGTTATAAATCTGTCGTTGGTCAGATATTTCCAGAAACATATGACGCTAGAACAACCTGTTGTTTCGTACGGCGCGTAACTGGCAAGGAAAAACTCGGAGCGGACGAAAATAAAACACAGAGGCGAATATTTGATATAAGAAGCAAATAAAATTTAGATGTGTAAACTTTCATAAGGAATTTCCGTGTGCTGTATTCTGGATGAGTAATTATTTAGGCTAATTAAATTAGGTATGAAACCAGTCGAAATTAATTTTTTGTAGAAGAGTTAAATACCACTAGATAATGATAAATGATAAAAATAATATTAGACTTTGAATACAGGAACTTGATGCAGTTAATAGATTGATAAACCTTGGCAATGAACCTTTTTATCGTGAACGTCTATGAGCAATCACAGAGAAGCCAGAACCGATACTATTACAAACGAGGCGTTCAACTAAAAGCTGTAGAATCATTTCAAGAAGCCTTTTCATTCATAAAACTCATTGCGCCATTGTTTTAAACAAAATGAACAATTTTCAATCACTTGCGACAATGTCGCAGGTACAGCCACGTGAAAGGAGTTGAAGTCGCGGCCGTACGAAACAGACAGCGCTGGTGTCGCTACTATGGTGGAAATCGATATCCACGACCGTGACGTCATCTCGCGAGCCCGGGAAATTGGCTAATGTAGGGCATAATAGTACGAGATGCGATAGTGGGTCAATGGATGCCACTAGCTGACTTAATGACTCGTACTAGCGTACATGCCAGCGCCGGTTTCATCTTTAACCCGGCGCGGCGTTCGTTTTTCCGCAACCTTCTGGCACTACGGGTTAAATTTCATATGAGACCGTATAATATACACGATAAATATTTTTACTTGACAGCTACAGTGAGAAATATTATTAAGTGAATTTATATCGTTTTTAATATCTTCCCCAGATATTAAAAAAACGGTCTTCCTCTGATAATTTAATTTAAATATAAAACAAAACTAGCTTTTTGATATTTCTCTTTCACCCTAGTTGAGAGGTGCACTTCAAAGTACTCTGCCTGCTCTATTATAATTTCCCCTCCTCCAACTCTCAGGGAATCCTAACTTTTTAAAATACCATTCTACTAATTCGTCAATTATATTTACAATTACTCCAAGAGTATAAATAGTAGATACACTACTACAACCCCGATAGAGAGTAGGTGTACTTCAAGTCACTCTGCCACTTATTGAAATTATATTAACCATTATTCCATGAGAGTATAAGGGGTGGATACAAAACTATAGCCCCGATAGATAGTGGGTCCATTTCCGGTAGAGCAAACTGCACACGTGACGCCATACGTGAGGCATAGCTCTTCACTGTATTCAAGGTCATTGACATTTTAAGCTTACCTTTATTTTATGTATATTTTCTGCTTTTTTTTATTTCATTGCCCATAATAGTCAGTCATTGCCATAAAAAAACAATATAAAATATAAATAATAATTATATATATTTGTTTTTTTTATATATAAGAAAATAATAATAGGTTTGTACCAATTTTTTGTGTTTACCTTATTTATTCTCACATGTCAATTTTTGTAACCCGTCTTAGATGATAATTAATTTGACTGATAGTCGTTAGTAGATCGTTAGTCCGGTCTCAATCGTTGTCAGGTTAGGTTGTAACCTGCAGCTGCAAATCAACTTATGTTAGTTGGTTGTTTCGCACGGTTGGTCAAGATAGTAGTCTCTTCAACTGTTGTGTTCACCTCATCAGTGCTAGATGAAATTCTAGCGAAACGTCGGAACTGCAATTTTATGCGCTGCAGAATGAACGGATGTACTCCAGATAATAACTATTCGTCATACATACATATATAAACATATATATATATATATATATATATATATATATATATATATATATATATATTAAAACAACATAGGTTATTCAAATACAAGAATATTTATTAATTTATATTCAAAGCTTTTCGTTGGTAAACAGTACCAACATCATCAGGAATGAAAATTACAATATATATAGCCTATATATATATATATATATATATATATATATATATCACTTAGAGTTTAATTAATGAGATATTTTTAAGAACACGTAATTAATAGCTCTCAAAAGTCGACTCTTAAATATACCAAGTAAAATTCTTATATATATATATATATATATATATATATATATATATATATATATATATATATACACACAAGCACGCGCGCACGCACATATACACACATATATAATAAATAAATAAATAAATATATATATATATATATATGGTACCTTTAGGAATCGCTTTCAAACAATAAACCTTAATTTTATATCCTTTATAACTAAAGTATATATTACGTTCTATTCTAATATTATTTACGCGAACACTGTAAAGTGATCGTCTACTAACTGTATCCCCTTTTTACAGGCCGTGGTGCGCGAAACATTATAAAACGTTCAGTGTGGTTGCCTTCATTGACCCTGGCAGTTAATCCTTCTGAGCTCGGTCAGAAAGGTTAGGTCTAGTTGCTACTCTGGTTGTCTAATCTGTAATTAAACAGACAGATTTACGGAAAGGTAACGCAAATAGAAATGCAAATTAGTCAGCTGACCCACCTACTGTGCGATATCATTTTCCAATTTTACTGAACGTAATTTTTCAAATTAAAATCATTTTAGAGTCAGATTCACAAATGTGTTTTAATTTATAATCAAGCATTGATTAATGGTTTCTATCAATTACGAGATGAAATCGTATTTGAAGTCCTTTTAAAATAGTAAAATAATAAATATAATAGTCGGAGATAATTACTCAAATTCATGTACATCCTTGTGCTTGTATAAACATTCTACTGACATATTTGGCATCATTATTAAAGAGCCTAATTTAGAACGTAATGTCTTGGATTAAATCAACAAATAACTAACCTTTAGTATGTTAGTTTTACTTATACAATATGTTCAAAAAGTCGCTCCGCACCATTGTGACTATAACCCTTAAATCTAAGCTGCCTCTTCAACGAGCGCTGCGGAAGTATTTTTTGAACAAACTGTGTTATTGTACCGTTACACAGTGATCCAAAGCCATTTGGTGTACAAAGATGTATAGTCTAACGATTAATAGAAACTGGATACAATGTGCGACGATATCCTGAATTCATTTTTGAAAGGTTCTAACAAATATCTCCTTTTTTGGTTTTATTGCGACTATTCACTTTGGATAACCAAAGACATTAAAGGATATGAAGGATAGTGATTAATTGATGTTATTATCGCAAAGCATAAAACTCTCCGGTTTTGGGTAGGAAGGGCCATGATATCGCATCTATAAATGCGAATAAAATACATACTCTCTAAAAGGTTTATAAATAGGTGTATACAGATTACTTTCCTTTTTAGAAAGAGAGGAAATCTCTATAGGCAGAGGTTGTATACGCGCAAAGGGCTACTAAAAGCACAGTCGTCCATTGATACAGAACATTTTACCTGCTGAGAGCATGGACCTCATGTATTCCAAATATTTGAAGGCCTGTAACGAGCTTCACTAAACTATTATCCATATACATAATTTTGTAACTACTTATTAGGAATATACTGTGGTTGAATTTAATAATAAATACACAAAAACCTCTTAACCACAAACTTTCTTTATTTTACCCTTATGTACATTTCAGTTACAAAGTAACCATCCTCAGAGGGATAACATACAAAGACTAATTAACACTAGAAAAATACCTTATTTATAATCTACAGAACTAGTCACTCCCACTCCGACCGCCGTGGCCCCACCTGTTAAACAAGGCGTAGCCACGCTCATCGAGCGAAAGCAAGATATCTTACGTCAACTTACTAAAATATAAATTAAAAATGCAATAAAAACATAATTAAAATTGTTTTTTGAAATTATAACCGACACAAAATTTAATATAAAAATCATAATCCTATTTAACAAATGAATATAAAATTGAATGAGGAATAGGACCTCTATCAGAATTTAATACATTCTCAGGTTTATGTTTACTAATTTTTAAACTTTCGAAACTATTTAACAACTTATTAGTACTAACATTCTTAATTAACTTGACATTATTAAAATCTAGATTGTGATTGGTCACTAAAATATGGGCAGCAATACTAGACTTATCAGATCTTTGGTATTTAATATCCCTAATATGTTCCTAAATCTAGTTATTACTTTTCGTCTTGTCTGCCCAATATACATTTTATCACAATCCTTACAATTAACTTGGTAAATCCCTGATTTATCAAGTGTTTCTACTTTATCTTTTGCATTACCTAATACATTTTTAAGGTTTTTATGATTTTTATACGCAACTCTCAACCTAACATTCTTAAAAATTCCCTCCAACCCTTTGTGGTTAAAAATCTCTGTCAAAAGGTAAATTAATAAATCGGCTTTTTTCTCTAGTTTCCAAAGGTAATGTTGTTAATTTCTTCCGAAAAATCCTAATCTTTTGCTTCCTAAGGATATTATCAATAATTTTACGTTGACAACCATTAAATTCTGCTGTACTTTTAATATGTTCTAATTCAATATCAAAACGTCTTTTACTCAAAGGAATATTAATCAACCTATTAACTGAAGAATTGAAAGCTGCAAATTTGTGTTGGTTACAATGGTTAGATTCGTTTGGAATAAATCTGTCACCGGATGTTGGCTTTCTATAAATATCAAAAACTATTTTATCTCTATTTCTAATACAATAAACATCAAGAGACGGTAAACGTTTATCTTTTTCAATGTCAAAAGTAAATCTAATATTAGGATGTTGATCATTGATGTTCCTTAGAAATGGATCTATTTGAAATTCTTTAATATTAAATATAGCGAAAATATCATCAACGTATCTTATCCAGACACGAAGAAAATATTTAAGTTTCTTTTTCAATCCTAATTCAAAATGACTCATAAAGAGTTCTGCTAAAAAAGGTGATAGGCTGTTTCCCATTGTTGTACCATCTTTTTGTTTATAAAAATTATTATTAAATTGAAAATAATTATTATTCATACAACAATTAGTTAATTTTACAAACTGGTCAACTCTTTCAATATCGACATCATTCTCAATTAAAAACTCTTTTAACAAATTTAAAGTTTCCGTTACCGGAATACTTGGAAACAGAGAACAAACGTCAAAAGAAACTAAAATTTCTTCATCTGTTAATCTAATATTCTTAACCTTCTCTACAAAATCAAGTGTATTCTTAACCGAAAATGATGCCAACTTACATTAAAAAAAAACTGAATTCTTTAACTAACCATTTAGATAACATATAGGTTGGTGAATCAATTCCCGTTACAATTGGCCTCACGGCATCGCCTACTTTATGTATTTTTGGGAGACAGTACAACCTAGGTAAAACAGGATTAGAAACATGAAATTTAAAGACATCTTTCTTTGAAATGACTAAATTACATTCCTTAATAACGTTTACTGTTTCTTTAACAAATTTATTTAACGGATTTTTTGACAATTTATCATAAGGTCCCGTTTCTAACAAATTGTTAACTCTGTTAATATAATCTTCTTTTTTCAAAACAACAACAGTGTTACTCTTGTCAGCTTTGAGGTAATAACAATCTTTTCCTTTTAACTGTTTTATTAAACTTAACTCGTGGTTGAATCCAGTAGACATCTTCTTTCTTCTTAGAACTTCCAAATTTTCTTCAATCTTGATTTTACAAGCCTTCCTAACATATTTCTTGCTAGTTTTATTTAATGAAGATATACCACTTTCAACGTGTGCCACGGTAAAATAAAGAAAGTTTGTGGTTAAGAGGTTTTTGTGTATTTATTAATAGTTTTGTAAGTTGAATTTTAAGAGAAAAATTGAGGCAGCTTGGAAGACCGTAAAGAGCTGGTAGATGGCTAAAATTAAAGGTATTGATACGAAGGAGCGGGGGAAAATATAGGTTTTTTCTCAATTTACATCTTTTATAGACTTTTGAGGAGCTTAAAGCTACCAAAAATCTCCGTAAGAAATACTTTGCAATGAAAAACAGCTCAGTATGATTTTCAAATATTTCAATTGAGAAACAGATGTACAAATATTATATTGAAAACAGCTGAGTACAAATATTTTAACAGTTTCAAGGTTATTTAGACATATGAACTTGGGTTCAGGTTTAGTTAAAGGAGTATGTCTTATCGTACTAGATGTGTTTGACAAGTGTAATAAATTAGAAATAATCACTGATTCTGGAAAAGGAAACATCATATTTTTGACAATAATTAAATTATTATCAACAGATCCTATCATGCCATTTCAAAAGAAAAAGAACCAATCTCCTTTAAGACTTACATTTTTAATAACTATAAGTAAGGTTTTTAATTGACCAAACCTGTTTTTACTTATCTTTACACGTGATAAACTTTACATTGCACTAAGTCGAATAAAATCTCAAGACGAATTAAAGATGTACAGGTCATAATGGTAACACGATTGGTCAAATTGAAAACACATTAACAAAAAATACAGTTTATGACGAAGTTTTGTTATGAAAAATTTGAATTATATCAAATTAATTTGTATTAAAAAAATAAAATTAGTATATAAAGGTTTAAAATTTGTTTCAGTATTAATAGGGGCATTTGCCCCTACAAGCCCCTAGTTAGTTTATAGTCTTCTTGGTCACCGACATTTCAATCATATCAAAGAAAAATAGTGTTATCGCCCTTTTCAATGCTGTGAAGTCATATTTCGTCTCTACATGATTCAAACGTCTTAAAATTAAATTAAAATAATAAAACGTAATTATAATATTGTAAAAACCGCTAGACACCTTCCTTCGTTTTCAGTTTCCTGCCGGAGTTTTAGAATTCTACAGAAATACCGGCGCTAGAAGAGATTCACAGTCACAATAAGGACAAAAAAAGTGGAGTAAGAGAAAGTAATCGGAACTTGGCGAAGGGTAAAATGAAAGCTCGAAATAATTTAACCAGGCGAAATAATGTGGGATTTAGTAGGCTTTTTGTATGTAAACAATATTCCTAATAAAATCGATAATTTTTCATATTACATCGTGATAATTAGAAATCTATAGAAACGCAAATTATGGAAAATAACGAGTTTCTTTTTCAGCTGCATACTCTTTGTTTTACACAACAGAATCACAGTTTTAATTAGACAAGAGCTTCTGTGACAGGGAACGGTGTAATTACAATAGGAATGCGTTGGGTGGAATTCCAAGTGGTTTGTTTCGAGTCGGCTTTTTAAGAAGTCGTGCAAAAACAGAGAGAATTCTTCAGCTTTAAATTGTATTAGCAAATTTTGTTACTTTAGTTGTTTCTAGAATTAGATAGGGCAGGGCCGCTTGACAATAACAGTTTTATTTAAGGTTAAAATAACTGGTTTTTTTTTTAAACAAAACTATTGACTCTGACAAAAGTTTATTCCGATTCTCGCAAATTTGTTTTCTGGGTCTCTTTAAATTATTGTAAAAATTAAGTCGTACTTCAGAAAGCATCTGTTGCAAAACACAGCTAACCTTATTTATAAATGTGTTATATTTTAATTGTTAGCGGTTTTAAAAGACTTTGTCATTTCCCAGATGAAGTCATTACAAAACAATTTACACTAAGTAAGTCATCATAAGTAGTATGTTGAGTAAATATGTAGTTTAAATCAACATGTTTGTATCATGATGTAAAATAAATTGTCATTTACGGCAAACCATCGTGCATGGTAAATCAGTATATATGGTACGTCATTATGCATGGGAAGTCATTAGGTATGGTATAAGTCATCATAAATGAGAATCATCATGTTTGTACGCCACCATGAAATTTAAATCGTAATTTATGGTAAACCATCGTCTATGGTCAATATACATGGTATATCATCTTTTTTATACCTGCGTACACTATATGGTACGTCATCATGCATGGTAAGTCTTCATAAAGGAAAATCATCATGTATGGTAAGTCAACATGAATGTAAATTATCATGTATTGTACGTCATCATGTATGGTAAGTCATTAGCTATGGTAAGTCATCATAAATGAAAATCATCATGTATGGTAAGTCGACATGTATATAAATCATCATGTATTGTACGTCATCATGTATGGTAAGTCATTAGGTATGGTATAAGTAATCATAAATGAGAATCATCATGTTTGTATGCCACCATGAAATTTAAATCGTAATTTATGATAAACCATCGTCTATGGTCAATATACATGGTATATCATCTTTTTTATACCTGCGTACACTATATGGTACGTCATCATGCATGGTAAGTCTTCATAAAGGAAAATCATCATGTATGGTAAGTCAACATGAATGTAAATTATCATGTATTGTACGTCATCATGTATGGTAAGTCATTAGCTATGGTAAGTCATCATAAATGAAAATCATCATGTATGGTAAGTCGACATGTATATAAATTATCATGTATTGTACGTCATCATGTATGGTAAGTCATTAGCTATGGTAAGTCATCATAAATGAAAATCATCATGTATGGTAAGTCGACATGTATATAAATCATCATGTATTGTACGTCATCATGTATGGTAAGTCATTAGGTATGGTATAAGTAATCATAAATGAGAATCATCATGTTTGTATGCCACCATGACATTTAAATCGTAATTTATGGTAAACCATCGTGTATGGTCAGTATACATGGTACATTTATTTTAAACCTGCGTACACTATATGGTACGTCATCATGCATGGTAAGTCATCATAAAGGAAAATCATCATGTATGGTAAGTCATTAGGTATGGTAAGTCATCAAGAATGAAAATCAACATCTATGGTAAACTATCATGTATGTAACAGGTGTGGTAAGTCATTATGTACGCAAATTATCATGTATGGAATGTCATCATGTATTTCAAAAACATTCATGTGTGTTGAGCCATCATGTATGGTACGTCATTACCATATGCAAATCATCATGCGTGGTAAATCATTACGCATGGTAACTCATCATGCATTTTAAATCCGTATATATGGTAAGCCATAATGTACGGTAAGTCATTATATGTGGAAGTAATCATGTGTAGTAAGTCTATATGTATGGTAAGTTATCATGTAAGGTAAGTAGTTATGTATGCAAATCATTATCTATGGTAAGTAATCATTATTTCATACCCCCGTGTATGTTAGTCTATTATGTATGGTAAATCATCATGTATTGTAAATTATCATTTATGTTACATAATCCCGAATGATAATTCATTATGTCTGGAAGTCTGTATATGGTCAATATGTATAAAAATCATTTTTTATGGTAAATAAACATGTATTGTACGTCACATGTATTTTAAACCACCATGAATGGTAAGTCGTGTGTGGTAAGTCATCATGTAGTAAGTACTGTATTCATATGTGGTGAGTCATCATGTATATAATGTCATCAACTATCTTAAGTAATCATGTATGCTAAACCATTAGGTCCTATGTATGTAAGTCAACGTCTTTGGAAGCAAAATTTGTGCTATATTATCATTATGGTAAATCATTGTATGTGTACATCAACATGTCATATTCATTTTATTGAAAATAGTGTGATTATTTGAACCAATCACGGATTTAGTTTTTCACGGTTTACTAAATTCTTCAATCTTTGAGTTTTTATTCTTGTGTTTCAGTGTTATTTAATTAAAACGTTTTATTGCGTGTTGTTTCTGCAGTATTATCTACCCTAAACTTCCTCTTTTGTATTTTAGGTGACCTTCCGCTGTTTATCTAATCTGGCTGCATTTCAGTTTTCTCGTTTTGATTACCGTTTGTTGTACATTTTCTTAGTAAATCTGGCTTTGTCCGTTTTAAGCATGCTTTCACACAATTTCTTGATGCTTTTCTTGTTTTTCATGGTTAGTATCTTTCTTTGTGAGAACGGTTATATTTAAATTCTGTCTCTTTGCTCTGCACTGTATGTTTTCCTAAGAATTTTTAATTCTAGCTTCTCGATACCGTGAGTGCTGCCCATTGCTCTGATTATTATGGTTTCTATTTGTAGTATATTGTAACTCAGGTACCGTCACTGCGTTGTGCTGTCGTAGTTCTCTTATCTATTTATAAACCTTTTGTAATTTATTTTATATGTGTATATAAAGAAGTCAACAAAGTTCATTAGTTTTTTTATAAATAAAATGTTCAACTGTAACCAACTCGCAAAGTTTACTGACGTAACAATATACACTCGCCTAAAAGCTAACACATTAGCAAAGTAAACCATTGTTGCCTTTGTACTCCAATTAGAACGTTGCACTTCCGACTTTACACTCCCTCTGATGTAACTGAAACGTTAGCAAACCTAATTACGTATTTCCGTTTCCACTTGGAAGCATTGTGTTGCTTGATATTGGCAAGTGCACACACGTTTACAGCACGCTGATCTCTTGCGGTGAGCCTGTATGTTCATTAGTAAATGGTGTAATATTTACTGTGTGCAATCTTTGGCAAAGATAAAACCTTAGAACGAATACAAGACCCTTGTGATCGTGTAAAAGGGCGCTAACAAATAAGAAATACAGAAAATACCACTATCTTTGATCAACTGCAGCTTCTTTTAGTGTCAGCATCTTTGATAAACTCCAACATCCAGAGCCTGACACATGCGTTCGAGACTTCTTTTCCACGTGACATTTTTACTTACTTCGTTAATATCTTTTCTAAAATAGTTTCCTGAACTTCATCTCGCGTTTTTGTATTTCTTCTTCTTTGTACATCACGTGACAGAATAGCGCCGCCCAACCACATTGACAACAGGTGCTTCGACGCCCACTTTTGTTGTGTAGTTATATTTTTCTTATTATTCTTCCGGTTTTTCTGATAAAAAGGAATATTGAATTCAGTTTTACGATTAATTTTTTTTTAACAAGCATCCACATAATATAACGTGTACAGAATACGTTTAGACAAATTTGAAACTCGTTGGGGTTTAGCCACTTGAACCAAACATACCTTTGTTTATCATTTTTAACTAATGTTTTATGGAGTTGTTTATGTTTCTTAACTAATTAAAAATCTGTTGCCTTTAAATATAAGTTCGTACAAGATTATTTATCGTCAAAGGCTTTCATATTATTTAGAGCCACAGTTGTCAATCTTCAAGAACTTATTATTTCCTAAATTTTACTGACCAAGCCTATCTCTGTCTAAATGTTTTAGAGTTGCAAAAACGTACAAGGAAATATTCCCTTGAGACAAAGACCTAGAGGACAACGGGAGTCAAATTATATTTTTATGAATCAAAAGATGCAATTTAAACCTTAAATCGATACTCTGTTACCTTTTAAGTTTTAGGCTTCAAAGAAATATGTAATAGGTTTACAGGTTATACGTTTGAGTGCAATTTTCCGCCTTTCCTAACATTAACATATTCTTATTCTTTGACGTGTTTTGGATTAACTCAATAATCAAAACTGTAAACTGTACTCCTATGCTGTCAAAACTTTATACTGTGTTGTTCTCCTCTAAGTCAGCCAGTTAGTCAGTCAGAGAAAGAAATTTATTTATTTTATTAAACCCGGGTTGGGGTCCCCAGAAACCGTCCAGCTCTCGTGGCAGCAATTCTCTACCGAGCTGCCTTCATCTCACATGCGCATGAGGTTAGATTCCCTACCGGGAATCAGATGAGTCTTGAGTTCAACCTCATATACTGTTAGAACTGCCCCGCATTGAGCTCTTTCCATAACAAATCAGGAGATAGTGAAATGAATGAGTACGGTAAGTGTCGCGTAAGAGCAGGATGAAATATTTTTTCCTATCCTGAGCCCTCAGAACCCGCTCAGTCCTCGCTAAAGTCTTCCTCTTAACGTGTTCGTCGGAGCTCTATTCTTCTTGCTCCTATGAATGCTGTTTCTGAAAAATCTCATTTAAAGCAGTTTGTTATAATGATTTTTGACTTTATTGTGACAGTGGTTGTTGGCTAATAGCTTTAGAGGCTTTTGTGACGGTCATTTATTTTTAAATTTTGCCCTTGTTTGTTTGGTGCGGAGCAGTGTTATAATTTTGACAGTTGGTTGGACGGATTTGGCTTTGCTTGGATTTTTTTGAGGTGTGGCTTTTAGGTGTTCGAACTTCATGAGGGCTCGTAGACGAGGCACAGGGGTCGATTCCTGCGCATCGGAGGCGGTACCGGATCTGTGACTGTTGCCAGACAGACGCGGGTGGGAGGAGCGTTCTGCTGGATCTATTTGAGGAATGAAGTCAGTTTCATGATGAAATCCTCTAGGGGTGGGAAGTTAGGTCCCGTGGTTATTACAGTATCTTGTGCTCGTCGTTATATACTGTTAGCATTGTCCCCCCCCCATTCTTTCTCGATACTTGTTCTCGGCAGAGCTTCTCTAGGAGCAAACTGTGTGAAAATCTACCCAGGAGAAGGGGTGAGTATACAGTTTACTTTGTTATTAAAACAAAAAATTCCAATTAGCTAACATGTACCGCGTAGGGATTAGTATGATAATTTGGTGTGGGAAGTACTGGCTTAGAGGCTGTAACAGGTATCTTCATATTAAACAAAATATAGGAGGTCTGACTTAGATACGTGACCCCACACACAAATTGGATATAATTCAATATTCATACGACAGGTCTAAAGGTTCCACTTACCCAACTAATTCTATCCTTCATACGCGCTGATAATCTATTTAACAGGTCGTCGTAAAGCCTCATACAAAAGTCCACTGTTTGGAAATATTTACTTCAAATTCATTTTACTGGTTATTCTTAGTCTTCTGTCCCCTCTGTAATTGTATCACTGTTTCCTCGGACGGATATAATGAGAGTGTTGCTGTGAATTGTACCCCGAGGAAGTTAAGGGTATTGAGTTTATTTCCAGTGGCTGTTATTATAGATGTATAAAATGTTATACCGTCTTTTCATACGGTATTTTCAGTTCCTGTTTGCCGTTTATACTAACAACGATGTAGAACTTAGGAGCGACGAATACACGAAATATGCGTACACCAGGAATATTGGGAAAGATGCGTACAGGATCAAGTTTTAACAGATGACGAGGGTAAGCTATGACGTCAGAATATTGTGACAGACGAATAATGCGTACAACGTTTAGGCGAACACAGAGCATTGAGCTACATAAATGAGTTTACCTCTGAGGTAAACATAGAGGTCGCTTAGTTTCTCGGGGCTAGAGATCCTGTAAGACTTTATCTATTAAATCGGGATTTCCATCACACATCTCCAGGCTTTGGACTGGCGAAATGATATAGATATCATTCGCTATAATTTTTGGCGTATTTAAAATTAGTTTGAAGCCTGATTGTAGTTTTTTGATTGTTTCATATTTTTTCGTTTTACAGATTAAAAAAAAAATTAATCTGTATTACAACTCGACCAATTTATTTGATCTTACCATCTAATTTCTTGGGACTAATCTAATCAATTTTTTGGATGTAGTAAGAGATCTTAAACAAGACATTAATATCCAGCTCATAGGTATTTTTGTACTGTTTAATTTTATATAATTCTTTCGTCCGATTTAATATACTTGTTTTCCTTCTTTGTGTAACTTCTGTTTTATGTGCATACGAGTCGAAGTTTCAGCCTCTTTTAATAATTTTTTAAAATTAAATCGAACTTATCCCCACCACAGTTAAAGGCAAAGTGACCACTCACAAAGTGGAAACCCTTTGTTTGACCCATTTTGACTGGGGAAATCCAAAACCTTGAAAATTATCAGCAAATAGTTTGGGGGTAGATGACCTGGGTTGACAACTGGAGTCTGGTTTGTACGCTTTTTCGCTTGTAAAATTTACAACTTACCCACGTCAATTGCTATTTTTCCTCATGTACGGATACTTCGCTGTACACACCTTTCGCTGAAACCGGAGCAACAGACTGAACGCAAGTGTTAACACACAGGGTTTCTAGAACTGAAGTTATAGCAATAGTGGCCATATATCCTTCCGGTTCTCTGTATCTAGTTCCCCTTGCTTATCACGAAGGTTCAACTGACAGTTCGTCTAAGAAGGAACTACCTTAGTAAGAAGGCCTTAATGAACAAGAGATACAACAAACCCCTAACCTTTCTTATAGTGCTCCAGCAGAAACCTTTTGAAGGTGAAATGATTTTCTTCGAATTTAAGAGGCGGTTAATTCGCACCAACGGAAACTAGGATCTTTAGGTTATTTTTTGAAGTCTTCTACCCATTAGACCACTCAGACGCCTGAGTGGGTATAAATCAAAAGGGTTTTTAAAAGCCTAAATATTACTGTACTGAAAACGTAGATTCCATTTTTTCTTTAACTAATTTAGAAAATTCTCTCTAAGTTTCTACAGAACACAGCATTTACTAAAGTACTTTTTGATCTAGGGCTGCAGCGTCTAGATGAGTTAGCTCAGATCTTGAGACTCAGCACTTGTTTACTCGTTTCGTCACCGTTCACTACTATTTTTAATTTTACTGATAAATTTTATTAAAATCTCCAAAATCTGAGTTTTTTTCGTATATTTCTCACAAGTTAAGAGCTTATATGTTAATACATGACCGTTTCAGGGAGTGGAATGTAACCTTCCTACAAAACTTTGAATATAAACTAAAAATTTTAATTATTTAAAATGAAAAAAAGAAAGTACGGAGCAGCAACTTTTTGGTTACTCACAGCCAAAGCAAAAGTTATGTCAGTCTAGGTAAACTTAGCTTATGTTATGTTGCATTAGGTGAATTAGGTTAAATTATGTTAGGTTTTGCAAGGTCAAGTCAGGTAGGTTAAGTGAAGTTAGGTTAGTTAGGTTGGGTTTGGTTAGGTTACGTTAGGTTAGGTTAGATAAAATCATCTATAACGTCTGTAAAATTCCCAGTAATATTGTTTCTTAAAATATTTGTACTCAGGTTTTAAATTTTGATTCGTAAAATCTTCATCCCCCTCAAATTACTGGTTACGACCCCACGCCCTACTAATAATGGACTTAAAATAGCAGAACGTGTCTTACGTTTTGCATTTCCTTTCAAATTTTATTTATTTCTATACGTATAGTAATTATTTACAATATTCCCAAATAATGTCATGACATATCTGAAAAATAAAACCGTTAGTTTCAGACGACAGACTTGTGTATTTGCGTCTGTTTATTCTTCCGTCGTAAATTGTATTTACCGCTGTTTCTTAAATTGATGTTCTTATTGTCAATGGCTGGGTTTTATAAATGTTCACCCGCCCAGTCAATGAGTGAAGTGTTTTCCGTCACCAAGTCGTAAATTATCTTGAAGAAACATTAATCCTTCAAGAACTGTCTTTAGAATAACAATCGATTCGAAGAAAAAATGGCGTCCAAGTAGATGCATTGTTTACGGGCTTCATTTTCACATCTGTTTGAATAAATATGTACGATTTACAATCACCAGTTTTTAGGAATAAGATTATAATAAGAAACAATATGATAATCAAAAACAAAATTCTTTATCACATCATAAGACTTTATCCTCCTTTTTACATCAGTTCCAATATCTTCCCTTTAATTATAACCTCTAATTTATATATTTGCTATTCATTATGAACTATACATTTTTCAATTTGTGTGCAAAGGTAGGCAATAAGGATTTAACATTCTTAAGGAAATTAGATATTTGAATTTTTACAATAATAATACAATTGCTTCAGGCGAATTGAATGTATTTATCGATTAAAACAAAGAACTGCAGCTAAACATGTCGTGACTTCATATGTAGTAAGTTGTGTTTATTTATTCAAAGCCAGGACAAAAGAATTACATGTAATCATCGTCAAACGCTTGACAAGAAAACTGGCTAACAAGATGTCGATGAAAAATTAATGGCCAACTAAAGTCATGGCAGTTATTGTAGGCGGTATAAGAAAGTAGTGATGGGCGGTTGTCAAGATATAGGCCTATAGTTACTCCATAAGGAGAAATAACGTAAACACATTACAGTGCTCTTTATTGGAGTTCCCGTTGGAAGAAGAGTAAGGTTAATATATTTCCCATGGTACTGAGAGTAGGGGGACAGAGATGACGGTCATCATCCAAGGCAACGTTCATACGGTACCTAAAGTAATAACATCGTTTGAAGTCTACCTTCAAGGATAAGGGACAATTATGTTTATGTTAGGGAGGCGTCATCATGCTGTGACGTATGCAGGATCGAATACGTAAAGCAGACATAGTCTCTATTACAGTAATACATAGAGCTTTGTAAGCCGTTTAGAGAGTTGATCTATTTGAGGCATAGCTCTGTAGAGAGGATAGGTCTATCCTTTTTAAAGTTATTTTTATCCAAAACTATAAATGTCGCAAAACTTAGCAAAAACTATTGATTTAAGCTCGCGAGATTCCTTTTCTTTAAATATATATATATATATATATATATATATATATATATATGTAAATAATTTTTTCCACCACTAAGTGCAATAATTTTACCTTATCAGATGAGGCACCTTTCGGTCACTTGACCTTTGTCGAATCACTGATTATTTTTCTCTCTTTTTCCTGTGTGGATGTTCGGTCCGTGAGGTTGGTATTTGTTTACGTCATACATATTTCTTCTTGAGCCCCGTGTGTATAATGTTTTATAATAATACGTCGTCTGCATATGTTATCTGTAGGTTCATTAAAGTCAGTGCAACGAAAAAATAATGGACAACGTGAAATATATATATATATATATATATATATATATGCTGATACGTATTCCTTCACGGATGGAAAAACATGATGAATTGTTACTATCTGGAGTACATCCGTTCATTCTGCAGTCCATAAATTCGCAGTTCCGACGTTTCGCTAGAATCTCATCCAGCATTGACGAGGTGAACGCAACAACAGTAGAAGAGCGAGTGAAGAGCGCAGAAAACTCGGCTCCTATAAATAGAGCTTATAGGAGCCGAGTTTTCTGCGCTCTTCACTCGCTCTTCTACTGTTGTTGGGTTCACCTCGTCAATGCTGGATGAGATTCTAGCGAAACGTCGGAACTGCGAATTTATGGACTGCAGAATGAACGGATGTACTCCAGATAGTAACAATTCATCATGTTTTTCCATCCGTGAAGGAATACGTATCAGCATATATATATACAGTGAAACCTCCCTAAACGGACTCTTCCAACGTACAGACACTTCTCTTGATGGGGCATTTTTCTGGGAACCGAACAATTTAATAATACGTAGATAGGATTATTCCTTCTTTTGAACGAACACTCCATTAGACGGACAACGGATAGCAAATTGTGATTTTTGTGTGTCGTGCACCTCTGATATGCGGACAAATGTACTGCAAAACGTAGCTGAAATAACTACGTGTAAAATCAGAAGAAATAAATGAATTTGTACACTTGTCTCGGCATACTCGGCAGCACATCCATTCATTCATACCCTCCGTTGTGCAAAAGCAACGATACAGTACCGTTCCTACAAAACTCTTGTTCGAGTATGTTTACAAAGGAGTCTAGAGAAATGTGTGCCTTTGCAAAATACCTCCGATACCGTAGCGACCTTACGCGTGGTCGAGCTCTTGTTCTTAGTGGATATGCGGGATTTACTGTTTGGTTTCATGTACTGAATCTTTTTACAGCAATGGTGATATTTTCACAACATAAAATTGTTGTACTGTATTTTTGATATTACAATAATGGCTCCTCGAAAATGAATGAGCCTACGTGAAAACGTAAACGTAATTCATTATGCTGCCCTAACCGGACACCTCTCGAGGGCGGACAAAATATCGAGAATCGTATGTGTCCGTTTAACAGAGGTTTCACTATACACACACACACACACACATATATATATATATATATATATATATATATATATTTTTTTCCTTCAAATTTTCAATCGGTAATAAAATACTTTTTATTCACCCATTCAAATTAAAATGCATTTTTTAAAACTTGCAGTGGATAGCTCTTGATGTGAATAGTTTTTCGAAAAAATAAATCTATAATTAAATCTAATTTATTAACTTTAGTTTTATATGGAATGAAAACTGTTCACAAAAGAGGAAACGTATGCAATAGAGTTATTTCCCACCCATTTAGCTCAAAATAAGTGATAACATATGATTTCATAAGACAGCTGATTTGACTTTATAGGTTATGTTTTAGAACTGCTGTATTAACGCATAGGTTATGCTACAGTTTTACAATAATAGTAATTATTTAATAACAAGTAGTTAAAATACATTTTCCGTTATTGGCCTAAGTAGGAATTGACTTTAAACAAAATGTTGGTTTATATTACCAATTATATAAATAAATAAATAAATAAATAAATAAATATATATTACAATAATATTATTTAGTGCCCTACATTGACTGCCTTAGAAATGTAAAATACAAAACTTAGTTAATTATTTAAGAGTTTTGATGTGTTGGTGTATTCTAAATACTAACCAAACTACTGGTACATAGCCTATTGTATTTATTTCTGAGTTTTATTGTTTATAATGGTTTAAGTAAGTGAATGGCCAGAGTGGTTGGGCTTTTAATATAGTACGTCCATCTTAAGATAGTTGGCGCACGCGTATACAAAGACATTCTGTTAAATTAAATACTAATTCCAAATGCACTCGAATAAATAAACATAATTACAACTACACTTGAAAGGTTTTCCCAATGTAAATGAATCTAAGTTGTGTAAATTACACAAATTGAAAATTTTAATGACGATTTTCCTTGAAACTATTTTCTTCTGATATCGCAGCTACAT
Organism: Prosapia bicincta; assembly: GCA_036971475.1. Lineage (NCBI taxonomy): Eukaryota > Metazoa > Arthropoda > Insecta > Hemiptera > Cercopidae > Prosapia > Prosapia bicincta. Next base: position 221,512,965 of record JBAIZL010000004.1, read on the forward strand.
CGGATATGGTTGTCTTTTACAATTATAAGAGATAATATTGTTAATTAAATTAAAAATATTTTTTAGAAATACCTAATAAGGCAGGATAGTTACTTATTTTAAATAGTATAATCTTCAAGGTACTTTTATTATTATAAAATTCATCATGATCATTACTCATTGCATATTATTACATCAAAACGCCCCCTGAAGTAAGCCCATGTTCGCCTAATGAGTATTGATGGTAGCGCGAGACGACATACTGTGTCATGAGGGATTAAATAATTCATGTATCTTTCTGCTTGGAAAAATCTACGTAGATTAAAATTAATGATACAAATTTATTTTTTTAGAATAAATATTTTTTTGGGGTTTTGGATATCTATAAGTATTAACCAGGGATCTTACTCAAGAATAAATTTTAAAACTCCTTAAAAGGAGAGTTGTAAAAGTTGTAAATAATTTATTACTATCAAGATTTTAATAATAAATGTTCGTTAAAAACTGAAAAATGTTTTTAGATAATTCATAAAATCTTTGTAAATTTAAATTACCCATCAGCGCAGCTGCGGAAGTACCTTAGCGGTTTTATGTCTACGCAAATACAAGACAACGTACCAGATGATACTCTTCCCCAAAGGGTATCTACACTGATTCGTTGAGCTGACCATGCAATCCATAAATGGACCTTTTACACGTGTAACGCATTCTGGATCAAATGTTTGGTGGAAATGGCACGGCGTTTATGCATTTGATAATATCTACGCCATTATGAGATTTACTTTAATGAACATTTTCTTATAGTTTCGACAACCCAGCAGTTTAGTATCCTTTCCCGCCATACAAACCACCAGAATTTAAGTTTTTCAACAATGAAATAGTTTAAGACAGGGCACTAGTACCGACCCGAAATCTATTACCGACCCGTATTTCTCCTCCGTTAGTAAAAAAAAAACATTTCCAATAAATCTCTAATTTTATTAAAATTTTCATTTTATCGGAAAATATTAATAACTCGACCTGCTCAAAACTACATAAAACATATATCAACAACCCATGATTTTATTACCGCTTATAGATACACCTTTATATATAAAAGAAGTTGTCCTAATTGACATATTCAAAGCACAAACTAAACCTCATTAAAGCTGCAATATAGTCGTGGAACGTTTGATAATGTAGAGGCGTCGTAAGAAAATATTTTACAAAATTGTATTTTTTAAATCTTTTCATAGAGCACATACTATTGACTCATGCAAGAGGTCAGATGTTTTACTTTGGTAAATACACATTAAACAGAACAGCTTTAGCCTATAGATGACGCAAGTGATCAGCTGTTTCAAATTGGGTAGATTATTAAGACTAGGTAAAATTTATTGTTTTAGCAAAAATAGAAACTGTGCAGTTAAATCTAATGATGAACTAATAACTCTTGCTTTGATTCCTGCTGTGGGTGATGGTGCCTGGGTTTTTCGATTTTGTTTTACACTGTTGCATAATATACAAGACGATAGTACTTATGTACGTCGTGTCATGGTGTCATACATCGAACAAAACGTGGATAGATTTGCTTCTTTTGTCATTATTTTTTCAATTCCTTCTATTAGTTCACACTCTCCTCATATATATATATATATATATATATATATATATATATATATATATATATATATATATAGAATATCAAATGTGTTTTCCTGTTAGAATATTTTTAAGATTAAATAATATACACTAATACAGGAATATTTAATTTATTGAATAATAAACTCAAAGCTTTTCGTTGGTTTACATTACCAACATCCTCAGGAGTTACAATACTAAGAATGATGAAAGAACTGTCTAACAAACATGAAGCTACTAGATAAAGCAAAAAGAAAAAATTAAAAGAAAGGTATAAAGAACATATTAATGCTTTTTTAAAACCAAATATATATAAGTCTAATTTCGCAACCCATTGTATTAATAATAATCATATGTTTCCTAATATAAATAATATGAAAATTATAAAAGAAGTAAATAAAGGGATAAAAATGAACGTATGTGAAGCATTTGAAATTTACAAGCATAATATTAATAACAAATTAATAGATGAACAAATTCAAATACGTTCTAAATACCATACTATGTTCAATGTATATAATGTTGTGGCAGCAATGGAATAGGTTTGGCAATATTGTAAAAGATTTGGCAACTGTGTATGGCTTTATCTAGTAGCTTCATGTTTGTTAGACAGTTCTTTCATCATTCTTAGTATTGTAGCTCCTGAGGATGTTGGTAATGTAAACCAACGAAAAGCTTTGAGTTTATTATTCAATAAATTAAATATTCCTGTATTAGTGTATGTTATTTAATCTTAAATATATATATATATATATATATATATATATATATATATATATATATATATATATTAATATATTAAATATGGTGATATGTTTTCTTGTATATATAGTTAATAAATTTAAAATATTTCAAACACAAGAATACTTTTAATGAATATATTTATTCATTAAAAGTATTCTTGTGTTTGAAATATTTTAAATTTATTAAATATATATATATATATATATATATATATATATATATATATATATATATATATAGTCTTTTTTAAATTTCAAATAGTTTTAATAATACTTTTCATTACTCCACTCAAGTTCAAATACATTTTCTCAACTATGTAGTGGATGACACTTGATCTCAATACAGTTTTTTCAAATAATAATTCAATTTAATGAATTGTTTTAGTTTTATATTGGAGAGAAACGTTTCACAAAAAGGGGCAAGGTATGCAATATATTTATTTATTTCTATTTGGGTTAAAATAAAAAACATATGATTTTAAAATCATGATTTTATGTGATAGGTTATGTGATAGAACAGCTGTTTTAACGGATTATGTTACGTTATTTATATTAATTTTAATGATTTAATAAAAAATAACTAAAATAAAATTTTACCCAGTTGATTAACTTTGCAATTAACTTAACATTTTTTTTGTTTATATTACTTGTTTTATTTGAACTTGTAAAACCTGTTAGCTTTATGTTAGGACTGTTTATTAAATTAAGTTTTCTTATTATTACTAAATGCCCTGTTTGTATTTGAGTTTATATAATTGTATTTGAAAACTGCAATTTAAAAAGATTTTTTTCTCAATTTAAATAAGCCATAGTGAGCCCATTACTTCCCAAATCTGCATAACAGATAATGCCCTGACTGTCTGAGTCAAAATCAATGCACATGCTAAACTATATTAGGTACAAGCTTGAAATTAGGGGCGAGGGGACGTTTGTTTGTTAATGCAAATTCGTGCTAAGATTTTGTAAAGTTCTATTTTTCAAGTTTAAAAAAAAAATTGTCACATAGCACTTGACTTATGTTAGCGTCCAGTAGTTTCAATTTGGTAAATAGCCATTGAGTAGAACAGCTGTAGGCTACGGATCACGCAAAGTACCAGCTTTCCATTGTCTCCCATCGACGAAGCTGCTTACTCAAGGCAACAAAGGAAAGTTTTATTTTAGTTATTGTTTGTTAAATAATTACCAGTAGGCCTAATATAAATAAAGTACATAATCTATGCATTAAAACAGCTGTTGTACCACATAACCTGAAACTAATGTTTTTATTTAATGTCTGTTAATATATATTATTTTTTTATATTGGCTAATGACAGATCACAGACAATTAATTAATGCTTTTTAAACACTCAACGTTTCGAATTTCTTTCCCTTATCAAGAGCTCATTTTTACTACCAAACCAACATACAACATAACTTACAATTTATAACACTGCTAAAAACATAATAAAAATCAACAATATAAATATAAATGAAAATATTTATTAAGAGTTTTGTATTGTTGATTTTTATTATGTTTTAAGTTATGCTATAAATTTTATAAATTGTAAGCTATGCTGTATGTTGGTTTAGTAATACAAATGAGCTGTTGATAAGGGATTTCGGAAAGAAATTCGAAACGTTGAATGTTAAAAAAAGCATGAATATCTGTGTTCTGTCATTAACCTATATAAAAAATAACCTGAAACATAAAGTCAGCTGTTTTATGGAATCATATGTTATCACTTATTTTATCTTGCCCCTTTATGAAAGTTTTCTCCTTTATAAAACTAAAATTAATTCATAATTAGGCCTATATATAGTAATTGAATGAATGTTTTGAAAAATTGTGTTAATTCTTAATTAATATTTCAATTAATTTAAAAAAAAGAAAATTTGAACAAGATGTAATATATATATAGGGAAAGTGTGGACTAGTAGAAGGAATTGAAACATAACTGTAGAGTTATAGATTTAACTGTGGAATACATCCACTGAGTAAATCTACGTTCTAGTCAACTGTCTAGAACTGTTACAAACTATTTACTGCAAAATGATTAAATTTACACGCATTGTGATAACTAAAAAAGTGCGCAGGAGAAACGTGTATAAAATTTTGACCTATCTATTTTGTATTACAAATTATAAATTTCGCTTAATCCCTCATGAAGAGTTTCAATAAATAATCGATATATTAAAAAAAATGAAAATTAATTTGTATCGATTTCCTCTTAATAATGTAGGCCTATAATCAGAATTTTAAAACATCAAGGACGCCTACTAGGTAATAGGGCAGATGCTGCAGTTGTGTGTGGGCGGCGACGTGTGTGTGTGAACCTACAGATCGTCCAGACGTAATCTGCTAAACTTATGTAAGCTGAACAATTTTCACTGGAAGGAAATATATAAAATAAAATATTTATAAATATATTTAATTATTTTAAGTTTATAAATTCATAAACGTAAACAGAAAAAAGTTTTTAAAAAAATTAAAAGAAAATTTGTTTAAAAATGAAGAAACCTTTTGTTGAAAAATACATTTTAAACGTTACACCTTGTGGTGTTTATTAAAGGCAAACAATCATTTATTAACGTATCAATTAAAGAAGCTTTAATTAAAAACAACCCCACAGCGTAAAAGGTCGCTACAATAGTCCACTATAATTAATGGCCATTAAATAAGAAATAAGTTAAATTGGAGGAATATTCGCCGACAGTTATGAATAACTGACGGTTGGCCTCGATTCTAAGATTGATCGGTTACAGAGCCATTGTTCCCGAACGCTATTATAAGCGGACTAATGAAGACATTTTCTTGTTAATGCCAGACACCCTTCCTTCAACCTTAAAGCCTTTCATAGAGAAACTAGGTTCAAAAACCTTTACCTTCTTACAAACGATGTTTTCTTTAGGAACAACTTCATTATTTTTTTCAAATTTTAAAGAATTTAAAAGTCATTAAATTATTCCTGATTGTAGCAAATCCTGATTGTAGCAAGTCCTGATTGTAGCAAGTCCTGACTGTAGCAAGTCCCAAATAATTTATCATCATTTTAATAAAGACGTGTTATAAACAACTATTATTTTGTGATAATTTCTGAAGAAACTTTCTAAAAACAATTTCGAAATTACTTTTTTTAAATTATCTATTTTAAAATATCTAAAATTTTATACAGAGCACAGTAGCGTAATTATGATAAATAAATAACAATAACCCTTGCTACAAATATTTAAACACACTTGATGTACATTTCGCCAACACAGTTAGCATCATCAGAAGGTTACAAACAGACTGAGTATGTTTGTAACCTTTTGATGATGCTAACTGTGTTGGTGAAATGTACATCAAGGGTGTTTAAATACTCGTATTTGTAGCTAGGGTTATTGTTATTTATTTATTTTAAAATATCTCAATAAAAATTGTTTTGTTTGCATTAATTATATGTGTTTGTGTGCTGCGCGTGTGTGTAGGTATATTACAGAGATATTTTAATACTTAGAGCCAATTTTGGTTACTTTATTTATTTATATCAATTTATAACTATTTTTTCTTGCAACACTTTATCCTTTATACAAACACCAATGATTTACATTTAGCAAGAATTTTTTTGTTGTGACTTTTTTTAAAGATGTATTTATCACTTTATTTTAAAGCATCCTGAGGAAGTATAACATCATTCGTACAATACGAGTATTATATTTGCATATTATATTATATTTACATGTTTTACGGAACTCAATGTTTGAAACTTTTAAGTTTAAAGTTTACACAAATCGTATGGAATGAATTGTTTTTTATTAAGAATAATTTTCAGTTTAGAGATATGATTTTTTTTTACTTCAAACATAACATAAATAATGTTTTGCAAGATTTTATTTCTTAAATATCGAATCTCATGAGAAATAATTTAATATTTGCGTTTATCAGGAAATCTATATATGTTATTGAAATATGAAACAGGGAAATATTTTTATTCAATTTTCGACTTGATCTAATGTATTACACTATTACTCTTCAACGTACATTGATATATAAACACTTGCCAATAGTAGCACTTAATAGTTGTTTAAATGAAGACGAGTGTTTTAGGAAATGTGCCCTGTAATCAAATCGGAGCCGGAGGTTACGGCACATCTCCCGAAATGTAATTTAAAAGTTTTGTAGGCCTTATAAAAGCAAAAAATTAGTAAACTACGTATGTACAAAAGTGTTTAATCACTAGTCTAAGGTATGATGAAATGTATTAGGAGTTTACATAGTAACACACACAGAGACAGACAGCCAGACAGACACACTGACAAACAGACAGACACACTGACAGACACACAGACAGACACACTGACAGACACACTGACAAGCACACACACACACACACACACACACACACACACACATACACACACACACACACACACCCACACACACACACACACACACACACACACACACACACACACACACACACACACACACACACACACACACACACACACACACACACACACACACACACACACCCACACACACACACACATATATATATATAATATAATATTTAGTTATATTTAATTTTTTGTGAGATTTTTTGTTCACTATTTTGACTCTTACCTTTGTATATATATATATATATATATATATATATATATATATATATATATATATATATATATATATATATATGCTGATACGTATTCCTTCACGGATGGAAAAATATGATGAATAGTTACTATCTGGAGTTCATCCGTTCATTCTGCAGTCCATAATTTGGCAGTTCCGACGTTTCGCTATAATCTGATCCAGCATTGACGAGGTGAACCCAACAACAGTAGAAGAGCAAGGCAACTGTAGATAACCTCGCTCTTCTACTGTTCTTGGGTTCACCTCGTCAATGGATGAGATTCTAGCGAAACGTCGGAACTGCGAATTTATGCACTGTAGAATGAACGGATGTACTCCAGATAGTAACTATTCATCATATATATATATATATATATATATATATATATATATATATATATATAAAATTAAAAATATTTCAAAAACAAGAATACTTTTATTGCATATATTATTATATAATATATGCAATAAAAGTATTCTTGTTTTTGAAATATTTTTAATTTATTAACTATATTACAAGAAAACATATCACTATATTTAATATATACAGGTATATATATATATATATATATATATATATATATATATATATATACATATATATTAAAATAAAAATGTTTCAAAAACAAGAATACTTTTAATGAATAAATTTATTGTCATTGTCAGAAAAATTTACATAAAGTGCAATACTTTTTAACATATGGTAGCACATATGATTTAATTTTGTAAAAATATTTTATTAGATAATTATTTTCCTGAAGATGCTGGTACCATTTTATCGGCGAAAAGCTTTGAATAAATATATTCATTAAAAGTATTCTTGTTTAAAGAAATAATTTTAATTTATTAACTATATTACAAGAAAACCTATCACCATATTTAATATATATATATATATATATATAATAAATTAAAAATATTTCAAAAACAAGAATACTTAATATATATGTATATAAAATATGTCCTCTTGTTTAGTAATCTAAAACAACATAAGGTTATTAAAATACAATAATATTTAATAATTTAAAGTCATTATATAAATTAATAAATATTACTGTATTTGAATAACTTATGTTGTTATATATATATATGTGTGTGTGTGTGTGTGTGTGTGTGTATCAAAATATGTATATAGGCATATATATGTACAGTATATTATGTACGAGTCAAATCTTTTCCTACTGTTCATAGGTAACAATGAACAATGATTAAATAAATTAGATCCAAACACTTAGCGTTTTCGTATAAACTAACTTTATATACAAAAATGTTTAACAAAATTCCCCAAATCTATAAATTACCGCGTTTTAAACGCACGATCAGATAAAAGTATTTGCATTAAAAAAGTGTCTATTCTAAACGTGTTGCTGTCGCCTGGTTTTTCCTCTTTTAATATGGATTGCCTTTACACTTTGACAGTAGAATGTAGCATCGGCCAAACGTATCTGCTGGCATGAACGATCGTCTTGCATTCCAGCGTCGTCGCTTTATTAAAAATATTGGTTTTGGAGCCGAAGCTCGTGCGCGCCGCAGGGTAATGATATTTCACCGGTGGAGGCGTAACATTATTGCAAAGTGTCAAGATGCGTCGACGCTATTTTATTCGCAGTTTTATTCCATTTTTCTGTAAAATTAGATAGCTTGAGAAGATTTCATCAAGGTTAAGAGTGGTGTTTAGTACCTGAATCGTCAAACAAATTCGAGTATACAAATAATTGGAGCATATTTTTATTTCTTTTCTCTTACTCGCGCATATAGTACGTTCACCATATCGACTCTTACACTGATGGTGGCAGATTAACTGTACGCGATATTACCGTCTTAGAATTATAGCTCAATCTGAAATCCGTTCTGGAAGCGGTATTGTAGTTTCGGGGAAACTGGGATACCATTTTTTTAACCCCATGTTTTGATAATTAGATGCCATTTAACGCTATTAATTTTTAAAAAAATGGAGAAAATTAATTAATTAAATTTTCATTATAATTTAAGTACATTCCAAGTTAAAAAAGTACACAACGGATTAAATTTAAGTACATTTTATTGAAGTTATTTAAATATGGTATAAGGATAAAGGCTTGGATGAAATTAAGTCTTTAAAGCAAACTTTGAATTTTCATTTTCACAAATTACAATTGTACAAAAAAACATTGTATCTAACTTTTTGATAATTTTTAAAAACTTCATCATCTTTTTCATTCAATTCCTTCTATCAGTTCACACTATCACTATATATGTCTTTTTAACATTTTCAATCGTTAATAAAATAATATATATTCGTTCACTCAATTTCAAATACATTTTTTTTACTTGTAATGAATGACAATTGATGTCAATAACGTTTTCTCAGTTATTACTTCATTAATTAAATTTAATAATTAATTAAAATTAGTTTTATTTGGGGGAAAACTTTTCACAAAAGGGACAAGGTATGGATTATAGTTATTTCGTTATAATTGGCTTAAAATAAGTGATAACATATGATTTCATAAAACAGCTGGTGGTAGGTTATACGAGTAGTTTACTTGGTAGAGAAGCCGTGTTAACGCACAGGTTATGTTACTTAATTAATATTATTTGTAATTATTTAATAAAAAGTAACTAAAATATTTTTTTCTCTTTTGACCTAAGTAGAAATTTATTTTGAAATATTTTTGTTTATATTACATGTTTAACATGAATGTTCTCGTTGATACAAATAGAGTTAGACGCTCTCATTTCTCAAATATCTAGACATCGTTAAACTAAGATGCCCTCATTAGAGTCTTTTACAAACATTGTAAATGTTTATTTATTCTTTAGGGTAGGGGTGGCCAACTAGCAGCCCCGGAGCCGCTTTCGGCCCGCAACCTGGTTTCATGCGGCCTCAGACGAATTTTGAAAACTATTAGATGATTGATTTATTTAAATGCAAATCATAAAAATATAGGTTTATAACAGACACAAGTCTCTACATGAATTAAACTAAACTTGAAATTACAGGGTAGAAATCAAACCGTACCTCAGTTAGTAGAGCTCTTACACGGATTTGTAGCCGACTTGAGATTTTCCAATCCAGCTTTGAAAAACCAAATCTCGTGCGATTTTCATCTTGCATTGAAATCACGGAAGAAATTCCAATCATAAATTTCAGTGTGCCTACCTATTTTAGACACGTGCTCCTATTCCAGATGCTTCTGAAGCCGTCCAATAACGGTTTTTGGATGTTAATGTTATGGGGTCATATCTTTTCTTATTTAACGACCCCATGGCTTGTGATATTTCACAGCACTATGACAAAATTCAATTAGAGTTCATCTCTAATTCAATTCAGGACAAACTAGGAAACGGGAACCGCATTTTGGAGTGTATTGTATGAGGAGAAGTATCCCAAACTACGTGACTTCGGTAGGAAAATAACTTCAATATTTGGAAGGACGCCTTTGTGAGTGCACCTTTTCAACAATAACATTTATAAAATCAGCTCACCGTACTCACAGACAACCATTTTCGAGATCTGCTAAAGGTTGCAACCACTTCAATCTATATTGATTTTTAGGATCTGTTCAACGATTGTGCCCGGCCACAGTGTAGCGAAGTAGGTACATACTTATTGATGATATTAAATTTAAATAAATTTTTTAGTAGTTTTTTCAGTAGTGTCTTCTAATAAGTGTAAGCAACTAACAAATTTAATATCACACCCTAATTATTTTTTCCCTCGCCTTCACAGAAAGTATTGAAGTGTCCCTTTAGGATTGAGAAGTTGGATATCCCTGCTCTAGAACTGTTAACTCGTGTAAAAGAAAACCATCTTAAAGTTAAGATATTTGAATATCATTTCCAGAATTGAAAATATACAAATTTGTTACAAAACTGGACAATTTAATATTTTCCCGATCAAAAATTAAACAACCTCCTCTCTGATACTTAAGTCCTGTACCATCTACACTGCGCATTTGAAAATGAATATATTACTGTCCAATATATCGATATGCATGGTTTTGCAGATTCCGGTGAACCTAATATAATCGTGAAGACGAGCGGGATATGTCGGGTTGCATGCTGATTGGTAGTTTTGTCTGACCAATACATGTGGCAGAATCACGTTTTCCTATCTATATTACTTAGAAAGCTATTTAGGAATCCGTCCTGGTTCGGCAATCCAAACAGCTGTTGCACTTGTCCTAGATCCTTAATATTCCAGCTACATGCAGACGTCATAAATTACCCTGAATTTGCATTTTAATTAGTAATTTCACAATCGTACCTCGTAGTTTTCCAGAGTTGAAATAGGACTGCGGGAACAGAGTGGATTTATATACGATATCACAAACAATATCTCAGACTATACATACATAAATGGAAGGCGCTCTGCATGACTAGACCGAGGACCTAATTATAAAATCACCATACTATATCTTTATTATTATTATTTTTTTAACAAACTGATGCTAGAACAGTGTAAGGAATTTTTGTACTATAGTTTCAACGTTTCTCCACCAGAATGTGCAATTATCTCCATTTTCAAGAAATGCCGCTTGGGGTGTAGTGATGCATAACGCTTTTCATATAGACTATTTTCAATATTGTTTATTCTTTTAGGAAATATACAGCTGTAATCAGCTGAGAGGAAATTAAAATATTAGGTACGAGTAAGTGAAGTACTTTTAAAATTATATTTTAATAACAATAATAATAATAATAACTAATTTTTTACCATTCAAAAGGCTTAAAAAGGACATGATAGAGTTCCATCAGAAGGTAATGTGGTAATCGCCCATTATTATCTTAGTTTGACCATAGGTACTCGTGTTTACATGACTAGTCAACATAGGACCCCTTAAAATATTATGGTTCTTCCAAGAATCCATTCAGTACCTTTATGTTAGTAATGTGTTTTAACCATATATCCCTCAATCCCCTTTTAAAAGTACACTTTATTATTATTATTATTTGATCAGTTTAATGTTCTTCTACGTCTTCCGGTTCATATCGATCCATCCATATGTTTTTATCGAATTTTCCGCCCTCTCGACATATATCTTCTCTTCAACTAGGGCTAGGTCTTTTTCTTTTCCTCCAAACGTGAGGTGTTCATGTTAGGATTTCCTTAGGAGGTCGATCTTAAGGAATTCTTTGAACAAGTCCGTATGATCTAAGTCGTTGAATACCAATAAAATCTAATATAGTAAGTTTTATTTTCGTGATTTCTCCTATTCTTCTCTTAATCTCCTAAACTCTCTCTTAATCTTGATTTTCTCGCTGCACGTCTCCAGAAATGTATTTCTGTTGCTTCTAGTTCTCTTTTGTGCTTTACATCATTTAACACACGCCACTGTTGTATTTTATTATACTTTTGACAATTAATTGCGTTATATAGCCTTTGTTTGTCTTGTTTAGTATCTATGCACCCTACAGGATACTATTTAGAGAGGAAAATGCTTTCCATACCTTCTATAATATCGTCTACATTTCCATCCTTTCTAATAGCCATATCCAGGTACTTATGTGTCATAATGTAGAGATATTCTTTCGTCTTCTAATATTTTATTTAAATAACTTTGTTATTTTGTTATTGATTACATAGCTTTTTGAAATTGAGTAGTTTTATTATTTCTACAACACCAATATGTTGTAGGCCTTTCATGATTTCTGTTATTCTTCTGTTAGTAACTCTCTATAATCTTGATTTACCTGATAAACGTTTCGAGAAATCTATTTCTGCTGTCTCTGATTTTTTTGTATTTTTTCTTCATCTACCTTACTTATCACGCTTACCATGCTTACCATGCTTTAGATAAATATACTTGTGACAAATGTGTTACATAACCTATGTATTTCATATTGATTCAAAGGATACTATTAAGAAGGGAAATCTCTTTGCTTATCTGGTTGCTTCTTTCTTCTATCATCTTTACTACATGTTTTTTTTTTGTAATGGTTATGCCAGGTAATTATGTGTCACAATATGGAATTATTCCTCCATCTTCCGATACCAGATCCTGTTTTATTCCTCCGACACACAAATAGGCTGTTTGGTTTTTCTTGAGTTTATTTTCGGTCACCTTTTTAATATTCATCGGTTCACTTCTTTGTTGTATGTTCAACATCTTCTTATTATTCTGCAATGACGAGTAGGTAGTGTTGTTGTTGTTGTTGTTGATCGCAAATCTTATGTTTTTGCATTTGGGTTTCCTAAGATTTAGAGTTTGCTCGAGATAAATCTTAAATAATGACGGTGATTTTTACTCGGTCCAGGCGTTTTTATAGGGAGTCATGCCCCGTGCCAACTCTGAAGGAGGCGACAGCTACTCTACATGGAAGGTCCCGCAGTTCTCATCGTTTTGGCGAGAGCATTCCATGGTGTTCCCTTAGCAGCTTGACCTCTTGCTTTCATGCTTGCCTTCTGAACATGAATGATTATTTCGGTCGTTACTATAGTAACGAGCATTCTTGAAATAAATTTATTATTTTCGAGGTCGTAGACAGTTGTCCATAGTTTACCGCTTGTAATTCTACCTCTGGAAGGTGAGAAGGAAACAACTGCTGGCGACATGAATCAGTGGGTACTTGGACCACTGCTACAGCAACATTCATCCTTGAGACAAACCTATTATTTGTAGGATTTTAAAGGTGTAATCCTGCATAAAGTGAAACAAAAAGATACCACAATAGAGTACCTTGAGTATTTTATGTAGAATACTACATTATGTGTATATCTATATCGGATGTGTGACCCTTTTCACGTAATTCTCTCATTCCCCAGAAAAAGAAAGGTTTCTTGCGTTTACTCCTATTCATAATAGTTTATTGTATATAAATCTCTAGTACATAAAACTGGGGTAGGCGAGGAAATGAGATGATATAAATATATTTAAATCTCTAGTTAACTAAACAGCGTCTTATTGTACAAAATATAACGAACCTTGTATTTATGGCGATTATGTGTTGATAAAAAGGTTTCTTGTAGTTGCCTACTTTAATTTTTATCGTAGCATGAGCTTGTTTGTATTTCTAGATAAGCCTTTTAAGCCTCCGTTAAATGTATTCGCGTGACTCGTAAAGCAAAGTTACTCACATAAAACTTGAGCGTTCAGTTCTGAACTGTGACTAATGGGATATTAAAACTTATTGGTATATTAAAAAATGTAAATTTACGCCAATTGTTTATGGATAAGTTATGCGAAAGTTGAATTCCTATCCGAAAGGAATTTAAACGTCAAAAGTTATGCAATTAAATGACAAATTCCTAGCGAACAATCCCGTTGAACAAAATTTTTCTAGCACGGAAGAATTTCCACATCAAAATTTCCAGCTTAATGAATTCAAGCGTCAAATTTCTATCTAAAGTTTAACAAATCTTTTAGGAATAAATTTCAGCTAAACGCAAGTTAAATTAAGGAAATAAGGGAGAAGCAGAAGAGCTACACTCGATAAAAAACACAAATATTATAATTCTATTTTGAAAAGTTTTTTTAACCTTGAGTCTGGGCCCCAAAAACCTGCCCATCCCTCTTGGCACCCAACTTATAGGGAGCTACCTCCGACTCATATGCGCATACTGTTAGTATCCTTTTCGCGAGTGAAGATTGCCCTACACTCGATAAAAAACACAAATATTATATTTCTATTTTGAAAAGTTTTTTTAACCCCGAGTCTGGACCCCCAAAACCTACCCATCCCTCTTGGCACCCAACTTACAGCGAACTACCTCCGTCTCATATGAGCATGCTGTTAGTATCCTTCGCGAGTGAAGATTGCCCTATACTCGATAAAAAACACAAATATTATAATTCTATTTTGAAAAGTTTTTTTTAACGCCGAGTCTGGGCCCCCAAAACCTGCCCATCCCTCTTGGCACCCAACTTAGAGCGAGCTATCTTCGTCTCACATGAGCATGCTGCTAGTATCCCTATCATGAGTGAAGATTGCCCATGTACCAAGCTCATACGCTCTTTCCATGGAGAACCAGGAGATAGTGAGAAGAAAGTGTCGCGCTAAGAACGGGATGAAGAAGAAACAATGCTAGGAAAAATTCCGTGACAGATCATGCAGAAAAATTATAGTATTTGTTATGGATTCGAACTGTAAGAGTTAGTTTTCAGAGTCCGCAACTCTAGCCATTGAGCTACGATGTTGGGAGTTTATTTAATAAGGCCCCTAGCCAGAAATAGGTCTACACCCTATTGGGGTCATGAAGTGGGCTACTCACTACACCTTGAACGAAAAAAGACAGTAAAACAGTTGTTCGTGCATCAAACTTGAGCGTTTAAATTGAAAAGATCTTTAAATGAACCAGGACGTAAATTTAAGAATTCCACTGTAGTGAAATTTTCAAGATCAGGACGTATAAAAAGTTGTAGTTAGAGTTAAAATTGTAAAATTATTTTTTTAAGAGTAAAGATCTGTTACACTATAGGCCTAAATTTGTTCCATCGGTTTTATTCTATCAAATATGAGTCATGATATTTGACTAAACCAAGTCTATTGGCTATTCATACAGTTTTAAAGACTTTTCCAAAAGATAAACCCGTATGTGCTTGTACTATATTGAGTCCAGTAGTAACAAAAATAACTTTAGGAATTAAATTAAATATTTACTTCCAACCAAGTTATGGCCATCGTTGTTTAACGGTGGTGCCAGAAAATATTTTCATTCTAAGGTAGCCAACGGCTAAGAAAGTTAGCGAGCCACTTCTGTAGAGAATTTTGTTGATAAACTTCTTCTATTAGTTCACACTCCCCATATGTATATTTATATATCTTGTTCAAATTTTCAAACGTTAATAAAATACGATTTATTCACCCACTCAAGTATACATCCATTAATTTTTTAAAACATGTATTAAAGGACACTCGATGTTAATACAGTTTTTAATACATTAGTTCATTAATTAGATTTACTAATGAAATAATTTTAGTTTTGTATAGGAGATAATCTTTTCACAAAAGGAACAGAGTATGCAATATAGTTATTTCTTCTCATTTCCTTAACATAAGTGGTAATATATGATTTCTCGAAACAGCTGATTTACATTCTAGGTTATGTGGTAAAACAACTGTTTTAACGCATAGGTTATGTTGCTTTATTGATATCATTGTAATTACTTAATGAAAAGTAACTAAAATAAAAATTTTATTACATCTAAGTAGAAAATGACTTTAAAATATTTTGTTAATATTACTTGCTTTTAATAACGGAGTCAAATTTTTGTGACAGTCATTTGCATTGCCTCAGTTCTAAATCATGTGTACTTGGTATTTGTACAGTTGTTTGTTTTCAAAAAATATAGTAATATGTGCTTGTATGGTATTAAGTATAGTAGTAATAAAAAAAATAATAATTTATGGAACTTACCTTAAAACTTTACTACCGACAAGATAACGGTCAATGTTTTTAGGGGAGCTGTAAGAAAATATTTTTAGCTCAAGGGAATCATGGGTTAAGAAAGTTTGGTAGCGACTTTCCCATTAAACGTTTGATGTATTTAATATGAACGCTCAATTTTGAGGCACGCGAGTATCTTGTTATTTTATTATGGAAGATTCATCGAGGAGTTGCTAAATGTGTGCATTCGTTATTGTTTTGTACAATATCCCAAAAAATTCGAATATATAATTTCATACGGATGTAAAGAGCGGAAGCAATGTGTCGGATCAAATATATCAGGCACCGGCAACAGGGATGTTTTTTCTGAACTGATCGGAAATAAAAACTCATTGAAGCGTGCGGTTTTTAATAACTCAGCGCGGTCATGCGTGCCACGAAGCTTTGCTCAGTTTTATCGTGCAATCGTGTGCAGCGATTTCTGAGAGGTTAAGTCGTGTTATCGGCTCTCACCTGTCAATCTCCAAGAACGTTCAAATATATAAGTTTTATTCAAGAAATACGACATAACCTATTCACAAGCCAGCTCGAATATTGTTTATTAGTCCATATATACAAGCCAGTAAGCTAGACTATATTTCAAACTATTGACCATATATTGTAAACCAAAATATTTCTTTATTAATCCCTTTAATAATAGTTTATGACTATCCGAACTTTAAATTTTGTAAATTTTGAAAACGTACTGAGACAGAACGTTTTCGATCGCCACGGAGCGATTGAAAACGTTCTGTCTCAGTAAGTTTTTACAAATTTACAAAATTCAAAGTTCGGATGGTAATAAACTATTGTTAAAGTGATTAATTAAGATTCACAGAACGTAATTGACTACAAAATTCAAGAAAATCTTTCTAATGGGAAAAGTACCTTTTTCATTTTTAATTCTATAGCACTTAATCATTCAAAGAACACGAGTGTTGATTGGAAATCTGAGGTGTACGAGTGATCGTCATGAATAAGAGAGGGGAAATAACCTACCTATGACTATCTAGGACTGTTTAATTTCTTTTGTTAAAGTAAACATATATGCTTGCCACAATTAAAAAGGGAAAATTCCAAAGTCTCATAAAAATTATCAATAAATGGAAGTAGGAGATTTGGAGAAAATACTACGGTTCTCTTTTATGCAGGAAAACTTATGATAATTAAAAACTTGTTGAAGTATCGAATTCCACAAGCTATTGCGTTTTCTGTAGGGCCTAGATACAAATATATGTCAGGTCAGTGTGGACGACAAACTAGTGAACTGGTTTTCATGAAATAGTCAGGAATAATTTTGTGTCTAATTAAAGTTTACTGCTTCGGTTATTCAAGTATCCAATCTTTTAGTTATCACCACTGTAAAAAGATGATATTTGAAAAGTAACCGATTGTATTAGAGTAACTAGTATTTTTTTAGAGTAGCTAACAAAACAAAAGTTTCCATTAATAAACACTCTGATAAAGTCAGATGAAACCACAGTGAAACATAAATGAAGGCTTTTAAGGGGAGTTTGGGAAGGAAATGGAGCGTATACAGATAAAAACGGTCATTTATCATTTCGAAGTTCGAAGTTTGTTCGATATTTTTGTTACGGTTTTGGGAAACTTTCTACTTCAGTTTAAACAATTTATCCTGGTAAATTTCGTGTGTTATCCTGCAAGTCGTGTGCAGTTAAAGTTGTTGACGTCCATTTGGGATAATTATTTTACTTCAAAACGCCGATATGCTTAATTTACTCTATTAGGGCATAATGCTATACAAAGTAGGCTACACGTTTTGAAAAACGTCGCACATTATTATTTACTGACATATTTTACTAGTGAGCCTGGATAGTGTAGTGGATAAAGCACTTGACTATTAACCCAAAGGTCCCGGGTTCGATCCCCGTTGGTGTTTTAGAATTTTATGAGTTTCCTGTCTATAGCCATTGATCAGTATGGACTACGCCCCGTCTCTGATTAAACCCAAAGTCCGAACATCTGCACCTAGATAGAGCCACCCGGATCTATGTTGATTGTAGCTTTACTGGTCCATGGAAAGAGCTTATGACCTTGGTACATTGGCAATCAATCCTGTTCCTTCACACGCGGTAGGGATACTAACCGCGTGCGCATGTTAGACGGAGGTAGCTCGCTAGACGTTGACTGCCACGAGGGCTGGGCGGGTTTTAAGGGGCCCAAACCCGGGTCGAAGAGAAAGTAACTCGACTGATGTAAGCCTAATTACACACAGTGGTTTATCAATACGCAATACGGAAAACAGACCGTTCGGTGGGTTATTGATTCTGAATAGCTTTAAAAAATTTTTCGAAATTATTGACTCTGGAGTACTCTGCTCTTTCCAGGAATAGGCAGTGACCAATTAGGCCTTAAATTTAGGGGTTTTATATAATTTTTGGGCATTATGGGATTCCTCGGGTCACGAAAAGAAGCCTCCGTTTAGGAACTTTCGCTAGTCACCGACTGGTGAAAGGTTTGATGTCGAATAAGTGGGGTAGTTGTGGGTTCTAAATATTCCACTATTTTATATATATTTTTTCCATTATTTGGGCAAGAGATTAGGAAGCACTGAGTCTTCGTCAGCTTTTCTTAATTTGTCACTATTTTTTTTATTCAATTTTTTCTCATCTCTTTAATCGAAAATCAATAGTATTGCAATCGTTGTATCTTTTATCAAGCCCAGTGATAAACAAACAACAAAATAGCATTATATTTACCATCATATCCACTGCAGGTCATAGGCCTCTCAATATTTACCTTTCAAATAATTTCCTTCCACTATTACCATCTCCTGATTATTGTTGCCACTTTCTACAAATAGTTTCGAGTTTTGTAAACAGTCTTTTCCTACTCTTTGTCAGTTCTTGGCTTTCAGTTTGTTATTTTTCTTGTCCTTTAAAATACATCTCAGTTATCTTAACTGTATTAACCAATTCGTTTGGAAAATAAAAGTCACATTGTGAAACAGTTCGCTCAAAACTGGAAAATGTATGAAAGGCACCAAGTTTCATTACGACAACCGCCCGTTAGAAGAATGCTTTCTCGTCTGACGTAAAACTAAATTGTACGGAAGGAAAAACCCTGAAGAAGTGTTTAAATTGAAGAGGTTGGATGCAGAAAATGTTCAATTAGTTACGAATTCCTCATTAAACATAAAATCCTAGGCTAGTCACATTAAATCAGGGACGTTGTTAAGGGTACGTTTCCATTATATATTGTGTTTAGAAGAAATATAACAAGTTGAAATATTAAACCTTTATAATATACCTCTCATTGTGCCCTGTTTATCCGGCTGCTGCTACAACAGAATTTGATATCTGGTGTCCATATTTACCAAAAACCAACACTTTGCTTTTCGATACGTCATTTTAACCCTTTGGACGCCAGCCGCTCGGGCCGCAGCCCAACTCCGGTCAGCGGTACTAGCGAGAACCGCCAAGGCCTGTTTGAACGTTTTTGCACCGGTTTACATTTCGCTCTGTGCTTTCGTTAGTTTTTATGCAAATGTAATGATTTTTGTTTGTTTTATAGATAATTACACGGGCTATCAACATTTAGTAATTAAAAAAGTGTTACTTGTACAAAAACATTATTGATAAATCAATAATGCCTAACAGGAAAAAAATTATACAAAAGATCTACTTTAGATAAAAAATTACGTAGTAAAAAAAATATTTTTATACATCGCATAAGTTTTTATTCAATTTAGTAACTAAATATCATACTGTGTGCAAATTTTCACAACTCTACTACAAAAAATAGTTTGTCAAAAACGCATTTGTTGACAAGAGAAGTACTTGATTTGTTTGGGATTTTCATTCGGCTGGCAACCAAAAGCAAATATGTTTTGCGACAGTATTTTGTTTGTCCAACAGGCATTTTTTGCTTCAGGATAGGAGGTATTCTTTTCTGTTTATTCGTAACGTGCCTGTCAAATGAGTCATCTTCGAATACAAATCCTTGGCCAGTGGAAATGAGGTAAAAAAATTATCTACGAATACGTGAACTCCTTTATTCAAGTAGTTTTCCATGTCTAATAATTTCATAACGACAGTATACCCAAGTCCCTTGTTGACACTTCCATTATTTTTATCTGTATCTCTTTTGCCTTTGTAAAAAAAAAGGACAAACAGTAATGAGAAAACACTCATGAGTAACGACATCGCGCTATATTAGAGCATGTGACTTATCAGCTCTGCCCCCGATGACGAGAAAAACAAATAGCTGAGCCAAGGTCACTGGTACTACCATTGTGAAAATTATTTTCCTGTAGTGTTAGTGACTTCAACGAAAGTCCAAAACAATAGAAACACACTTTAAAAGTGTCTAAATACATCTTAAAAATAATGTTTTCCTGGCGGTCCGATTGATCGGACCTTGGCGGTTTTCGCCTACACATCGTTGGTCCGATAGATCGGACCGTGGCGTCCAAAGGGTTAAAGGCGGGAGTATGTAGGCCTATTCCTAAGAACATAGCTTGGTCGTCACAGGTGTTTAGGATCAAAGTAAATGGC
The DNA here is from genome assembly GCA_036971475.1 of Prosapia bicincta. NCBI lineage: Eukaryota > Metazoa > Arthropoda > Insecta > Hemiptera > Cercopidae > Prosapia > Prosapia bicincta. Next base: position 221,533,767 of record JBAIZL010000004.1, read on the forward strand.
CAGATGGGTGATATTGTTGTTTAATAATCTAATAAATTTCATCTATTCGATTGCATGTAACTGAAATGATTGACGTTATCAAGACATTTTTTTCATATAATTTTTTCAAGCTTTGTTAAAACTACTGTTTGACAAAATAGTTTTCATAAACTATTTTACTTTTTTTTAATATGTTTCAAATTAGAAAATAATTGATCAAATATAAAATTAAATTATTCAACTTTAGTATTTTAGGCATTATTTCTATAAAAACTATCTCCAACTACAAATATTTATTATTTTTTTAAATTTCGGTATTTTAGGCACATGTCCATAAAACCATCTCCTACTACGAATTATTTATTACTTTTTAAATTGACTGTATGTACATTTGAATTACATAAAACAAACAGCAGATGTATCAAAATACATTATTTTTGAAATGTATTAATTGTTATATCTCTGAATATATTTGACAACTGAAATGTACATAAAATAAATTTTAAAAAAGGTTAGTAAATTATTGTTTCTATTTACTAATTAAAAAAATAGTCTTAATTTGTTTATTAATCTGTTAATAAAATACGATAATGTCTTGTAGGAAGAGGGTGTGTCCAGAAAATAGATCTTCTCGACAGTTAAAATCAGCCCTATTTTTAAGGGAAGAATAAAAAAAAATCACAAATTTGACAAAAGAAATTAGAAAAAATACAATAACTTGGATGTGTGGTAAAATCTATTTAAACAGTTGGAGTAACATATTATTATGAGGTTTTTGTGTATTTTAAAAACTGTTAACAGAACAAATCATCATTGAAGTAAATCTGTGTAGCAAGGAGTTTGGGTAGATTAACCGTCAAGTTCCTGTATCCTGGGGGTTATATCAGTCGATCATTAGGCAACGCCCTACTTGGTAAAATAATATCCTGTTGGCAATTAATCAGAAGTGTAATTAAGAGCAACCGATTGTGACGCAGTTAAAGCTCAAGGAACGATCTGTATTTTGCATTGTCGGAAGTTGGAATTAATCGGCGAGCCTTCTAATAAAGCTGGAGCCTGGGTTTCTAGCTGCTCTTTATAATTGTCTTATAAAGCACGCGAAGCCTCGCAATTACTCCGTTGATGAAGAAAAAAATCGGTTTATTCAATCTTATATCAATATTGTTGTAATCATTCGAGTCATGATTCCCCCTTTTGTCTCGCAGCGCCAAAAGCGCTTCATGTCCTCTCGGTATTAAACCAAGTGAGCAAGGATTGGAGGCAGACAGTTAATTTTATAACTATACGAGATGTAGCCTGTAGACATTTGCTTATTTTTCGTATATAGAGTTTAGTGGGTAGACACTTATCTCTATGTCTTTATAAAGTGTAGTGGTTAGACACTTATCTCTATATAAAGTACAGTGAGGAGATATTTATCTCTATCTCTATATAGAGTTTAGTGAGTAGACACTTACCTCTATCTCTATATAAAGTGCAGTGGAGAGACACTTATCTCTATCTCTATATAGAGTTTAGTGGGTAGACACCTCTATCTCTATATAAAGTGCAGTGGAGAGACACTTATCTCTATCTCTATATAAAGTTTAGTAGGTAGACACTTATCTCTATATAAAGTTTTGTGGGTAGATACTTATCTCTATCTCTACATAAAGTGTACTGGGGAGACACTTATGTCTATCTCTATATAGAGTGTAGTGGGGAGACACTTATATCTATCTCTACTTAAAGTGTACTGGGGAGACACTTATCTCTATCTCTATATAAAGTTTAGTGGGTAGACACTTATCTCTATATAAAGTTTAGTGGGTAGACACTTATCTCTATCTCTACATAAAGTGTACTGGGGAGACACTTATCTCTATTTCAATATAAAATTTAGTGGGTAGACGCTTTGTCTCCTTCATCTATGTAAGGTGTAGTAAATAAGCAATTACCTCATTTCCTGTGTAAAATGAATTGGGTAGACAGGTATCTCACTGCCTATGTAACCGGTAGACATTTATCTCTTTCACTGTAGAAGGTGTAATGGGAAGACGTATCTCCTTTCATATAGACATTTATCTCCGCTTATGTAAGGTGTGCGATTTGATAAACATTTACCTCATTCCCTGAGTAAGGTGTATTTGGTAGACACGATACCCTTTTTATGTAATCAGTTAACATTTACCTGTATTCCTACATGTGGTGATATGAATAGACTCTTGACTCCTTTACTACTTATGTTGTAACGAATATACACTTATCTGTTTCTCCTATATAAGGTGTAACATGTAGATCATTATCTTTTTTCCTATATAAGACGTAATAAGTAGAGACTTATCTTCCTCCCTTAGGAGAGCAGTCATTTATATCATTTCTTGAATAAGGTGTAAGGAATAGATACACATCTCCTTCCTCTATAAAAGTTATATCCTGTAGACACTTATCTTCCTTCCCCGTGTAATGTGAAATGTGTAGACACTTATCTGCTTTCCCTATGTATATGTAATGAGTAGGCAATTATCTCCTTCCTTTTAAAAAGTGGTCTCTATATAGGGAATAACGGGTAAGACACTTATCTTCCTTCCCCCTAGTAATGTGAAATGTGTAGAGACGTACCTCGTCTCCCTATGTATATATAATAAGCAGGCATTTATTTCCTTTTTTATATAAGTTGTAATGAACAGATACTCATCTCCTTCCTCTATATAAGATATAACGGGTATATATATATATATATATATATATATATATATATATATATATATATATATATATATATACCTTCCTTCCCCTTGTATTGTGAAATGTGTACACATTTATCTGCTTCACCTATGTATATAATTGGTGCTCTATCATCTCCTTTCTTATATAAGGTGTAATGAGTAGAAACTCATCTCCTTCCTCTATATAAGGTTTAACGTACACACTTATTTCCATTCCTTATCCAAGGTGTAATGGGAAGACACTTTTGTTTCCTACACATGGTGTAGTAGATAGACACACCATCCATCCGTATATAAGTGGTGTATTTATCCCTAGCCCCTTTACAAGGTGTAATTGGTAAACAATTGAAGATAACTGTATATAGGGATGTAGATCCCTATGTATGGTATAGTTCATAGTTATTTTTCCGTCTACGCACGGAGTAATAGGTTGACGCTTAACTCTATCCCCTCATAAAGGGTAAAATCTTAAGGCCTTTGTGGGCCGAAGATGAATCATATTGTACCGACTATGGCATGGATATGTAAAGGAAGAGTGATTGGAATGAGGATTATGAGGAGTCAGCTGGAAAACCAAGGTCATATTATGAGAAAGGTCATCTGAAACGAAGAAGGATTGAGTTGTTTAAATTCGGTTTTATTTTAAGAGAGAAAGTTTAATATAAAACATAATTTCAAAAAATAATCTACTACTTTAATTTAAATTCAGAAGGGATTACAAATTTGTGTGTAGTTTTACCAATACCAAAAATAAAAGAATGAAAGGAATTAAAATTGTAAAAACATCGCTAAGCTAGTTTAAATTAATATCAGTTTCCTTGTTTAGATTTAGGAACAATTAATTATTCAAAAACGTAAGGTACGCTGTTCAATCTAGAATGCATCGGTTTTCAAGGATTTATTGTTCTTACCCACTTCAGTTTTTTAATTGTTTACAATTTCTCTGCAAAAAAAGAAACAAAGAAGTATTTCGTATATCCTCCCAGACATTTCCCGCTGTTGGAGTATAACTCGTGAACTGCAAAAAGTTTTAAACGGTAAATACTTATTTAAACGTATTTGTATGCAAATAAAAATGCTAGAAAACATGTCTGGGCGGTTGATTTCCTAATTGCTGCAGACATAGTTTAACCTGACTTGTTGCTAAGCACAAGTCTCATCTCGAGTGAAGGGGACTTAATAGACGTAAATGTTTTTACTGTCGCTGATTGTCAGATATAATTGGCGGGGAAGAGAGAAAAACTGACAGAAGCGAATCTCTGTAATTGGATTAGCGCGGACTTAAACTCTTAGCCCGCCCGGTAGGATGTTCAGATTCATTTATCTTTTTTTAAAATTGATGTTCTGGTAGAAAAAGTTGACTAAGTGACACTATTTGTCAGCATCCCTTTCGTTAAAACTAGCAATTAATTTTGGTTGTCTTATAATTTCTATTTTTTATATATATTACTGAGATTATGGTAAAGAATATTACTTTTCCTTTTCCCGTGCACATCGTCAACTACCTTAAACATTGCCTCTTCAGATGGGTCATTAGCTGATAGTGTCCGTAGAAGTCTTTGAATTATGCAATCATATAAGGCGGGTTAATAACTGCTTCTTCATTTCCTCCCTACATACTTACGGTTTCCTCAAACAACACCCTATGTTCTGTCTACCTCCCTCTCTTCATCTGTCAACAGCTGATTCTCTTTGCAGAAATCTTTGTATAATTCATTATGATAGAACTCACAGTAAAAAATTGTTTCCGTTTTTCTTCCTTGTTTATTCTATATTTCCTTTAAAAACGTCCCTTCACCCTTTCCTTTAAAAACCTCTCTCTACTTCTGTCATCAGCTGATTTTCCCAGAAACTATTATATTATTCAATCATATAGGCCACGGTTAAGAAATTTTCCCTGCTTTTCTCCTTGCATGTCTTTGGTTTCCTTAAAACCACTCTCTGTACTCGTTCTTTCTCCACATCTGTCAGCTGATCATCTCCGCAGATACCTTCTAACAGAAGAGTTATTTACGTAGTGATTAGAGAAATAATTCACCCATTCATTCTCTTAGGACCATGGTCTCAACTACATTTCTCCTCTCCTATTTCTATCTACCTCATCATCTCCGCAGGAAATCATACATCTCCCTCTACGCAGGTAAGGATTAGACAATTCTTGCTTTTAGTGCTTCTTCACCTCCTGTAACCACAACTCCACTCATCCTCTGCTACTTCTATCTACCTCATCATCTCCGCAGGAAATCATACATCTCCCTCTACTCAGGTAAGGATTAGACAATTCTTGCTTTTAGTGCTTCTTCACCTCCTGTAACCACAACTCCACTCATCCTCTCCTATTTCTATCTACCTCATCATCTCCGCAGGAAATCATACATCTCCCTCTACTCAGGTGAGGATTAGACAATTCTTGCTTTTAGTGCTTCTTCACCTCCTGTAACCACAACTCCATTCATCCTCACGTGAAGCTTTACGGAAACATTATTACCAAGCGCGATTACCGGAAACTATTAACGTTAATTAAATAAAACTACAGCGAAGGATAATATTACCGCTACATCCTTCGCAGGTCAATCAGCCAACCACTATGATATTACACATCATCTCGGCAGCACTCTAACAGCATGTTCTGAAACTATCTTCGTTAAATGAAAATTTAATTTAAACGAAAATGGTATTAATCAAATCTTATTTTCCACTCCCCTATAAAGCAATGCGTCCTTAGAGGATAAGTGAAAGGATCATGTGGTATGAAGTGTGTGTAGGGCTTGCGTTCTCGTGCTTTAATGTTTATTTAGGCCTGAACAATTGGTATTGATCTACCATTTTGTGTCTGTTAATTGTCTTGACCAGTCGAAAGGTACATTCTTCTCGTACATATTCAAGTTAAGTAGTTCTAGTTTTACTAGAATGTGCGTGTCTGTGTGTGTGTGTGTGTGTGGGTATGTTGGTGTGTGTTGTGTGTGTGTGTGTGTGTGTGTGTGTGTGTGTGTGTGTGTGTGTGTGTGTGTATGTGTGTGTGCGTATGTGTATGTGTGTGTGTGTATGTGTGTGTGCGCGCGCGCGTGTGTGTGTGTGTGTGTGTGTGTGTGTGTTTGTGAGTGTGTGTGTGTGTGTGTGTAAATGTGTGTTTGTGAGTGTGTGTGTGTGTATGTGTCTGTGTGTGTGTGTGTGTGTATGTGTGCGTGTGTGTGTGTGTGTGTGTGTGTTTGTGTGTTTGTGAGTGTGTGTGTGTGTGCGCGCGCGCGCGCGCGTGTGTGTGTGTGTGTGTTTAAGTGTGTGTTTGTGAGTGTGTGTGTGTGTATGAGTGTGCGTGCGTGTGTGTGTGTTTGTGAGTGAGTGTGTGTGTGTGTGTGTAAATGTGTGTTTGTGAGTGTGTGTGTGTGTATGTGTGTGTGTGTATGTGTGTGTGTGTGTGTATGTGTGCGTGTGTGTGTGTGTGTGTTTGTGTGTTTGTGAGTGTGTGTGTGTGTGCGCGCGCGCGCGTGTGTGTGTGTGTGTGTGTTTAAGTGTGTGTTTGTGAGTGTGTGTGTGTATGAGTGTGCGTGCGAGTGTGTGTGTTTGTGAGTGAGTGTGTGTGTGTGTGTGTGTGTGTGTGTGTGTGTGTGTGTAAGTGTGTGTTTGTGAGTGTGTGTATGTATGTGTGTGCGCGCGCGTGTGTTTGTGTGTTTGTGAGTATGTGTGTGTGTGTGTGTGTACAAAGTGATCACGCTTGTGTGTTTGAGTGTGTGTATGCACCGTGCCTACGAGTGCGTGTAAAAAAGTCAGGTCGGATAGACGTTCTAAATACTACATGCAAATAGGAGTACAATAACATTTCGCGGACCTTGTAGAATGTAAATTTATCTTGTTTGGATTTGAATCCCAAAACAGTTGACAAATTCTGCGTGAAGAGTTGTATCTAGTTTACATTTTGTCAAAAATGGAGTTGGCTTTTGGAACGGTTTACTATTTTTTTATAAATAGTTTAGAATAGAATTAACGGAATCATTATACAAAGCCACCACTGCTAGTGTTACACTAAAAAAAGTTATCCTTCATTCAGAATGATTCTTGAGAATTTTTTTATTTGAAGAAATCATGTGAATAACTTCATGTTTTCAGTAACTCAGAAGATACATGTCAAGCCTCTTATTCTTTGCAAAGCCCTTAACATTTAAACTGAGATATCACGCAGCTAGCAAACGTCGCTAAAACTTCCCCTACATTTGAACACAAGCATCCTGATAGCCAAGATTTAAGGTTTGATACTCACTTCCAATTCAAATTGCGTTATGGGTTTCTGTTACGTCATGGTTGGATCTATATTTTGCTTTACATAAATCTTAGGTTGGCTCCATACTTTTAACTCAACATTCAGATCCCCTCACAATGTGAGTATTTGATGGTTTGAAATTTTCTCTCACGTAATTATCGTTTCTCTTTGAGACAACATGCTCCAGAACATGGGCGACAGTAACGAGGGCACACATAATGTCGGTTTGCGCCTCTTGTAATTGCTTGCAAGAACTTAACTTGTTTAGCTTTGCTTGTGACTAAGTGGGAATTACGTCAGAATATTGTGTCGTGTCGGAGGTGGTCTGATCGACTAAAAGCCTGTTTATTGCCGCGGGAGAGCATAAAATGCGACCCCATAAATGTATTTAGTGGCTGATATTTACAAACAAAATGGCGTTGATTGATTGCAACGTTTAAATACGTTAGATTAAAGGGTGCGTTCTATGAATTGAATAAAAACTCTTTAAACAATTTCTTGTATCAATTATCCTGTATATTTTTATTAGACAGTTTCAGTTACTTCATTACTGGGAACCTTTCTTCGAGTAACCGAGAGGCCTCTCCTCTCCTCGATCTTGCCTCTACAGCTTACACCCATTCTTCCCAATACTTCTTCACATAATGAGCTGTAATGGTTAACGATCTCACTGTAACAACTATGACGAGTAAATCTCCTCTCTTTTTCACCTCACTTTAAGTACTTGGCACTGCTACTGCGACATTTATTTTAAAAAACTACAAATCTATTAATGAATGATCAGTGAGTAATATGACGTTACTTTTAGCGCACGCGCGCACACACAGACACACACACACACAACACAGCAAACATCACACATACACACACACACACACGCGCACGCACGCATTCACGACCGCACGCACACACACATACATACAAACACACACACACACACACACACACACACACATGTACTTGACATCAAGTCAAAATACAAATACAAGAATTATAATTGAATTTACAATTCAAAGCTTTTCGTTGGCTAAGGCCGGCCGCACACTACTACAAACAATCATGTTCAAACGAAACATTTTGTTTGCGGCAGGCTGAAAAGTTCGGGAATACGTGGAAGTAAGTGGTGAGGGCGCACACCTGACCGGGCATCTGTTTGCCAAACAAACCGCCCGCCAGTCAGTGTTCGTCCATGTTTGGCTCCTTCTTGTTTGAAGTAAACAAAGTAAGTACGATTTTATCATTTCCCTCTCTATTTTCAATAGTTCATCAATTTTGCATAAATTATAACGCGAATTTAATGATGCGTAATATTGTATAGATGGATTGTGACGCTGAAAAATTAGTCGCTGACGTCGAAGTACGCCCTATCATCTACTATTTCAAATTGAAAGAGTACAAAAACAGAAATTTTGTTGCAAAAGGAAATTTATTTCCAGTTGCTGATTGCAAAACAAAATTCGCAATTCCTATAATAGGGCTTTGCGCGAAAACGAATGCCAGCCATCTGGGAGTAAAGGAAGTAAAAGAAAGAAGTGGTACATGATGGATGGTTTAAAAATAAAAAGGTTTGCCACAAAGGAGGAACGATTTTGTCTATCTCGTCATCAGATAACATTTTGAGTCAAACTGAAAATGAATTGCTAGGGTAGGAAAGTAAAGAGTACGGTCGTTTTTGAGAAAACTCTTTAAAGAGCACTTCCAAGAAATTCATAATTCCATCGAAAATGTTTTGTTGTGTTTGCGCAAGTGTACGGAGAGACTGAAGGCAAACAATCATGACTGGTTTGGTTGCAACCATGTTGCCCCGCTTGCAAACATTTTGTTTGCTACAGTGTGCGGAGAGACTGAAGGCAAACAATCATGACTGGTTTGGTTGCAACATGTTGCCCCGCTTGCAAACATTTTGTTTGCTGCAGTGTGCGGAGAGACTGAAGGCAAACAATCATGACTGGTTTGGTTGCAACCATGTTGCCCCGCTTGCAAACATTTTGTTTGCTGCAGTGTGCGGAGAGACTGAAGGCAAACAATCATGACTGGTTTGGTTGCAACCATGTTGCCCCGCTTGCAAACATTTTGTTTGCTGCAGTGTGCGGAGAGACTGAAGGCAAAAAATCATGACTGGTTTGGTTGCAACCATGTTGCCCCGCTTGCAAACATTTTGTTTGCTGCAGTGTGCGGAGAGAATGAAGGCAAAAAATCATGACTGGTTTGGTTGCAACCATGTTGCCCCGCTTGCAAACATTTTGTTTGCTGCAGTGTGCGGAGAGAATGAAGGCAAAAAATCATGACTGGTTTGGTTGCAACCATGTTGCCTCGTTTGCAAACATTTTGTTTGCTGCAGTGTGCGGAGAGAATGAAGGCAAAAAATCATGACTGGTTTGGTTGCAACCATGTTGCCCCGCTTGCAAACATTTTGTTTGCTGCAGTGTGCGGAGAGACTGAAGGCAAACGATCATGACTGGTTTGGTTGCAACCATGTTGCCCCGCTTGCAAACATTTTGTTTGCTGCAGTGTGCGGCCGGCCTATAACAGTACCAAAACAGTACAAATACTTTATTATAAACTTTATTACTTTTGTAATAAAGTTTATATAGGACAAACTAAGAAAAAACTTAAAGATAGATATAAAGAGCATTTCAATGCATATAAAAAGCCAGAAATTTATAAATCAAATTTTGCTAGTCATTGTATTAATAATAATCACATATTTCCTAATATAGATAATATGATACTTGTAAAAGAAATTAACAAAGGCCTGAGAATGAATATTTATAAAGCTTTAGAAATACATAAATATAATACTAATAATGAGTTGATAAATGAACAAATACAAGTAAAATCTAAATTTGATAATATATTCAGTGTTTATAATGTTAGGGCAGCAAAATAAAAGTTTAACAACATTGTAATTTATTTGGCATAGCTATTATTTAATATAATTTGCACATATGTTAATTTTAATTGTTTAATATCTCCTGATGATGTTGGTACTGTTAGCCAACGAAAAGCTTTGAATTGAAAATTCTATTATAATTCTTGTATTTGTATTTTGACTTAGTTCTTTATTAATACACTAGAATACATATTGCGATATATATATATATATATATATATATATATATATATATATATATATAATCAATGGTGATAGATGAATGTAATTACGGCGTATAAGACCGTCGTATACTACCTGATTTACAGGTAGTACATATAATTTAATTTTGTAAAAGTATTGTATTAGATAATTATTTTCCTGAAGATGCTGATACTATTTTATCGGCGAAAACCTTTGAATAAATATATTCATTAAAAGTATTCTTATAAATAATATTCGAGCTGGCTTGTGAGTGAAAGTTATAATTAAATAATAAAAATATATACAACTCACAAATATACAATTTTTTATTTCAAACGCGTTTCGACGACTACTTTGTCGTCATCTTCAGTGAAAATACACAAATGAAATTAACTAAAAAATATATATATATTAAACATAACCTATAAAGTTTTAGCAAAGGTAAAAACAAAAGTATAATTAAATAATAAAAATATATACAACTCACAAATATACAATTTTTACAATCTTTTGTTTTTACCTTTGCTAAAACTTTATAGGTTATGTTTAATATATATATATTTTTTAGTTAATTTCATTTGTGTATTTTCACTGAAGATGACGACAAAGTAGTCGTCGAAACGCGTTTGAAATAAAAAATTGTATATATATATATATATATATATATATATATAATAACTAATATAAGACGTAGTAAAGATTAATGTATATCTACATGTAACTGTTTTTAGCTTTAAAAGATTTACGGCCCAAGCCACTACTGGCGAGGCTGGTAGTGTTATAACATAATCCTCCATCGATAATAAACACATACAGTAGAGCAAATGACAGATAAAACATTACACCATTACCGAACAATATTGTTTGTAGATATTAAAACGCCGAGCGCGCTAAACAAATCGCCTACGCCGAGCATAGGTCGAAGAAAGCATTGGCCACTTGGGAGTTACAGTCCACCTCTGCTATTCAACGTACAGTTCACTTACTATTCCCTTCCAACTTAAGCTTTTTACGAATCCTTCGGGACTTTATTGAAGATTTTCCTTTTTTATAACATTATTTGAACTGTGCAAAGATACCGTGAAATTTTCTTTCACAGTGAACAAAGTGTCCTGTTTAACTTTACAAGTTGGAGATCAGATTATAAAGAGAAAAAGTTGTTATTGAAAGCTTTTTTTAAATTGGCAAGCATTATCACGTTTCCTATAATAATCGTAAGGGGCAAATTGTGTCCAATTTGAGGCAAAGCAATTTTCAGAGCACAGGCATATTCGAAAGCATGTATAATCAGGAATAATTGGGTGTCAATATTAGAAGAGATGAAGCTGTCTAATGAAAAACAATGAGTAAATTAAAAAATATGACACAAATTTAAAATACAAATATGACAAAAATTCAAGATAAAATATAAAAGCAAGTAATACAATCAAAATGTTTTCAAGTAAATTCCTACTTAGGTGAACAACGAAATATTTTATTTTACTTACATTTTAATAAATATTTACAATCAATATAAATAAAGTACATAATGTTTGCGCTAAAAACGCTGCCCTAGCACATTATCTGTACCTTAAAGTCAGCTATTTTATGAAATCATTTGGTCAATAAATACTTGGAATAAATAACTGTAGTTTAATATTAATAAATAATACACACAACCTCTAACCACAAATATTGTTATCCAAGTCTTATGAACATTTCGGTTACAAAGTAACCATCTTCAGAGGGTGGTCAGTATGTACACTATAAGAGTGTGTATTGTCCTGTATCTAAGGATGGTTACCTTGTATCCGAAATGTACATAAGATTAGAATAACAATGTGTTGCGGTTAGAGGTTGTATGTCTTATTTATTAAATCATATGTTATCACTTATTTCAAGCCAAATGACACTAAATTACTATATTGCATACCTTGAAATTTTGTGAAACGTTTTCCTTCTATATACAACTAAATATAATTAAATATTAAATTGAAATAATGAGTTATTATTTGAAAAAACCGTATTAACATCAATTGCCATCCACTACAAGTTTAAAATAACGTATTTGAACCCACTTGAGTGGATGAATTAAAAGAATTTTAATACCGATTGAAAATTTGAACACACACACGCTCGCGCGCGTGCACACATACATACACACTCACACACACACACACACACACACACACACACACACACACACACACACACACACCCTCTCACACACACACACACACACCAACATACACACATACACACACAAAAATACACACACACACACACACACACACACACACACACACACACACACACACACACACAAACACACAGAGAGAGAGAGAGAGAGAGAGAGAGAGAGAGAGAGAGAGAGCGAAGGAGAGAGAGAACTAATTTAAGTGATTGATTGAATAAAAAATAAAGTATCACGAAAATTGAAAATAAAATATTGCTAGGAAAAAATAGAATCAAATAAAATATGGCATTAAGTAAAACATAAAACATGAATTATACTTTGTATAACATTTATATAACTTTAAGTGTTAATTAATTTCGGTAAATAAATAAATTTCTTTTCTCATAAACAGAAGAAAATCGTTTTGCAAGGGAATTCAAAGCGAGTATACAATTTCGCACCTGTACTAACAAACAATTAAAAATCCCTAGTCTTTTCTGTTGGGGTCTAAAAACTGGAAAGATAAATAGAAGCAACCACCTGTTGTAATGTATGGCTGCTAGGCATAGCCAATTTTTAAACAGAGAGGACGAATTAAGTTTAAGAAAGTTAATTTCTGAGTATTATGAGCTATTTTATAGTAGTAGCTAAAAATCTATTTCAAATAAATTAATTTGTTGACACTTGTTAGCTTTAAATGTTTTATTAGTTTATTTTGATTACAGTTTAAAATCAATACTTTAAATCAGTAATTAAAAATATTATTAAAAGTTGAAAAAAGTAAAAATTAATATTAATTCAACCTAATATTAATGTAAAATAAAGAATATAGAAATAGCTATTGTATGTAACCAGAGGTATTCGCATAGTTTATTCAAAGTGACAATATCTCTGAATATATGTAGGAAAATGCATTTCAAGATATTTTCAACATATCCTCCAATTTACCTCAAACTAGAGGTGAAAACGATTATTAGTATTAATGCTATGTTTGACTTTTAAAAAAACCACCGCCAGTACATTTATATTTGATAGTAATAGCACCAAAACAATCGAGTTGTAAAAAAGCCAATTCCCTTTCAACGTTGAAAATTTTGTTACAGACTTTATAAAGAGAAATTTTATAGGGTTTTAAAATGTATATTTTATATTCTACCCCAAACAGCTTATATAATGAATTGTACAAAAAGTGACGCCACGCAAAGTTCCATCTGCCCTCCAATTAAGCTGCGTTAGGGTTTCGGGTTAAATGGGGTGCAATGCGATACAGGCCTAACAGCGTCTTTGGGGGATATTTATCATTTTTGTTAAGTTCGCTTCACCTCGCTGCACGATTTTAGATATTACTGTTTGAATTTTTTATTACGGCAGGAAAAACTACCTTATTAAAAGTCTGCAGAAGCAATAAATTTAAAAACTATGGGTGTTATGGGAAATGCATCGACTCATATTTCCTAAAACGCGTAGATTAAACGAGTGAGTCTACTAAAAACAAACTTATAAAACATCTGTAGAGTAGCATACCTTAATGCCCTTCCTACAGTTGTCTCGATATTATTGGATGAGTTTGGCCCGCTTTGTCATTAGTCCCACCTACATTCTGTTAATTATTACGAACTATAAAATTTTTTAAAAAGTCAGTATTATTATACGTTTCCATCTTATGACGAATACAAAGTATTACTAAGTACATGATACAAAGTATTACAGCGGATTAGGTCTGTCTCAACATTTTGTCCTTCTAGTATCACTATTATTGGATGAGTTTGACCCCCCCCCCTTTCATTAACCCAACTACTTATGGTTAATTTATAAAATGCTAGCAATAAATAAAGACGATTCCTGTACGTGGATGAACTATAAAATAAAATAAAAACCAAATAAATCAGTAAAACCATTCGTTGTTCACCTTATACAGAACGTAAAACATACGTGATTCACAGTATTACAACAGGATAGGTCTGCCTTAACACATTGCCATTTTAGTCTCGATACTACTGGATAAGTTTGGCCCCGCCTATTTCTGTTGATTTATAGAACCTAAAAAATACGAATATCGCTCAGGGTCAAACTATAAAATAAAATAAAAACCAAATAAATCAGTAAAACCATTCGTTGTTCACCTTATACAGAACGTAAAACATACGTGATTCACAGTATTACAACAGGATAGGTCTGCCTTAACACATTGCCATTTTAGTCTCGATACTACTGGATAAGTTTGGCCCCGCCTATTTCTGTTGATTTATAGAACCTAAAAAATACGAATATCGCTCAGGGTCAAACTATAAAGTAAAATAAAAACCAAATATATCGGCGTTAATAGACGTTGTCCATCTCAGGCCGGTTATCAGATATATGTAATACACAATTTTAGAACACGTTAGGTCTGCCTCAACACATTGCCATTTCAGTCTCGATACTAATGGATAGGTTTGGCCCCGCCTTCTCATTAGCATCCACCTACTTTCTGTTAATTTATAGAATCTAAAAAAGACGAATATTGCTCAGGGTCGAATTATAAAGTAAAATAAAAACCAAATATATCAGTGTTAATAAACGTTGTTCATCTCAGGCTGAATATCAAATATTTGTAATAACAATTTTAGAACAAGTTCGGTCTGCCTCAATATATTACCATTTCAGTCTCGATACTATTGGATAGGTGGTTCCGCCCTCTCATTAGCCCCACCTACTTTCTGTTGATTTATAGAATCTAAAAAAGACGAATATTGCTCAGGGTCGAATTATAAAGTAAAATAAAAACCAAATATATCAGTGTTAATAAACGTTGTCCATCTCAGGCTGAATATCAAATATTTGTAATACACAATTTTAGAACAGGTTCGGTCTGCCTCAATATATTGCCATTTCAGTCTCGATACTATTGGATAGGTGGTTCCGCCCTCTCATTAGCCCCACCTACTTTCTGTTGATTTATAGAATCTAAAAAGACGATTATCGCTTAGGGTCGAACTATAAAGTAAAATAAAAACCAAATATATCGACGTTAATATCCGTTGTCTATCTCAGGCGGAATATCAGTTATGTGTAATAAACAATATTAGAACAGGTTAGGTTTGCCTCGAGCATAAATCGTCCTGGCATTTTGCTAAACACCCATCCTTAAAAATAAGTTAAAATACCAAAAGTCCGTATTTCTAACCGTAGCCATTGCCGCGTGACAGACGCAGTACACCCTCTGGAGCCACTAACCCCATTCCATTCTTCTCTGACTCTACTCGAACGAGTTACTGCTACATAATTCTCATCGAGGGAGATTCTTTGAAACTCATCGATATGATGGAATATGACAATACTATACTTTGATTTAAAGCAGAATAGGAATGGGTCTGTGGCAGGGTAGGGATGCGATGTTGTCAGTTCGAACGCATTGACAGTCAAGTCGCCACTGCCAGCGACTGAAATTGCAAAACGAAGTAAGCTTCACCACTAGTAAATCACTCCACCACAGTTACGCTATCACTGAGCGACGAATGAAAGTTTAACGTCGAATTGGCAACAAGGTTCACTCACGCAGCATGATCTGAATTTCCTATTAGCTCAGACGGCTGTATTCCCCACTCCCTCTGGTCGATTTCACCTACGCAGAATCCTATTCTGTTTTAAATCAAATTATAGGAGCGGTATAGTCTTGTATCATCAGGAAACCAGTTCAGAAGAATAAATTTTATATTCAGTCTAGAAAAAAATTAAATACTGGACTGGCTGAGTCGTATAGTGGATAAAGCACGTAACTATTAACGAAATGGTCTTGGTCCAAGGGTTTTCTGTGCGCCCTTTCAGTCCCCTGACTGTGAAAATCAGCCCAGTATGTTTTGCAGCATTAATGAGCGGTTAAATAGTGCTGTAGCCATTACGCTTCTTTGGGTACCGCGGTTAAATAGTGCTGTAGCCATTACGCTTCTTTGGGTACCGCGGTTAAATAGTGCTGTAGCCATTACGCTTCTTTGGGTACCGCGGTTAAATAGTGCTGTAGCCATTACGCTTCTTTGGGTACCGCGGTTAAATAGTGCTGAGGCCATTACGCTTTTTTGGGTACCGTATGATTAATGCATCTACCCTTGTCTTCTACCCTATGAGAAAGTCATCTTTTCACTATCTCTCCTAAGCCATCTTACATACATAAAAGGGGTCAATATTATTAAAGTAAATTTCACAGGTGAATAAATTATAAGTTTAGAAAACTAATTTTTGAAATAAAAACCAGACGGTTTTTGCTCTTCATAAAATAATTATTAATTATGATATCGATATTTTTATAATGAAAAATCTGATGAATTTCAAGTAGGTTTAACTTATACAATTATTCTTTGAGCTTAGCTTGTCAGGTTTTGTTAAAACAAATAAGACATACATATATACAAATTAATCATTTATTTACGCATACGCGTTTCAATGACAAAGTCATCATCATCATCATCATCATGTTGCTACTACAAACTCTTGTTACTACAAACAGTTGTATTAGTAAATAAATGATTATTTCGTGAGTCTTGTGTGTCTTTTATTCGTTTTAGGTTTAACTTGCTTTTACGATATAAATATATATATAACTAGATTTAGTGTAGTGCGCTTTTGTTGCGTCATCACTTTCACGCTGTTGAAAAGATTCCTTTTAAGTAATTATTTAAATATAGATGTATAACTACTAATGAGAACACTGGCATCTTCTGAAACCAATCAAACGTTAAAGTAATTGCAGCTGTAAAGTAAACTTTGAAATTAATAATTGGAAACAAATATCAAACTATGAATAAACTACTATTCTAAATGATTAGAATTGGGTCATGTTGAATAAAAATATTTTATATAAAAATTATAAATAAAAAATATTAGAAACAGAATTATAATAAAATATTTAAATTCCCATATGTTATGTTCTCTCCTCTCTTTTCTCAACTACGTCTATTAGACCACACTCCCCCTACATATAACTTGTTTGAATTTCCAATTGTTAATAAAATATTTTTTATTCACCCACTCAAGTTGAAATACATTTTTTTTAAACCTGTAGAGGATGACACTTGGTGTTAATACAGTTTATCAAATAGTAATTCGTTAATTCAATTTATTTAATTAATTTTACTTTGAGGCCTATATGGGAGAAAATCGTTTTACAAAAGGGAGCAAGCTATGCAATATAGTTATATCGTCTCGTTTAGTTCAAAATAAGTGATATCATATGATTGCATAAAACAGCTGATTTTATTTTGTAGGTTGTGTGGTAGCATAGGTGTTTTAACACATAAGTTATGTTACTTTATTTATATCAATTGCAATTACACTATCTAATAAAAAGTAACTCAAATAAAAGTTTTTCTTGATCAATGTAGGAATTGCCTGTAAACATTAAAAAAAAACAAATATTACTTGTTCATTATAAGCCTCTTTCCAGTATAAAAAAATTTATATTTCAGAGAGCTAATTTGCCAAAAAAAGACCTAGTACTATATGTTTTATAAGCATGACAAGTCGAAGCAGTGTTTGCCTTCGATTGGTTACGATTTATAATTCTGTTTTTAAATTACACAAGCACATCTAGTATCAAATATATATAATTTTAGAGGTCTTCAACGTTTAACCATTTCTAATATTGTTTTACTTTCTGCACTTGTAGTTACCATGAATTCTTTAGATGGCTTTCCATTTTGAAGTAGAAATTAAACAAGTGTATAGTTTGAATAGTAAAAGTTTGTTAAGTCGTTTCTAGTCTAAAGATGACGCTAAAGGTTATTGTAGCCAGTCCCTGCTGCAAGTGTCACCTAGAGTTCCAAGTTTGTGAGAGCTACAAGTTGAAGCAGTGTTTGCTGACGAAGGAAACACTCCTTGCTGCTCTGAATTAGATTAATCCCACAAAGTTTGTTAAGTCGCGTCTAGTCTAAAGGTAACGCTAAATGTTATTGTAGCCAGTCCCTGCTGCAAGTGTCACCTAGAGTTCCAAGTTTGTGAGAGCTACAAGTTGAAGCAGTGTTTGCTGACGAAGGAAACACTCATTGCTGCTCTGAATTAGATTAATCCCACAAAGTTTGTTAAGTCGCGTCTAGTCTAAAGGTAACGCTAAATGTTATTGTAGCCAGTCCCTGCTGCAAGTGTCACCTAGAGTTCCAAGTTTGTGAGAGCTACAAGTTGAAGCAGTGTTTGCTGACGAAGGAAACACTCATTGCTGCTCTGAATTAGATTAATCCCACAAAGTTTGTTAAGTCGCGTCTAGTCTAAAGGTAACGCTAAATGTTATTGTAGCCAGTCCCTGCTGCAAGTGTCACCTAGAGTTCCAAGTTTGTGAGAGCTACAAGTTGAATCAGTGTTTGCTGACGAAGGAAACACTCATTGCTGCTCTGAATTAGATTAATCCCACAAAGTTTGTTAAGTCGCGTCTAGTCTAAAGGTAACGCTAAATGTTATTGTAGCCAGTCCCTGCTGCAAGTGTCACCTAGAGTTCCAAGTTTGTGAGAGCTACAAGTTGAAGCAGTGTTTGCTGACGAAGGAAACACTCATTGCTGCTCTGAATTAGATTAATCCCACAAAGTTTGTTAAGTCGCGTCTAGTCTAAAGGTAACGCTAAATGTTATTGTAGCCAGTCCCTGCTGCAAGTGTCACCTAGAGTTCCAAGTTTGTGAGAGCTACAAGTTGAATCAGTGTTTGCTGACGAAGGAAACACTCATTGCTGCTCTGAATTAGATTAATCCCACAAAGTTTGTTAAGTCGCGTCTAGTCTAAAGGTAACGCTAAATGTTATTGTAGCCAGTCCCTGCTGCAAGTGTCACCTAGAGTTCCAAGTTTGTGAGAGCTACAAGTTGAAGCAGTGTTTGCTGACGAAGGAAACACTCATTGCTGCTCTAAATTAGATTAATCCCACAAAGTTTGTTAAGTCGCGTCTAGTCTAAAGGTAACGCTAAATGTTATTGTAGCCAGTCCCTGCTGCAAGTGTCACCTAGAGTTCCAAGTTTGTGAGAGCTACAAGTTGAAGCAGTGTTTGCTGACGAAGGAAACACTCATTGCTGCTCTGAATTAGATTAATCCCACAAAGTTTGTTAAGTCGCGTCTAGTCTAAAGGTAACGCTAAATGTTATTGTAGCCAGTCCCTGCTGCAAGTGTCACCTAGAGTTCCAAGTTTGTGAGAGCTACAAGTTGAAGCAGTGTTTGCCGACGAAGGAAACATTCATTGCTGCTCTGAATTAGATTAATCCCACAAAGTTTGTTAAGTCGCGTCTAGTCTAAAGGTAACGCTAAATGTTATTGTAGCCAGTCCCTGCTGCAAGTGTCACCTAGAGTTCCAAGTTTGTGAGAGCTACAAGTTGAAGCAGTGTTTGCTGACGAAGGAAACACTCGTTGCTGCTCTGAATTAGATTAATCCCACAAAGTTTGTTAAGTCGCGTCTAGTCTAAAGGTAACGCTAAATGTTATTGTAGCCAGTCCCTGCTGCAAGTGTCACCTGGAGTTCCAAGTTTGTGAGAGCTACAAGTTGAAGCAGTGTTTGCTGACGAAGGAAACACTCGTTGCTGCTCTGAATTAGGTTAATCCCACAAAGTTTGTTAAGTCGCGTCTAGTCTAAAGATAACGCTAAATGTTATTGTAGCCAGTCCCTGCTGCAAGTGTCACCTAGAGTTCCAAGTTTGTGAGAGCTACAAGTTGAAGCAGTGTTTGCTGACGAAGGAAACACTCGTTGCTGCTCTGAATTAGATTAATCCCACAAAGTTTGTTAAGTCGCGTCTAGTCTAAAGGTAACGCTAAATGTTATTGTAGCCAGTCCCTGCTGCAAGTGTCACCTAGAGTTCCAAGTTTGTGAGAGCTACAAGTTGAAGCAGTGTTTGCTGACGAAGGAAACACTCATTGCTGCTCTAAATTAGATTAATCCCACAAAGTTTGTTAAGTCGCGTCTAGTCTAAAGGTAACGCTAAATGTTATTGTAGCCAGTCCCTGCTGCAAGTGTCACCTAGAGTTCCAAGTTTGTGAGAGCTACAAGTTGAAGCAGTGTTTGCTGACGAAGGAAACACTCATTGCTGCTCTAAATTAGATTAATCCCACAAAGTTTGTTAAGTCGCGTCTAGTCTGAAGATAACACTAAATGTTATTGTAGCCAGTCCCTGCTGCAAGTGTCACCTGGAGTTCCAAGTTTGTCAGAGCTACAAGTTGAAGCAGTGTTTGCTGACGAAGGAAACACTCATTGCTGCTCTAAATTAGACTAATCCCACAAAGTTTGTTAAGTCGCGTCTAGTCTGAAGATAACACTAAATGTTATTGTAGCCAGTCCCTGCTGCAAGTGTCACCTGGAGTTCCAAGTTTGTGAGAGCTACAAGTTGAAGCAGTGTTTGTTAACGAAGGAAACACTCATTGCTGCTCTAAATTAGATTAATCCCACAAAGTTTGTTAAGTCGCGTCTAGTCTAAAGATAACGCTAAATGTTATTGTAGCCAGTCCCTGCTGCAAGTGTCACCTAGAGTTCCAAGTTTGTGAGAGCTACAAGTTGAACCAGTGTTTGCTGACGAAGGAAACACTCATTGCTGCTCTGAATTAGATTAATCCCACAAAGTTTGTTAAGTCGCGTCTAGTCTAAAGATAACGCTAAATGTTATTGTAGCCAGTCCCTGCTGCAAGTGCACTAGAATTCCAAGTTTGTGAGAGCTACAAGTTGAACCAGTGTTTGTTAACGAAGGAAACACTCATTGCTGCTCTAAATTAGATTAATCCCACAAAGTTTGTTAAGTCGCGTCTAGTCTAAAGATAACGCTAAATGTTATTGTAGCCAGTCCCTGCTGCAAGTGTCACCTAGAGTTCCAAGTTTGTCAGAGCTACAAGTTGAAGCAGTGTTTGCTGACGAAGGAAACACTCATTGCTGCTCTAAATTAGATTAATCCCACAAAGTTTGTTAAGTCGCGTCTAGTCTAAAGATAACGCTAAATGTTATTGTAGCCAGTCCCTGCTGCAAGTGTCACCTAGAGTTCCAAGTTTGTGAGAGCTACAAGTTGAAGCAGTGTTTGCTGACGAAGGAAACACTCATTGCTGCTCTGAATTAGATTAATCCCACAAAGTTTGTTAAGTCGCGTCTAGTCTGAAGATAACGCTAAATGTTATTGTAGCCAGTCCCTGCTGCAAGTGTCACCTAGAGTTCCAAGTTTGTGAGAGCTACAAGTTGAAGCAGTGTTTGCTGACGAAGGAAACATTCATTGCTGCTCTGAATTAGATTAATCCCACAAAGTTTGTTAAGTCGCGTCTAGTCTGAAGATAACACTAAATGTTATTGTAGCCAGTCCCTGCTGCAAGTGTCACCTAGAGTTCCAAGTTTGTGAGAGCTACAAGTTGAAGCAGTGTTTGCTGATGAAGGAAACATTCATTGCTGCTCTAAATTAGACTAATCCCACAAAGTTTGTTAAGTCGCGTCTAGTCTGAAGATAACACTAAATGTTATTGTAGCCAGTCCCTGCTGCAAGTGTCACCTAGAGTTCCAAGTTTGTGAGAGTTACAAGTTGAAGCAGTGTTTGCTGACGAAGGAAACACTCCTTGCTGCTCTGAATTAGATTAATCCCACAAAGTTTGTTAAGTCGCGTCTAGTCTAAAGATAACGCTAAATGTTATTGTAGCCAGTCCCTGCTGCAAGTGCACTAGAATTCCAAGTTTGTGAGAGCTACAAGTTGAAGCAGTGTTTGCTGACGAAGGAAACACTCCTTGCTGCTCTGAATTAGATTAATCCCACAAAGTTTGTTAAGTCGCGTCTAGTCTGAAGATAACACTAAATGTTATTGTAGCCAGTCCCTGCTGCAAGTGTCACCTGGAGTTCCAAGTTTGTGAGAGCTACAAGTTGAAGCAGTGTTTGCTGACGAAGGAAACACTCATTGCTGCTCTAAATTAGATTAATCCCACAAAGTTTGTTAAGTCGCGTCTAGTCTAAAGGTAACGCTAAATGTTATTGTAGCCAGTCCCTGCTGCAAGTGTCACCTAGAGTTCCAAGTTTGTGAGAGCTACAAGTTGAAGCAGTGTTTGCTGACGAAGGAAACACTCATTGCTGCTCTAAATTAGACTAATCCCACAAAGTTTGTTAAGTCGCGTCTAGTCTGAAGATAACACTAAATGTTATTGTAGCCAGTCCCTGCTGCAAGTGACACCTAGAGTTCCAAGTTTGTGAGAGCTACAAGTTGAAGCAGTGTTTGCTGACGAAGGAAACACTCATTGCTGCTCTTAATTAGATTAATCCCACAAAGTTTGTTAAGTCGTTTCTAGTCTAAAGATGACGCTAAATGTTATTGTAGCCAGTCCCTGCTGCAAGTGTCACCTAGAGTTCCAAGTTTGTGAGAGCTACAAGTTGAAGCAGTGTTTGCTGACGAAGGAAACACTCATTGCTGCTCTAAATTAGATTAATCCCACAAAGTTTGTTAAGTCGCGTCTAGTCTAAAGGTAACGCTAAATGTTATTGTAGCCAGTCCCTGCTGCAAGTGTCACCTAGAGTTCCAAGTTTGTGAGAGCTACAAGTTGAAGCAGTGTTTGCTGACGAAGGAAACACTCATTGCTGCTCTAAATTAGACTAATCCCACAAAGTTTGTTAAGTCGCGTCTAGTCTGAAGATAACACTAAATGTTATTGTAGCCAGTCCCTGCTGCAAGTGTCACCTAGAGTTCCAAGTTTGTGAGAGCTACAAGTTGAAGCAGTGTTTGCTGACGAAGGAAACACTCATTGCTGCTCTTAATTAGATTAATCCCACAAAGTTTGTTAAGTCGCGTCTAGTCTAAAGATAACGTTAAATGTTATTGTAGCCAGTCCCTGCTGCTGCAAGTGTTACCTGGAGTTCCAAGTTTGTGAGAGCTACAAGTTGAAGCAGTGTTTGCTGACGAAGGAAACACTCATTGCTGCTCTAAATTAGATTAATCCCACAAAGTTTGTTAAGTCGTTTCTAGTCTAAAGATGACGCTAAATGTTATTGTAGCCAGTCCCTGCTGCAAGTGTCACCTAGAGTTCCAAGTTTGTGAGAGCTACAAGTTGAAGCAGTGTTTGCTGACGAAGGAAACACTCATTGCTGCTCTTAATTAGATTAATCCCACAAAGTTTGTTAAGTCGTTTCTAGTCTAAAGATGACGCTAAATGTTATTGTAGCCAGTCCCTGCTGCAAGTGTCACCTAGAGTTCCAAGTTTGTGAGAGCTACAAGTTGAAGCAGTGTTTGCTGACGAAGGAAACACTCATTGCTGCTCTAAATTAGATTAATCCCACAAAGTTTGTTAAGTCGTTTCTAGTCTAAAGATAACGTTAAATGTTATTGTAGCCAGTCCCTGCTGCTGCAAGTGTTACCTGGAGTTCCAAGTTTGTGAGAGCTACAAGTTGAAGCAGTGTTTGCTGACGAAGGAAACACTCATTGCTGCTCTAAATTAGATTAATCCCACAAAGTTTGTTAAGTCGCTTCTAGTCTGAAGGTAACACTAAATGTTATTGTAGCCAGTCCCTGCTGTAAGTGTCACCTAGAGTTCCAAGTTTGTGAGAGCTACAAGTTGAAGCAGTGTTTGCTAACGAAGGAAACACTCATTGCTGCTCTAAATTAGATTAATCCCACAAAGTTTGTTAAGTCGCTTCTAGTCTGAAGGTAACACTAAATGTTATTGTAGCCAGTCCCTGCTGCAAGTGTCACCTAGAGTTCCAAGTTTGTGAGAGCTACAAGTTGAAGCAGTGTTTGCTGACGAAGCAAACACTCCTTGCTGCTCTGAATTAGATTAATCCCAAAAAGTTTGTTAAGTCGCTTCTAGTCTGAAGGTAACACTAAATGTTATTGTAGCCAGTCCCTGCTGCAAGTGTCACCTAGAGTTCCAAGTTTGTGAGAGCTACAAGTTGAAGCAGTGTTTGCTGACGAAGCAAACACTCCTTGCTGCTCTGAATTAGATTAATCCCACAAAGTTTGTTAAGTCGCTTCTAGTCTGAAGGTAACACTAAATGTTATTGTAGCCAGTCCCTGCTGCAAGTGTCACCTAGAGTTCCAAGTTTGTGAGAGCTACAAGTTGAAGCAGTGTTTGCTGACGAAGCAAACACTCCTTGCTGCTCTGAATTAGATTAATCCCAAAAAGTTTGTTAAGTCGCTTCTAGTCTGAAGATAACACTAAATGTTATTGTAGCCAGTCCCTGCTGCAAGTGTCACCTAGAGTTCCAAGTTTGTGAGAGCTACAAGTTGAAGCAGTGTTTGCTAACGAAGGAAACACTCATTGCTGCTCTAAATTAGATTAATCCCACAAAGTTTGTTAAGTCGCTTCTAGTCTGAAGGTAACACTAAATGTTATTGTAGCCAGTTCCTGCTGCAAGTGTCACCTAGAGTTCCAAGTTTGTGAGAGCTACAAGTTGAAGCAGTGTTTGCTGACGAAGGAAACACTCATTGCCGCTCTAAATTAGATTAATCCCACAAAGTTTGTTAAGTCGCGTCTAGTCTAAAGATAACGCTAAATGTTATCGGCAAAGGAGAATTAATCTAGACACGGATTGTCATATCCACGAGTCGAAATATTTATTATTCGAGTTTGAAAAAGCTGCTTCTCCAGTTAAGTAATTTGATTTTAAAACTTTGCAAACTTGTTTTCGTCCGATACTGGTACCGTAGCGTTTTTTCTCTGAAAGTTTGCTCACTGCACGAGTTTATTTAACTCGTGTGGCTTGTTAGTCTCCCAAACGACAGTAGGTTTTCCTCCAAAATTTATTTTTTACTATCTTCCCTTATAGTTTGCCATTCGGCGTATAAATTTACTTGTAATGAGAATGCAATTTTATACAGTATCATCCCAACATATTGTAAACTCATCACAATCCTAATAAATTCTCAGGAAACAATTTTTTAGTACGTTAATTTAATCTTATCAAGGTTTTGACTGCACAACACTCTACGGCCCCACAATAGGATATATGTCGTCATCAAACCTACTACCAATATTAAGGTGGCAATATTTGAGTGTAATTCAGGAAAAGTTCAATCTTAAGAATTAATTTAGTTGAAATCTTTGTACGATATTTCACCATACGATATTTCACTGTCGAATTTAACTGAAAATTTACGAATTGTCTGCTTTATGTGACTATATGCATACATCATAACAAAGTGTACATTAATCGTTAATTATAAATAAATAAAACCCCTTGACCACATAAACGTTTTATAAATCCTGTTGTACGTTTCGATTGCAATGCAATCATCTTCAAAGGATATTACTTTATGACAAGGCTAGCCTTGTAATAATTTCCCCAGTATATAATTGCTTTTCAATCGAAATTTACATCAGGATTTAAAAACAAACTTTATGTGGTTAAGAAATTTTATTTATTTATAATGAAAGTTATACTTATATAAAAAAAGTTATAAATAATCAAATTTACCCTCAAGTAATCTAGTTTAGATCTAACCGATTTTTCATCTGGTTATAGATGTCCAGTTGAGCTACAGTTTTGTATAATCTCTATAATTAATAACAATATATGAATCGGTCATAAAATAGTAATATAAAATGAAAAAATTTGAATATAATAATTCTAAAACGAATATATTAAAATAAATATTTTAAAAACACACTTTTTTTCAAATAATAATTTTAATAATATATTAAAATAATAATTGTTACTAATGCTCTTTCATTCTGAATTTTTTATACAGAAGCAAAGGCGGTAACCCCCATACGGTATTCCATTGTATTAGATATTATAATTTTAAATTAATTTTTTTTTTTTAATGGAAAAAACTTACTTACTAGCCAACGCCCACTCTTGGCATTTCTGCCATTTGGTGACGCGCTGACCAGTAAATCATGGAGAGTTGTTCCTCAGGTCTGAGCCCTTCCACCTGTTGTCTGACATGTTCCAGTGCAGGGCATGCTTGGAGATGGCCTGCATCAAAAAGATTGAAGGAGCACAGAGGGCACTCGGGGCTGTCCAGGATACCTATACGGTGGAGGTGAGCAGGCAGGATGTCATGTCCGGTGAAGGTGCGGAACGCTGGAACAGCTATGAAGCGGTCAGGATAGTAGTCCGGTCCGGATTTTGATAGTTTCTCCCAGGTTTTTCCGGTGGCAGCCTCTTGGTACACAGCTTTCATTTTGTGTTTTACTGACAAATCAATGAGAGCCTTGGCAGCTGACAGTGGCATTTTCAGTTTCGGTTGTAACAGTGTAGTTCCCTTTTTGGCTAGGAAATCGGCCCTTTCGTTCCCAGCCACATCCACATGTCCAGGGACCCATTGTAGTTTGATGTTCCAGCCGTTTGTAATTAATTTATTCAGGATCTCTCGTGTTTCTAATGTGAGATCGCTATCCGTAGGTGAGTTTTGTGATAAAGCAACTATGGTGGGTTGTGAGTCTATCAGGAAGGCTACATTGTTTTTGTTTTCTAACTGAATAAGTTTGATGCTACTGCTGCGACTTCGCCCTCAAAGTTGCTACTGGGAGTTCCGACAGCGATGGAGCCCTCATATAGAGAGCAATGGAAGCCTGCACCGGTTTTGCCGTTTTGTGGTAGCGATGATCCGTCTGTATATATATGCAGCCAATGGTTTTGGGGGGGGGTACAGACTATGGATAGTTTGGTAAAAGGCTTTCCTAAGTTCAGCAATATGAGAGTTTCGTTTTGTCGAGTCCAGGGCCAGAAGGTTGATGCTAGCGCAAGGTAACTTGGGGTGAATTTAAAAGAACACTTGAGAAAGTAGAGGTTCTCCTGTGTTAATGTTATACTTCTCTGCTAGGGATAGTGCGTGCGCAATCGGTGTTTGCTGCGTTTTTAACCTGTGGTGAGCAGGTCTATAGTTAGACCAAAAGCGGGAGCGAGCTCGTTTGTTTCTTTCCCAGAATTTTAAGCAGTTTTTGTCTCTTCGGCATTGCAGTGGTTCAATTTCAGCTTGTAATTCCATAGCGTTAATAGGTGTAGATTTGACTGCTCCTGTTATTGTTCGCAAGGCAGCATTTTGAACTTTGTCGAGCTTTGATAAGGTGTTGTTGGATGCTGTTCCGAAAATTTCACTTCGTATTCCATAACAGGTCTGACGTATGATTTGTATACAGTGCTTAGTACGTCTTGACTTGCACCCCACTTGGTTGCCGTCAGTCTCTTCAGAATCCGAGATCTTTTAGAACCTTTGCAGGCAGCGTCTTCAACGTGTTACTTCCACGATAGTTTTTTGTCTAGTTGTATTCCCAGGTAGGTAGTAAGGGTTTCTTCTTTTAAAAAGATGCCATTGTATTGAAGGCAGGTCTGGTATTTATTTTAGTGGAGAGACTGAACAGCTGGAAAACGGTTTTGTTAGTGCTTACGGTCATTGCATTTTTTTCCGCCCACTGATGAAGTTTAATCAATGAGGTTATGAGTGCTTCTTCAAGCCCGGCAATTTTACTGCTTGTAGCCTATAGAAGGAGGTCGTCTGCGTAAAGGAGGGCGTTTACGCCTGGCACTGCAGTAACAGTGGCTATGATATCGTTAATCATAACGTTGAATAATGCACAGCTGAGCACCGCCCCTTGTGGCAGCCCGTCCCTCTGGATTCGGTACCTTGAGGTAGCTCCGTTGAACTGAACCCGGATATGTCTTTGGGATAAGAAGGATTTGATCCACCTCAGTAAGTTGCCAGACACGCCGTAACTTATTAGTTTATGAATTAACATCTTCTTCCATACTTTTCATACGCGGTTTGGAAATCCACCAATACTGCAAGCGTGGATTGACGGGAATTAAAACCGTCCTTAACGTTCTGTACAAACTTCATTATTTGATCTACGGTACTCATATTCGGGCGGAAACCAGCTTGCGCGTCGCTGATAATTTGACGGCTATCCAAAAAGGCTTTTAATCTATGTAGGATTAACCGTTCTGCAAGTTTACATGTGACACTCGTAAGGGCGATTGGTCGGTAGAAAACTATTTTCTATGAAAGTAAAATACTATCGACGTTAAAAATTGAAGGATTTTTTCTTTGTATTTTTTTAACCATTCCTAATATTCTTTTACGTCTTGTACTTGCAGTTATCCATGTGGATTGTTTTCCATTTTGAAGTATAATTTAAAGTGGATCACTCCTTGCTAGTTAAAGTTTTAATAATCTCACAAAGTTTGTTAAGTCACGTCTAGTCCAAAGATAATACGAATTGTTTCGACCTATCCCTAATACTCTCATGTGCACTATCACGAGTTAACCCTAATAAATAGAATGTACAAAAGTATGAGCTTCTAATTAGTAAGAAAATCTTCCTTACGAATTACAATAACATATGGTTTCATATGTCAGCTGATGTTATGTTATACGATTTGTTGCAAAACAGCCGTCTTAACATGTAGATTATGTTACATTATTTATTGAATATTGTTACTAAATAGTTTTAATAAGCTACAAATATATAAATTTAATTAAATTTTAATAAATATCAATATAAATAATTCAATATAGCGATAAAATAAGTTATATATTTCATTTTTGAAATGTAAAGTTTCTTAGACGCGTCTGATACTTTTTAAGAACTGATCAATTGAGTTTATTTAAAAAAATTATGCTCGTTAAATATCTAACAAATATTTCAAAAAAAAAAAATTTATTGACACCGGTAGCGGGTCTCCTTTTTTTCTTAAACAATGCCTTTTTTAATAAAATATAAAAATAATAACATTTAAAAATTAAATAAAAACTGTATACATTCATATTTCGGCGATTTTTGTGGAAAATTTTGCAAAACTGTTTTCTCTAACATGTTATTTGTAGTTCAAATTTTGGTGTTAAATGTGAAAAGTCTGTATCATGGTTTATTATTTTATAACAAACGTTTCAGTAATTTCTCACTACGCAAAGTTAAATGTTTTTCTCTATTCAAAATTTCGGTAGTATACAGATTTTTACTTCTGTCGACACTTCCCCTAGTGCTACAACCTATTTTTTCGATTACTCAAAGACTTACGAAAACACCTTTTACTTTAAATTTCTATAAACAAACCTAATTTCAGTTGTATTTTCCCAGAGACCGTAGTAATTGTTCACTTCTAATAATATTGTTTTGTAACTCTACTTGTTTTTGAATGGTTCAAAACGTTTTTCATTTCAAGATTTAATTTAAATAAGTGTAGGTAAACGTTATTGCAAACAGTTTATGCTGCAAGTGCCATCCAGAGCTCCAAGAACTTAACGACGGAAGCTTTACGCGCAGATAAAATCCGTTTAAACGGTAAATAAACACTCGTATAGCGCCGCGTAAACAGTTACAGCAGCAGAGTTTACGAGATGCATGGGCCTGAAACAGACTGGCTTCTGTTATTACGAGCAACTCTGAACACTGTTGTCGAATTACGTATTTCCTTGGGAATATTCATGCAACGTAATTTATATCTACATATAAAGCATACAGTAAAGACAAGTAATTGGAAAATCTCTAATTGCCTTGCTGGGTAAGCGTTTCTGTGATCCTTATCGAGGTCCTACTGCGGATCATTTTTATAGATGTTTAATACATTTACACTGTTACCGTCGAATTAGGGTAACAAAATGATTAGCTATTTTGCTTGTTATTTAGATTCTAAATTTATAAAGAACTTTATTTGAACTTGATTGGAAGAATAAAAACGTATTTCATTGAAAATTTGTAAAAAAATGTATATTTATAAAAGGAGTGTGAGGTAAAAGAAGGAATTTAAAAACATTCTGAGTTTTGAAAAAGACTGTTGAAGGGAAGCAAAGCTGAAACTGCAGAACGAAGCAAGTTACACCACTAGTAACTCACTGTACCACAGCTACATTAAGACTGAGCTAGGAACGGAAGTTTAACGACGACTTGGCAACAAGGCTCACCCATGCAGCAAGATGTGAGCCTCCTATTCGCTCAGAAGCCCGTCATCCTCACTCTCTCTGGTTGATTTCGCCAACGTATAATCCTATTCTGTTTTAAATCCAACCATAGTACATCGTTTTCTTTTGTTAAGCTGCAAAATTTAAAAATCTGTGTAGGTTTTATATATATATATATATATGTGTGTGTATATATATATATATATATATATATGTATATAAATATATATTTATTTATTTATGTGTGTGTCTTCGTTATTGTGTGTGTGTGTGTGTATGTGTCTGTCTGTCTGTGTGTGTGTGTTTGTGTGTGTGTGTGTTTGTCTGTGTGTAGGTGTGTGGGTGCGTGTGTGTGTGTGAGTATAGGGGCCTATATATATATATATATATATATATATATATATATATATATATATATATATATATATATTTATATGTGCTACATACGTTTTTCTTTTCAAGTATTATAGTATTATTTCTTAATAAATATTAGTTGATTGATTCAGTCTATATATAAGAATATTTCTGGAAATGGTACTTTGAAGGTTTTTGTCAGTTTATTACGCTGATATTATCAAGAACCTCTTCACCAGTCAACAGCGGAAACAAGGCTATCTATTTTGTGAATCTGTCTTGGAGGCTTGTTTTTCGTGTTGAGTGGCGAAGAGCTCTCCTTAATATCTATAATAATAATAAATTAATAAGCTTCAAGCTAGCATTTTTATAAATATTCTTCTTTATGAAAAAATAATAAATAATGCTTTATTACATTTATCTATCTGTCTATCTATTTCTCTCTCTCTCTCTCTCTCTCTCTCTCTCTCTCTCTCTCTATATATATATATATATATATATATATATATATAGAGAGAGAGAGAGAGAGAGAGAGAGTTTATATATTTATTTGTAGATAACGTTTTTTTGTAAAATATTGAATAATAGTTATAATTATACTTTTTATTATTAGAAATCTATTATTATAATAACAATAACACTTAAGGTTTGTGTGTGTGTGTGTGTGTATTTGAGCGCGAGTGAACGTGTTCATTCGAATAGAATATATATGTAGTTTCTACCCAACAACGGCCGCTTTGTTTTAAGATACATATCTACTGTCTCGGTTTTCCTTTATTAATGCCCAAGAAAATCCCTACTCTGAGATACTACTATCCCTACTACTTAGGCAATGCAAACTTCGGTGGATAAAGATTACACTGGGACTGAACCAACCAGATGGGGTACTGAGGTACGGAAAACCAGGCTATTCGGAATCCCGAGTAGTTCTTGACAGCGTAGTATCTGGCCTGAGGATCGTTCTTACAATAAGGTTCTCAGGCTTTTACTAAGAGGTATCACATGTCCAAACGCTAGTCACCCGGGCGGAAGCCCGAGTAGTTCTTGACAGCGTAGTATCTGGCCTGAGGATCGGTCTTACAATAAGGTTCTCAGGCTTTTACTAAGAGGTATCACATGTCGGACCTGACGCTAGTCACCCGGGCGGAATCCCGAGTAGTTCTTGACAGCGTAGTATCTGGCCTGAGGATATGTCTTACAATAAGGTTCTCAGGCTTTTACTAAGAGGTATCACATAGCTGACGCTAGTCACCCGGGCGGAATCGCGAGTAGTTCTTAACAGCGTAGTATCTGGCCTGATGATCGGTCTTACAATAAGGTTCTCAGGCTTTTACTAAGAGGTATCACATGTCCAAACGCTAGTCACCCGGGCGGAAGCCCGAGTAGTTCTTGACAGCGTAGTATCTGGCCTGAGGATCGGTCTTACAATAAGGTTCTCAGGCTTTTACTAAGAGGTATCACATGTCCAAACGCTAGTCACCCGGGCGGAAGCCCGAGTAGTTCTTGACAGCGTAGTATCTGGCCTGAGGATCGGTCTTACAATAAGGTTCTCAGGCTTTTACTAAGAGGTATCACATGTCGGACCTGACGCTAGTCACCCGGGCGGAATCCCGAGTAGTTCTTGACAGCGTAGTATCTGGCCTGAGGATATGTCTTACAATAAGGTTCTCAGGCTTTTACTAAGAGGTATCACATAGCTGACGCTAGTCACCCGGGCGGAATCGCGAGTAGTTCTTAACAGCGTAGTATCTGGCCTGATGATCGGTCTTACAATAAGGTTCTCAGGCTTTTACTAAGAGGTATCACATGTCCAAACGCTAGTCACCCGGGCGGAAGCCCGAGTAGTTCTTGACAGCGTAGTATCTGGCCTGAGGATCGGTCTTACAATAAGGTTCTCAGGCTTTTACTAAGAGGTATCACATGTCGTGGCACCAAACGCTCCTTTTCGGACCTGACGCTAGTCACCCTGGCGGAAGCTACGAGTTTGTAGTTGGATTCATGGTCGCTCGCGTGGTCTCATATGCTGGGCTGTAGATTCTCCAAATGTTGCATCTGTCTTTGTGTTCTTTGACTTAAGAGGTAAGTCGAAAGTCAGGGACTCAAAGTCACATTTCTTTTTTCTACCATCTTCGTTTTCCTTCTTTCCACTTTGCCATGTAACACACTGGGTTTTCCAACGTGGTCGTATCCGTGGTCTACGCTATGACGGAATATGTCGGCGGGATGATTTCCTTTGATTATGTGTTTGCAAGTTTTAAGGCTATGAGATGGAAGTGGCGGCCATTTACAATACAACCTTGCTTGCGCCTATATTTATTGCGTTTTTGGCCATTAAGAGTGTGACATATAGAAAGTTGGAATAATAAGAAGACAATTTTATATATATATTTTTAGCATATTTTATACTACCTTCTATATTACACGTGGAACGTTTTAGGATTATTGTCTACTTACAAGCTATTTACTAAACACATCTGACACTTAATAAAGAAACTTTAATCAATCGGCGAAACTTTAATCAATTATATCTCTTTATAATTATTTCTAAACACATAGTGACGTCACAAATAAGTATTTATGACACTTACTTCACTATTTTCTAATACATATATCAGAACGTCTTTGATTAAAAGCTTTAAAATAAACGTATTTTTATTTTCTCTAAGAGGACTTCAGGAAATAGCTTCCTTTGATCTTCAGCTTGCGATAGGTGTAGATAAGATAAAGTAGAACGATAAAACCATGTGAAACATCACTCGACGCATCGTCTCCAGGAAGGCAGGCCCCATCGTATGTTTGATTACATTCCGTCGGGTAATTTCGGAGAGAAATAATCCATTTTCTGTCAGCAAATCGTCAACACCTTCGTCTCGGGGGAAATCATACAGCATTATTTTGCCAGGCCGATAGTCCCAATAAGGTCCTTTCAGGACCGGCTCAGATCTCAAAGTATATTGGACATTGCCTTCTTTGGCTTTCATGGATTTCGTGTTGTATTATGAGTAGGAAGGAGGAAATGTTTTTTTATAATATTTTGGATCACTCGTCTCTAGTTGACATCTGATGACTGTCTTTACAGCTACGTGGTGAAATGTTTTCTTACTGTTGGATACTTGAAGGAAAACGATCTTTTAAAGTAAGAAAACATTCTTTTGTGAGTTGATTAATTGTGAGTGGATTAATTGTAAGTTGATTGATTGTGAGTTGATTGATTGTGATTTGATTGATCGCTTAAATAATTCAAAGGTGTTGACTTGAGTAATTTTAAAATTTTTAAAGAACCAAGACAATTTCCTGATTCCCCTAAACGTGACACAAGGATTACAGGGCAAATAACCGATTGGTCATGTCTGTAACACGTGTGTTGCACACCTTGAGACCACGATTCTTTCCTTGGGCAAGTATAGTTTTACGTTCGCTGGGAATACAAAAAATTCTTTGCTGATGTGGAGATCTGAAGTCTGCTCAGTGATGACATTAATTCACTACTACATCATTTTACTTCATTTTTTCTGCTAAAATCTTTGTTACTTGGTTTTTAATATAACTTGTTTTTTATTGTTCTGAAGAAGTGGTCTTCTTGTTTTTTTATCTCTTTCTGCCTTTGTGGATTTCAGCTTCCCTGAAAGCCTTGGTCTATGTGAAGCACACTCTTGGTTAACTTGCACGACTTCCGTTTTAAACGGGTCCTTTTCCATCTGTCGACCGATGCTTGGTAATGAAATTCGGAACGTTTCCAACATATTTATAGGCTAGACATTCTTTTGATCTCCATACATAACCATATGTAACGAAAATATAACATACAAAATATAAATATTCAAAATGTTAACGAACATTTTCTTATTGAAGGGACAATCTTTCATAAGGTCACTGACTTACAAGGTTCAGCTGGTCGCTGACTGGCTCATAGTATACATTAATGTAGGACAGTGTATATATTAGTACACACTAGTGTAAACTAATGTCTCATTAGTCTACATTAGTGATGCATATAGATATAGGCTATGCACTGTAGCTTATGTTGATGCTCATAGCTTAAATCTTTCTATGCCACCACCTATGATAGGGTTAGGTAAACTACCCTGTTTTACGTTTGCTGCGATCTTTGCCTATGATAGGGTTAGGTAAACTACCCTGTTTTACGTTTGCTGCGATCTTTCCCTATGGTAGGGTTAGGTAAACTACCCTGTTTTACGTTTGCTGCGATCTTTCCCTATGTAGGGTTAGGTAAACTACCCTGTTTTACGTTTGCTGCGATCTTTCCCTATGGTAGGGTTAGGTAAACTACCCTGTTTTACGTTTGATGCGATCTTTCCCTATGGTAGGATTAGGTAAACTACCCTGTTTTACGTTTGCTGCGATCTTTCCCTATGTAGGGTTAGGTAAACTACCCTGTTTTACGTTTGCTGCGATCTTTCCCTATGGTAGGGTTAGGTAAACTACCCTGTTTTACGTTTGCTGCGATCTTTCCCTATGGTAGGATTAGGTAAACTACCCTGTTTTACGTTTGCTGCGATCTTTCCCTATGGTAGGGTTAGGTAAACTACCCTGATTTACGTTTGCTGCGATCTTTCCCTATGGTAGGGTTAGGTAAACTACCATGTTTTACGTTTGCTGCGAACTTTCCCTATGGTAGGGTTAGGTAAACTACCCTGATTTACGTTTGCTGCGATCTTTCCCTATGGTAGGGTTAGGTAAACTACCCTGTTTTACGTTTGCTGCGATCTTTCGTTAGGTAAACTACCCTGTTTTACGTTTGCTGCGATCTTTCCCTATGGTAGGGTTAGGTAAACTACCCTGTTTTACGTTTGCTGCGATCTTTCCCTATGGTAGGGTTAGGTAAACTACCCTGTTTCACGTTTACTGCGAACTTTCCCTATGGTAGGGTTAGGTAAACTACCCTGTTTTACGTTTGTTGCGATCTTTCCCTATGGTAGGGTTAGGTAAACTACCCTGTTTTACGTTTGCTGCGATCTTTCCCTATGGTAGGGTTAGGTATACTACCCTGTTTTACGTTTGCTGCGATCTTTCCCTATGGTAGGGTTAGGTAAACTACCCTGTTTTACGTTTGCTGCGAACTTTCCCTATGGTAGGGTTAGGTAAACTACCCTGATTTACGTTTGCTGCGATCTTTCCCTATGGTAGGGTTAGGTAAACTACCCTGTTTTACGTTTGCTGCGAACTTTCCCTATGGTAGGGTTAGGTAAACTACCCTTGTTTTACGTTTGCTGCGATCTTTTTCTATGGTAGGGTTAGGTAAACTACCCTGATTTACGTTTGCTGCGATCTTTCCCTATGGTAGGGTTAGGTAAACTACCCTGATTTACGTTTGCTGCGATCTTTCCCTATGGTAGGGTTAGGTAAACTACACATGTTTTACGTTTGCTGCGATCTTTCCCTATGGTAGGGTTAGGTAAACTACCCTGATTTACGTTTGCTGCGATCTTTACCTATGGTAGGGTTAGGTAAACTACCCTGATTTACGTTTGCTGCGAACTTTCCCTATGGTAGGGTTAGGTAAACTACCCTGATTTACGTTTGCTGCGATCTTTCCCTATGGTAGGGTTAGGTAAACTACCCTGTTTTACGTTTGCTGCGAACTTTCCCTATGGTAGGGTTAGGTAAACTACCCTGATTTACGTTTGCTGCGATCTTTCCCTATGGTAGGGTTAGGTAAACTACCCTGATTTACGTTTGCTGCGAACTTTACCTATGGTAGGGTTAGGTAAACTACCCTGATTTACGTTTGCTGCGATCTTTCCCTATGGTAGGGTTAGGTAAACTACCCTGATTTACGTTTGCTGCGATCTTTCCCTATGGTAGGGTTAGGTAAACTGCACATGTTTTACGTTTGCTGCGATCTTTCCCTATGGTAGGGTTAGGTAAACTACCCTGATTTACGTTTGCAGCGATCTTTTCCTATGGTAGGGTTAGGTAAACTACCCTGTTTTACGTTTGCTGAGATCTTTCCCTTTGGTAGGGTTAGGTAAACTACCCTGATTTACGTTTGCTGCGATCTTTCCCTATGGTAGGGTTAGGTAAACTACCCTGTTTTACGTTTGCTGCGATCTTTCGTTAGGTAAACTACCCTGTTTTACGTTTGCTGCGATCTTTCCCTATGGTAGGGTTAGGTAAACTACCATGTTTTACGTTTGCTGCGAACTTTCCCTATGGTAGGGTTAGGTAAACTACCCTGTTTCACGTTTACTGCGAACTTTCCCTATGGTAGGGTTAGGTAAACTACCCTGTTTTACGTTTGTTGCGATCTTTCCCTATGGTAGGGTTAGGTAAACTACCCTGTTTTACGTTTGCTGCGATCTTTCCCTATGGTAGGGTTAGGTAAACTACCCTGTTTTACGTTTGCTGCGATCTTTCCCTATGGTAGGGTTAGGTAAACTACCCGGTTTTACGTTTGCTGCGATCTTTCCCTATGGTAGGATTAGGTAAACTACCCTGTTTTACGTTTGCTGCGATCTTTCCCTATGGTAGGGTTAGGTAAACTACCCTGATTTACGTTTGCTGCGATCTTTCCCTATGGTAGGGTTAGGTAAACTACCATGTTTTACGTTTGCTGCGAACTTTCCCTATGGTAGGGTTAGGTAAACTACCCTGATTTACGTTTGCTGCGATCTTTCATTATGGTAGGGTTAGGTAAACTACCCTGTTTTACGTTTGCTGCGATCTTTCGTTAGGTAAACTACCCTGTTTTACGTTTGCTGCGATCTTTCCCTATGGTAGGGTTAGGTAAACTACCATGTTTTACGTTTGCTGCGAACTTTCCCTATGGTAGAGTTAGGTAAACTACCCTGTTTCACGTTTACTGCGAACTTTCCCTATGGTAGGGTTAGGTAAACTACCCTGTTTTACGTTTGTTGCGATCTTTCCCTATGGTAGGGTTAGGTAAACTACCCTGTTTTACGTTTGCTGCGATCTTTCCCTATGGTAGGGTTAGGTAAACTACCCTGTTTTACGTTTGCTGCGATCTTTCCCTATGGTAGGGTTAGGTAAACTACCCTGATTTACGTTTGCTGCGAACTTTACCTATGGTAGGGTTAGGTAAACTACCCTGATTTACGTTTGCTGCGATCTTTCCCTATGGTAGGGTTAGGTAAACTACCCTGATTTACGTTTGCTGCGATCTTTCCCTATGGTAGGGTTAGGTAAACTACACATGTTTTACGTTTGCTGCGATCTTTCCCTATGGTAGGGTTAGGTAAACTACCCTGATTTACGTTTGCAGCGATCTTTTCCTATGGTAGGGTTAGGTAAACTACCCTGTTTTACGTTTGCTGAGATCTTTCCCTTTGGTAGGGTTAGGTAAACTACCCTGATTTACGTTTGCTGCGATCTTTCCCTATGGTAGGGTTAGGTAATCTACCCTGTTTTACGTTTGCTGCGATCTTTCGTTAGGTAAACTACCCTGTTTTACGTTTGCTGCGATCTTTCCCTATGGTAGGGTTAGGTAAACTACCATGTTTTACGTTTGCTGCGAA
Organism: Prosapia bicincta; assembly: GCA_036971475.1. Lineage (NCBI taxonomy): Eukaryota > Metazoa > Arthropoda > Insecta > Hemiptera > Cercopidae > Prosapia > Prosapia bicincta. The sequence continues at coordinate 221,571,573 of JBAIZL010000004.1, forward strand.
CTTTCCCTATGGTAGGGTTAGGTAAACTACCCTGTTTCACGTTTACTGCGAACTTTCCCTATGGTAGGGTTAGGTAAACTACCCTGTTTTACGTTTGTTGCGATCTTTCCCTATGGTAGGGTTAGGTAAACTACCCTGTTTTACGTTTGCTGCGATCTTTCCCTATGGTAGGGTTAGGTAAACTACCCTGTTTTACGTTTGCTGCGATCTTTCCCTATGGTAGGGTTAGGTAAACTACCCTGTTTTACGTTTGCTGCGATCTTTCCCTATGGTAGGATTAGGTAAACTACCCTGTTTTACGTTTGCTGCGATCTTTCCCTATGGTAGGGTTAGGTAAACTACCCTGATTTACGTTTGCTGCGATCTTTCCCTATGGTAGGGTTAGGTAAACTACCATGTTTTACGTTTGCTGCGAACTTTCCCTATGGTAGGGTTAGGTAAACTACCCTGATTTACGTTTGCTGCGATCTTTCCCTATGGTAGGGTTAGGTAAACTACCCTGTTTTACGTTTGCTGCGATCTTTCGTTAGGTAAACTACCCTGTTTTACGTTTGCTGCGATCTTTCCCTATGGTAGGGTTAGGTAAACTACCATGTTTTACGTTTGCTGCGATCTTTCCCTATGGTAGGGTTAGGTAAACTACCCTGTTTTACGTTTGCTGCGATCTTTCCCTATGGTAGGATTAGGTAAACTACCCTGTTTTACGTTTGCTGCGATCTTTCTCTATGGTAGGGTTAGGTAAACTACCCTGATTTACGTTTGCTGCGATCTTTCCCTATGGTAGGGTTAGGTAAACTACCATGTTTTACGTTTGCTGCGAACTTTCCCTATGGTAGGGTTAGGTAAACTACCCTGATTTACGTTTGCTGCGATCTTTCCCTATGGTAGGGTTAGGTAAACTACCCTGTTTTACGTTTGCTGCGATCTTTCGTTAGGTAAACTACCCTGATTTACGTTTGCTGCGAACTTTCCCTATGTTAGGGTTAGGTAAACTACCCTGATTTACGTTTGCTGCGATCTTTCCCTATGGTAGGGTTAGGTAAACTACCCTGATTTACGTTTGCTGCGATCTTTCCCTATGGTAGGGTTAGGTAAACTACACATGTTTTACGTTTGCTGCGATCTTTCCCTATGGTAGGGTTAGGTAAACTACCCTGATTTACGTTTGCTGCGATCTTTTCCTATGGTAGGGTTAGGTAAACTACCCTGTTTTACGTTTGCTGAGATCTTTCCCTTTGGTAGGGTTAGGTAAACTACCCTGATTTACGTTTGCTGCGATCTTTCCCTATGGTAGGGTTAGGTAAACTACCCTGTTTTACGTTTGCTGCGATCTTTCGTTAGGTAAACTACCCTGTTTTACGTTTGCTGCGATCTTTCCCTATGGTAGGGTTGGGTAAACTACCATGTTTTACGTTTGCTGCGAACTTTCCCTATGGTAGGGTTAGGTAAACTACCCTGTTTCACGTTTACTGCGAACTTTCCCTATGGTAGGGTTAGGTAAACTACCCTGTTTTACGTTTGCTGCGATCTTTCCCTATGGTAGGATTAGGTAAACTACCCTGTTTTACGTTTGTTGCGATCTTTCCCTATGGTAGGGTTAGGTAAACTACCCTGATTTACGTTTGCTGCGATCTTTCCCTATGGTAGGGTTAGGTAAACTACCATGTTTTACGTTTGCTGCGAACTTTCCCTATGGTAGGGTTAGGTAAACTACCCTGATTTACGTTTGCTGCGATCTTTCCCTATGGTAGGGTTAGGTAAACTACCCTGTTTTACGTTTGCTGCGATCTTTCGTTAGGTAAACTACTCTGTTTTACGTTTGCTGCGATCTTTCCCTATGGTAGGGTTAGGTAAACTACCATGTTTTACGTTTGCTGCGAACTTTCCCTATGGTAGGGTTAGGTAAACTACCCTGTTTTACGTTTGTTGCGATCTTTCCCTATGGTAGGGTTAGGTAAACTACCCTGTTTTACGTTAGCTGCGATCTTTCCCTATGGTAGGGTTAGGTAAACTACCCTGTTTTACGTTTGCTGCGATCTTTCCCTATGGTAGGGTTAGGTAAACTACCCTGTTTTACGTTTGCTGCGATCTTTCCCTATGGTAGGATTAGGTAAACTACCCTGTTTTACGTTTGCTGCGATCTTTCCCTATGGTAGGGTTAGGTAAACTACCCTGATTTACGTTTGCTGCGATCTTTCCCTATGGTAGGGTTAGGTAAACTACCATGTTTTACGTTTGCTGCGAACTTTCCCTATGGCAGGGTTAGGTAAACTACCCTGATTTACGTTTGCTGCGATCTTTCCCTATGGTAGGGTTAGGTAAACTACCCTGTTTTCGTTTGCTGCGATCTTTCGTTAGGTAAACTACCCTGTTTTACGTTTGCTGCGATCTTTCCCTATGGTAGGGTTAGGTAAACTACCCTGTTTTACGTTTGATGTGATCTTTCCCTATGGTAGGGTTAGGTAATCTACCCTGTTTCACGTTTACTGCGAACTTTCCCTATGGTAGGGTTAGGTAAACTACCCTGTTTTACGTTTGTTGCGATCTTTCCCTATGGTAGGGTTAGGTAAACTACCCTGTTTTACGTTTGCTGCGATCTTTCCCTATGGTAGGGTTAGGTATACTACCCTGTTTTACGTTTGCTGCGATCTGTCCCTATGGTAGGGTTAGGTAAACTACCCTGTTTTACGTTTGCTGCGATTTTTCCCTATGGTAGGGTTAGGTAAACTACCCTGATTTACGTTTGCTGCGATCTTTCCCTATGGTAGGGTTAGGTAAACTACCCGGTTTTACGTTTGCTGCGATCTTTCCCTATGGTAGGGTTAGGTAAACTACCCTGATTTACGTTTGCTGCGATTTTTCCCTATGGTAGGGTTAGGTAAACTACCCTGTTTTACGTTTGCTGCGAACTTTCTCTATGGTAGGGTTAGGTAAACTACCCTGTTTTACGTTTGCTGCGATCTTTCCCTATGGTAGGGTTAGGTAAACTACCCTGTTTTACGTTTGCTTCAATCTGTCCCTATGGTAGGGTTAGGTAAACTACCCTGATTTACGTTTGCTGCGATCTTTCCCTATGGTAGGGTTAGGTAAACTACCCTGATTTACGTTTGCTGCGATCTTTCCCTATGGTAGGGTTAGGTAAACTACACATGTTTTACGTTTGCTGCGATCTTTCCCTATGGTAGGGTTAGGTAAACTACCCTGATTTACGTTTGCTGCGATCTTTCCCTATGGTAGGGTTAGGTAAACTACCCTGATTTATGTTTGCTGCGATCTTTCCCTATGGTAGGGTTAGGTAAACTACCCTGTTTTACGTTTGCTGCGATCTTTCGTTAGGTAAACTACCCTGTTTTACGTTTGCTGCGATCTTTCCCTATGGTAGGGTTAGGTAAACTACCATGTTTTACGTTTGCTGCGATCTTTCCCTATGGTAGGGTTAGGTAAACTACCCTGTTTTACGTTTGCTGCGATCTTTCCCTATGGTAGGATTAGGTAAACTACCCTGTTTTACGTTTGCTGCGATCTTTCTCTATGGTAGGGTTAGGTAAACTACCCTGATTTACGTTTGCTGCGATCTTTCCCTATGGTAGGGTTAGGTAAACTACCATGTTTTACGTTTGCTGCGAACTTTCCCTATGGTAGGGTTAGGTAAACTACCCTGATTTACGTTTGCTGCGATCTTTCCCTATGGTAGGGTTAGGTAAACTACCCTGTTTTACGTTTGCTGCGATCTTTCGTTAGGTAAACTACCCTGATTTACGTTTGCTGCGAACTTTCCCTATGTTAGGGTTAGGTAAACTACCCTGATTTACGTTTGCTGCGATCTTTCCCTATGGTAGGGTTAGGTAAACTACCCTGATTTACGTTTGCTGCGATCTTTCCCTATGGTAGGGTTAGGTAAACTACACATGTTTTACGTTTGCTGCGATCTTTCCCTATGGTAGGGTTAGGTAAACTACCCTGATTTACGTTTGCTGCGATCTTTTCCTATGGTAGGGTTAGGTAAACTACCCTGTTTTACGTTTGCTGAGATCTTTCCCTTTGGTAGGGTTAGGTAAACTACCCTGATTTACGTTTGCTGCGATCTTTCCCTATGGTAGGGTTAGGTAAACTACCCTGTTTTACGTTTGCTGCGATCTTTCGTTAGGTAAACTACCCTGTTTTACGTTTGCTGCGATCTTTCCCTATGGTAGGGTTGGGTAAACTACCATGTTTTACGTTTGCTGCGAACTTTCCCTATGGTAGGGTTAGGTAAACTACCCTGTTTCACGTTTACTGCGAACTTTCCCTATGGTAGGGTTAGGTAAACTACCCTGTTTTACGTTTGCTGCGATCTTTCCCTATGGTAGGATTAGGTAAACTACCCTGTTTTACGTTTGTTGCGATCTTTCCCTATGGTAGGGTTAGGTAAACTACCCTGATTTACGTTTGCTGCGATCTTTCCCTATGGTAGGGTTAGGTAAACTACCATGTTTTACGTTTGCTGCGAACTTTCCCTATGGTAGGGTTAGGTAAACTACCCTGATTTACGTTTGCTGCGATCTTTCCCTATGGTAGGGTTAGGTAAACTACCCTGTTTTACGTTTGCTGCGATCTTTCGTTAGGTAAACTACTCTGTTTTACGTTTGCTGCGATCTTTCCCTATGGTAGGGTTAGGTAAACTACCATGTTTTACGTTTGCTGCGAACTTTCCCTATGGTAGGGTTAGGTAAACTACCCTGTTTTACGTTTGTTGCGATCTTTCCCTATGGTAGGGTTAGGTAAACTACCCTGTTTTACGTTAGCTGCGATCTTTCCCTATGGTAGGGTTAGGTAAACTACCCTGTTTTACGTTTGCTGCGATCTTTCCCTATGGTAGGGTTAGGTAAACTACCCTGTTTTACGTTTGCTGCGATCTTTCCCTATGGTAGGATTAGGTAAACTACCCTGTTTTACGTTTGCTGCGATCTTTCCCTATGGTAGGGTTAGGTAAACTACCCTGATTTACGTTTGCTGCGATCTTTCCCTATGGTAGGGTTAGGTAAACTACCATGTTTTACGTTTGCTGCGAACTTTCCCTATGGCAGGGTTAGGTAAACTACCCTGATTTACGTTTGCTGCGATCTTTCCCTATGGTAGGGTTAGGTAAACTACCCTGTTTTCGTTTGCTGCGATCTTTCGTTAGGTAAACTACCCTGTTTTACGTTTGCTGCGATCTTTCCCTATGGTAGGGTTAGGTAAACTACCCTGTTTTACGTTTGATGTGATCTTTCCCTATGGTAGGGTTAGGTAATCTACCCTGTTTCACGTTTACTGCGAACTTTCCCTATGGTAGGGTTAGGTAAACTACCCTGTTTTACGTTTGTTGCGATCTTTCCCTATGGTAGGGTTAGGTAAACTACCCTGTTTTACGTTTGCTGCGATCTTTCCCTATGGTAGGGTTAGGTATACTACCCTGTTTTACGTTTGCTGCGATCTGTCCCTATGGTAGGGTTAGGTAAACTACCCTGTTTTACGTTTGCTGCGATTTTTCCCTATGGTAGGGTTAGGTAAACTACCCTGATTTACGTTTGCTGCGATCTTTCCCTATGGTAGGGTTAGGTAAACTACCCGGTTTTACGTTTGCTGCGATCTTTCCCTATGGTAGGGTTAGGTAAACTACCCTGATTTACGTTTGCTGCGATTTTTCCCTATGGTAGGGTTAGGTAAACTACCCTGTTTTACGTTTGCTGCGAACTTTCTCTATGGTAGGGTTAGGTAAACTACCCTGTTTTACGTTTGCTGCGATCTTTCCCTATGGTAGGGTTAGGTAAACTACCCTGTTTTACGTTTGCTTCAATCTGTCCCTATGGTAGGGTTAGGTAAACTACCCTGATTTACGTTTGCTGCGATCTTTCCCTATGGTAGGGTTAGGTAAACTACCCTGATTTACGTTTGCTGCGATCTTTCCCTATGGTAGGGTTAGGTAAACTACACATGTTTTACGTTTGCTGCGATCTTTCCCTATGGTAGGGTTAGGTAAACTACCCTGATTTACGTTTGCTGCGATCTTTCCCTATGGTAGGGTTAGGTAAACTACCCTGATTTATGTTTGCTGCGAACTTTCCCTATGGTAGGGTTAGGTAAACTACCCTGATTTACGTTTGCTGCGATCTTTCCCTATGGTAGGGTTAGGTAAACTACCCTGTTTCACGTTTGCTCCGAACTTTCACCTATTCACGCCATCAATGGACCTCCATTCCTTAATCCTGTTTCCATTCAAAATATCTTTTCTATTCCTAGCCGAGAGTGTAGTATGTCACCAGTACTATTACGTCATTAGAAGGTAGAGATATACTATAGGGTGTCGACCTTGCACAGGTGAACTACGATTATCCCCTCGTCCCGTATTAGGAGGGGATATTTGCTTCCCTTCTTTAGTAAAGCATATTTTAAATAGACCTTTTCACAAGGTAGTCTCTCTTCTATAAATCTAACACATAGTACGTCTGCTTCATGGATAATCGTATCCAACATTCCAGACCAGGGAATCCTATATCCTTATCGCAAGGCTAACTACGTCCAGAACCCGTTCCTCATACTCTGTAGGCAAGAACAATCAAGTAGATCAATAGCCTTGAAACGTCAGTGTAACCTCCCGTTAGCCCTCTTCGCCTTAGGGTTGCTTTGTAAGTTTCTAAGGCTTTTAAAAAGAATAACACCAGGCATTCTAACCACCGGTTGAGTAAGAAAACTTTTTAAAAATATAGGTTTTACAAGAATATTAATTTTAAACCAAATATGAAAATATTTGGGTTTGTTTTATTATAATTTGTTTCCAAACAATCTAGAACGAAGATTATTGTTTTATCTTCACCATTTCTTCCATTAAATTTAAATAAAAACAATTTAATACTTAACTTGCTAAAAAAATTAAAATACCAATGACAAACAAAAATTGTTACTGCAATAAATAACCATGTATGTATTTTTAAAATTATATGTATAATATACTAAAAATTTAAAGAAATAATGCTCTTATCTTTGTAAAAATACTGAAATGTCAGTAATTAAATACAAATTATTACTTATAATGGTAGAAATAAGAATGAATAGCGCAGGACTTCTAATCTCTTAAATAATTTATTTTGTCAAAGTTTCGACCATTATGTTTGAAAATATCTTTTTTATATGGTCCTTGTCAAAACCCCACACGGTCCTTGTCAAAACCCTATACGGTCCTTGTCCTTATAAGAACCGCACAAAAAGTTATTTTTTTGATATCATAGTCGAAATTAATTATTGACAAAATTAATTATTTAAAGTATTAATTGTCTTGTGCAATTTATTAGTGTTTCTACCATTATATGTTATTACAATACTTTAGTATCATATTAATATAATAAAAATTGCTATAACAAAGTTCAAGGATGTTTTTACTTTTTTAAAAAAGCGATAAAGAAACTGCTTTCGGCGGGTTACATTTGGATTTAGTGAGTGCTATGTATGTCTCGCGAGTGCGAAGGATTTGCGGTTTTAATCAACGACAAAGCCACAGTTTGTACTGCAGGGACACAAACTGTTCCATTAGCAGTGGCGATGGGAAAGCATACAGTTGGTTGACCTCTAATTAACCTTGCTATGGAAAACAATGTATTTAACTCTAATACGTTTTAGGTTTTAAACTACAAAAAAAATTATTATATGCCATACTAACTTTCTTTGCAATTGTTACTCGCGCAAAATGTCTAGTCATACAAAAATATAAATTTCAACACTTAGAATGATTTTAGCGAAATTCCTATTCTTACACGAGAGTTGGCATGTCACCAACTATGATCCCATTACAAGGTATATTTTAGGGTCACACCCTTGCAGAGGTGAACTATGTCCTCGTCTCGTATCAGGAAGTTTTGTTTTCCTTCTTTAATATCGCCTATGATAAGTAAGCCATTTCCCAAGGTCCATAACCCTTCCTATTAATCTAACACACTGTAGGTCTGCTTTAAGAATAATCGTATCCTACCGTCCAGCTTAGGATGTCCTATACAATTATCTATAAGCCATTAGGACGTTTGTCCTTACATCCAGAATCCACGGCATTTTTTGTCCATTTTATATTCTTTGACATCGATAACACAGTTATATTACTTATTCTGTTTTATTTGGAATTTTCTTCACCATCAGGTATAATGTTTTTTTGCAGTATTTGTGTTATATTGATAACTACCGATTTTACGTTAAAACCTTAATTCAAGCAAAATGTAAACAAACCTCACACCGGTAAAAATCAAAACAGTTCACTCTAAATCTCACTACACATTAGTTTATTAAGACAAGAACATTAGTTTATTAAAACAAACCGCTAGTTTATTATAACAAACCCGCTATTTTATTAAAACGAACCCGCTATTTTATTAAAACAAAAAAAACTAGTTTATTTAAAAAAATACGATATTTTAATAAAACATACACACTAGTTTACTAAAACAAATACACTAGTTTATTAAAAAAAACATACTAGTATATTAAAGCAAACACGCTATTCTACTAAAACAGACAAACTAGTTTATTAAACAAACACACTAGTTTATTAAAACAAACAGACTAGTTTATTAAAACAAACAGGCTAGTTTATTAAAACAAACAAACTAGCTTATTAAAACAAACACGCTATTTTATTAAAACAAACAGGCTAGTTTAATAATACAAACACGCTAGTTTATTAAAACAAACACACGAGTTTATTAAAACAAACCCGCTAGTTTATTAAAAAAACCCGCTAGTTTATTAAAACAAACACGCTAGTTTATTAAAACAAACACGCTAGTTTATTAAAACAAATACACTGGTTTATTAAAACAAACATACTAGTTTATTAAAACAAACACACTAGTATATATAAATAAAACCTTTTACCACAAACACGGTCCTCTTTAAATTTCAATGTACATTTCGATTGCAAAGCAATCATTATCAAAGGAATTACGAGACTCTGCAGTTTGTCTTGACAGAAGTAAACGATGTAGTAATTTTTCCAGAAGATGATTGTTTTGCAATCGAAACTATAGTAATTTGCTCTGAAGATGATTGTTTTTCAATCGACCCTATAGTAATTTCCTGTGAAGATGATGGATTTGCAATTAAAACTATAGTAATTCCCTCTGAAGGTGATGGATTTCCAATCGAAATGTACATCAGGATTTATGGTTAGGAAGTTTTATTTACTTATAATACAAAATAACCGAAAAATGATATTTCCGCAAAGGATTTCTAAGACAGTTTGATTAAATTCTCTGCACTTTTATTTTGCTTAAACGAATCAGTGTAAGTAATTGCTTTCACGAAGGGGACAATAATTGTGTAATTAGTGTTATAATGTCGGTTGTTACATCATTTAGGGGCAAGGCGCCGGGGCGAGTGTCAGCGGCAGATGACTTGTGTTTGTCACGCGCAAAACATGGTTACGTAATGAAGCGCAGAATTATGCTCTTAATTCTCCAAGTTTTAGTTTCGCGCAACCAGTTCTGTGTTTGTCGTTCTTCCAATAGGGTCGATACGTTCCTCTAAACGAACTGTAACAATAAGTATACACACAAAACAATTTTCTGTTATTTTTTTATAATTATTTCTATTAGTTCACACTTTCCTTTTATATATCTTGTTCAAATTTTCAATCGTTAATGAAATACATTTTATTCATCCACTCAAATTCAAATACATTTTTTTAAACTTGTAGTGGATGACTTATTATAGTTTTTTTCAAATATTAATTCATAAATTAGATTTATTAATGAATTAATTTTAGTTTTTCATGGAAACAAAACTTTTTACAAAAGGGACAAGGTATGCAATATATTTGTTTCGTCACATTTGGCATAAGTAATAACATAAGATTTTATGAAACAGCTGGTTTTATGTTGAGGGTTATGTGTCAAAACAGCTGTTTTAACGCATAGGTTATTTAATTTTATTTATATGAATTGTAATTATTTAATAAAAATTTACTAATGATTTTTTTTTAATTAGTTAGGAATTGACTTTAAAAAATGTTTGTTTATATTACTTGTTTATGTAATAGAATAAGACAAATATATTACAGAATCTGTAGGTCGAACCTAATTTAATCATCCTTCCTTATTGTATTTTAATAGGGTGTAAACGGGTAGACCCGCATTACCATTAAAACTACTAGAATTCTAATGTCTCATTCCAAATACATAAAAGAATGTTGGCGAAATGAGAAACAATAAGGCTAAAGCCTTTAATTCCTGCCAACATTTCGACCACACAACGCTCGTGGTCCTTCTCAAGATTAATACTAACAACTAAAGGAAGTTTATACAGCGAAGACTAAAAACCTACTAAAAATAAATAAGATGATATTTATTACTAAAAGCATACTCTAATTAACCTAACCTAAACTAATCTAATCTGGCCTAACCTAACCTAACCTAACCTATCTTTTTATCACAAGTACAAAAAATTATAGTATTACAGATTATGGAGTTAGTCAAATAACTATAAATTCCAATTGCTTAAGAATATTGCCCTTCCAAATACTAAACTCAACACATGGGTTTTATTGCTAAGGGCACGTAGATTATCACTTCATTGAGTTAAAAAAAAAAATACGGTAACTTGTTATTTAGTTTGTTAAACTTGCTACTACATTACAAGCTTGTACCGTAAATTAACCAGTTCGACAAGCCGTAACTCTGACGGTTTAAATCAATCCTACCTGGTTTCGTCACAGTTACTGCTGAAGGCATTCAGCTAATAGGTAGAGCGTGATAAGTCTACATTTTAGGCAACAATTACGTAACATAAAAACGTGAATCCTCTGCTGATGGAGTTTCTCCGAAACGCGTCGATTAATATTAAAATAAAGGAACTATGGAAGACAAGAAGTTACTTTATATAATCTCTCCATTTACCTTACTTTGCAAAAAACTTACTGGCCTGAAGAGTGGTGACTAAAGATCTACTAAGGGAAGTTCGCGTGTGTCTCAGTAAACCTAATCTCTATCGGGTTCGCACGAGGTGTCCATTGCAACCATGCCTAAGAATTTCTATTGGACAGTTTGATGAACGTGTTTATGTTTGTGCTACGAATGTATTTTAGTTGTTTGACTGAGGCGCCTCTTGCAAAGCAAAACCCCAAATATTCCACACTCCAACGCCTGACGAGCGGTAATGTCGGATAGACACTTTGAACTACAGTGCGAATGAATGCAAAATAAATCTCTCTAATTGGAGGTTAGGGAAATTAACGAGTGATCACAAAGGTAATTGTGAATTTGTATTTACCCAAACTGTTTGTCATAGATGTTTAATTGTTGGCCGCTCAGGTGGAGCTGTGGGAACATTTTGTAACGGTTTGGCTTACTTCCTCTATGAATAGGTTTCACATTCAGTTTAGAGCATTGAAAAACTTTCTTTTGTAGTGGGCTGATAAAAGTGGCATCGATATTAATGACTTTTGTAATTCTTTCTATCAGTTCGCACTGTCATATATATATATGTTATTCAAATTTTCAATCGTTAATATAATACTCTCTTATTTATCCAAGTTCAAATAAACTTATCTACACTTTTAGTTAATTGCACTTGTAATAGAGATTTTTCAAATATTAATTAATTATTTTAATTTAATAATGCAATAATTTCACTTTCATATCGGATAAAAATATTTCACAAAAAGGGTATTGTATAGAATATAGTTATTTTCGTTCCATTTGGCTTTAAATAAATGATAACATGTGATTTCGTAACTTGTAGGTTATATGGTGGAACAACTATTTAACTACCTAGGTTATGTTATTTTATTAATACAATTAGTTAATAAAAAGTAACTAAAACCATTTTTTTACTCAAGTAGGAATTGACTTTAAAGAAAATTCCACTCAAGTACAAATACATTTTTAACTTTCAGTGGATGACACTTTATGCTAATAGTTTTTCCCCAATATTGATTCATGAGTTAAATTTTATTAATTAATTTTAGTTTTATATGGGAGAAAAATTTTTCACAAAAGGGGCTAGGTATGCAATATAGTTATTTCGTCCTATTTGGCTTAAAATAAGTCATAACATATGGTTTCATAAAACAGCTGATTTTAAGCTATATGTTATGTGGTAGAACAGCTGTTTCAACTTATAGGTTATGTTACTTTATTTACATTATTTGTAATTATTTATTAAAGAGTAACTAAAATAAAGTTTTGATTTGTTGACCTAAGCAGAAATTTAATTATTTTTTTGTTTATATTACTTGTTTATTCTAAATATAAAATACATTATTGTAATGTTTTCTTAGTTTTAGGCTGTTAGCCAGCATGACTATTAGGAAGGATAGGGAGGTATGGGGAACATAGACTACTAATGATTTTATAGATTATTTATGTTAAAGACAAGAAACTCCTTAAAGATTACGCATGGGAAGGTAGAATACCGTGAGTAAAAAGATAAGAAAAGGCAGGAGGAAATAGTTAGGACTAGGGGAAGGACTATGATGGGCAGGGGAAAACGACGGCATTGCATGGGCAGTGTTGCTCACCTGAAGGATAAAGACAAGTGTATGACTGTATCCCATCTGATACAGGGTAGTAAGCGTATGTTTGTCCAAATACATGGCATATTGTGTGTTAGTAATAGACTTTTACCTAACAGTAGTGACGTAAAACTTTCGAAATGTTTTAAAACTATCTGAGCATGAACCGTAAATAGCTAAGGACTGATGATGGTGAACAATTCTTTATCAATTCTGGTGCCTTACTCCCACAGAGTTAGGATGAATTGCAAAAACAGGATATTCTGGTGGCTTACTCCCACAGAGTTAGGATGAATTGCAAAAACAGGATATTCTATTACTAATGAAAATTCATCAAAGAGAGACGATAAAATTAGCCCTTTTATAAAGCCATTAGCTTTAACGTTCCGACCCCACCAACAATTTTCGTAGTCCTTCAAACACCAACAAACATAACATTTAAATTATTTAAAAAATACTACACAGAATATTTCAAACTTTAAAAAAAGTTTGGTCTTAAATGAAACTGTTGGTTTTGTTTTATAAATCTATAACAAGTCAATATTCGTAAAATATAATAATATCCTAGTTTAAAAGATTTCTATTTATAAAGGAAATTAATATCATAAGCCCCAAAATATAAAGATCATGAACAATAATTTAAATATCCATAAAACGAACCTAAATATATAATTTTTACAGATGAACTTACAAAATAAAAATCAACTAATACAAAATAACAACCTTTAAAAGCAATAACAAAACCAGCAATAAGACGAGGAAGCAAGATAAATACAGATAGCATTCAACGCTCAACAAATATCAAATACATAAAGGTGTCTTTGTATATAGAAAGGAACTGTCCTGTATCTCTGTGACTCTCGATAGCACTTCTATTAATGAGAATGAAAATATCTCACGAAACAACCTTTTCCTATAATTTTGTTCAATACCTATTAGTTTAGGCTCATTCCAATTTATATTGCGGTTGAATTATTTTGCATTTCGCGACAGTTCATGTAGGGATATCATTTTAAATTTTATTTTTATGTGGGTTATTCTTAAATTTTAATTTAACTAATTCACCAGGTTCTTTTGTAAAATTAAAGTTTAGACATTAGAATCCTATATATTGTATACCTAATGTGTTATAGAAATATTTGTAACTCTTCTGTCATAAAAAAAAGTAATATAAACAAAAATGTTTAAAAATCTGATCCTGTTTAGGTTAACAAGGAACAATTTGATTTAAGTTACGTTTTATTAAATAATTACAACTAATATAAATAAAGTAACATAACCTATGCGTTAAAACAGTTGTTCTACTACATAAACTATAACATAAAATCAGCTGTTTTATGAAATCATGTTATCACTTATTTTAAGCCATATTGCATACTTTGCCTCTTTTCTGAAAAGTGTTTCTCCCACACAAAACTAAAATTGATTAATTAAATTTAATTATTGTATTAATATTTGAAAAAAACTGTCTTAACATCGTTGCATCCACTACAAGTTTAAAAAAATGTATTTGAACTTGAGTGGATGAATAAAACGTATTCTAATAACGATGGAAAATTTTAACAAGATATAAATAAGGCAAGTGTGGACTAATAGAAGGAATTTAATACAAATCAAAATTTTGCTAAGAAAGTTTGAAAACTGTTTGTAACATAATGTAAACTTACATCATCAGCGCATAAACATAATCTTTTATACACAGGCAGAGTAGCTGAGTGTTATCGTATATATAATCATCAATCCTTACTGCAAAGTCATGGACGTACACAGTAAACAATCTCTTTGCCTTTGTACGGGTTTTCAAGGGCTGGTTCGCAGTCGGGAACCACTGTGCTGTAGAGGCAGGAGGAGGAGGAGTTATATTAAAATATACGAAATCCCCAAAATTATTCACCGTAATGCTGAATTTACGCAATGAAAATGGTTCTGTAAAATATAGTATATAAACACTCTACAAAGTATTCAGATGAAAGTAAATTCGAGATTTCTCTAAATTTGTAATAAAAATTAAACTTTAAAAATACGAGGCATAAAATAAATGGTTTAGACAGAGGGATTGTATTTTAATATGCAAACGGCTTCGAAAATAAAATTTCATTTCCCGAATAAATTTCATACCGTAGCAAGAAACTTTATTTTATTATTTCAAGTTTAGAGGTTGGGTGGTGTAGCATCCCCCTTGTTGACGCCCCAAGGCTTTAATACAAGTATGTAACTAAGGGTGGGTTGCATCCCTTTGTCGCTACTTAGCCTTGTGGCATTTTACAACCCTTCTAATCAATATAAAAGGTCATTATTTAAAAATGCAGCTTTTGACTGGGCTGGGAGATCTGCTGAGTTCACAAAGTTTCGAACATTTGTTCAAATGGTTTTTGACATAAATAATGAAATTTGATTAGTTTAAATAAATTAATACCTCTATACCACAAATAACGTTTTCTTTTATTTAAAACCTCAAGCAATATTGTAAATCACCTCTGAGGATGATTGCTATGCACTTGAAATGTACATAAGGTTTTAAATAAAAGAAAAAGTCATTTGTAGTATAGAGGTTTCATTTATTTAAATTAATCATTACACCACAGTTGTTTTATACAGTTATAATTTAAGAGATTTCTTATTATAAATTAAAATTGTGATAATAACACTAATTCCGCTAAATCTTGGTAAACGCGTATTAATATGTACTAGTTAATGTTTCTAATTTCGTATTTACTTTATTTATTGTGAGTGATAAAAATAACAAGTTTTACTAAATACACGATACAATAACTTTTGTATTACAGTATTTGTTTATTTGTTGAATACTTCACTATGTTTTTAGTTGGTATTTGCTTATAACATAACTTTTATTAAAATCCCATTTTTATATATAGGAGATTGTTTTACAGTTTTCAATAATTACCTGTTACAAATAAGTAGAAAAATATATCACAATCTATATCTTTCGCCTTCAAAAGACCATCTTTCTAAACGTAAGTTATAACTAGAAGTCAAATAAACAAGCAGAATTAAAACCTACGAATGTTGTTTTATAGAAAGAAGTAAAAAACAATGTTGTTTTATAGAAAGAAGTAAAAAACAATGTTGTTTTATAGAAAGAAGTAAAAAAACATGTGTAAAATGGTAGAAAATTATATGAACATTGTAAAGTTCAAATCAACAAATGTCATTTTTTGAAGATAAAATACGCATTCTATATTTAGCAGCTAAGTGAACAAAGCCAAAATTAATAGCAACAAATGTAATTTTATAGAGAAGGTAAAAGATGTAAAATGAAAGAAACATTTTTAAATTGCCCCAACCTCTGCCATTTTATACGCGGAATAAAAATGCACTTTATAACTGGCAGTTATTGAACAAAGTCAAATTTAAAGCAACAAATATAATTTTATAGATATAATGGGATGCAAAAAATGGCCGAAAGTTAAACGGACATTTTGAAAAATGAAAATCGACAAATTTCATTTTATGGAGAGAATAAAAGATGCAAATATATATTTTTTCAATGATGCACAATGATAACAAGTAAATGAACATTGTGAAATAAAGCAAAAAATATCATTTTATAGACAGATAAAATTGCATCAAATGGATAAAAAAAAATTAAATTAAAAAATACAATAAAATGAATATTGAGAAATTAAAACCAACAAACATAATTTTATAGAGATAATAAAAGATGCACAAATCAACCGACAATTAAATAAACATTGTGAAATTAAAACTAATAAATGGCATTTTATAGAGAGAATAAAAGAAGCATAAAATGGCGGACAATTAAATGAACAATGTGAAATTAAAACCAACTACTTTGTTTTACAGAGATAATAAAATAAGGGCAAAATGGCCGACAAATAAATAAACATTTTGAAAATTTAAAAAAAAATACCATATAGTTGGGAGAATTTGTGGAGCCGTGTTACATATTGAGCTGTTGTGTGACCATGTTGAATGTGTTAGACGCTGTGGTGTAAACGTAATGAGGAAAAATGACAGTGTATTAATATTGCCTGATAAACATGTAAATACATGTCAACCACACCATAGCCTCACTGACAAAGTAATTGTAAGTTAGCACCTCTCCTTATCCTATAGCATAAGGTTAACCTAGAAACCAGAGTTCCTGCATGATCACTGGATTTTACCTGGCCGGGTTTTAATCTCGTCAGGTTTTCCCATCCTCTTTGAGACACTTATCGTGTAGCTTCATTTCACTATTTCCTCAATCCTTCTCTCGCGTTATGGTTACTAACCTCATGCGCATGTGAGACGGAGACAACTCGTCTCGTCAAGGATGATTGCTACGAGCCTTATTCGGGTTTCGTGTGCCCAAAGCAGGGGGCCCAATGGGTCAAAAGAACAAGAAACAATAAGTTTACTGGACAACAGTTGCATACGGCTAGCACAGTGCTAGCAGAAAGATAGGTAGTCTGAGACATTACTGACTTCCATCCGCACGGACTGTACTGTATTGCGGGATCTAGTGAGATTTCACTGTGTAACAACACACACACACTGCGGCGGGCAATATTCTCTTGGAATACATGCCGCAAAAATAAAATATGTAAAACATAAAGAGTCTAAAGTTTATGTAAGTAAAACAAACCAAGCCACCGTGGGAAGGGTTTGTAACTTAAAGTTAAGGCAGTTTGCAAGGGGAAGATGGTCAAAATTGGCCTAGAATTACCATCGACATTTCCAGAGATAAAGCAAGACGAGAAAAATCAAAAATAAAGAATAGTAAAATTCCATCAGAAGCACCCTTAAGGAGTTATACGGCTTGATCGAAAAAATGGATTAAATCGATCGGTCTATCATTTTTGCGAGCCGTTACACCAAAGTACAAAAGATGTGCGCGAGTCGATCAGGCGACATCAAGCTAAGCTCCCGATTGGTTGTCAACCCGTGGGAACGGTCTGGAAGTGGGGGTGTTTGCCCGGGGATTGAGCAGGCCTCGCGTCTGTTGGAGCCCCAGCTAAACCAGGACTCTCGAAGGGTAAGGTCGGTGTCGGGAGTAGCTCCGGTAAAATAATGAACAATAGTTTTATTACCGTAAATAGTTCAAAAACTATGAGTGGCTAGAGACAGTTCGCTTCGTTGAGATGTCGTGACGCAGTAGTTTCGTAATGGGACCCCTTTCGCATTTCAAGATCGCAGCGAAAGGGGTTTTCCTATAAACTTTCCATCAAATTATGTGCGAGCGTCGTTAAATGTGTGTGTTGTAGCCTTACTAGAAAGACAAGGCGATGTGAACAGTGTAACCTAGCAAACAGTTTAAAAAAGTGTGAGCCTAAATTTCAAACAAAATTGAACAAAATTTAACTAAATTGATAAACGTTTTTAAAAGATTTTTCTTTTTATTTTCTGTATTAAGAGATGCCCAAGAACAGTGTTAAAAGAAGGGCTTAAAGCTAAAATTTTACTGGTAACCATTGAATTTCAAAAGAGGTGCGAATAGCATCGAAGAAAGAAGATGGAAGGATTCAACCAAAGGGTGAAGCGAGCGGATCTACCTAAGGCCTAGAAAATACACAAAGGGATGGAGGTTTTCAAAGATGGCGGCAACGCGTGGGAAGCATCCTAGTATTCTTGCGTGAGAACAAAGCAACAGCCACGCCGGATTTTCCCCACCCCGTTGGAGGACAAAGGGAGAGACGGAGAAGAGAGGGAGAAGATAGGCAAGCCATGCTTTGTGTGAAATCAGGTCAGATCTAAACTGTTTTCCTTTTGCAAATTAAAATTTTAATTTGAAGAATTTTTTCTAAATTGGGAAAATGTTACAAAATTTAAATAAATTTTCAAATCATTAACAGTAAACTTTAAATTTTACAAGTAAATGATGGTGGCTTTGTTTTAAAGAGTGGGGGGTTTCAAGATGGCGTTGCCATAAATGCAGAATTTATGTTGTATTTTATGTATGTAAGGGAAATAGAAATTTTAGATTAGAACTTATGTAAAGGGAAAGGGTTTTAAATAAGCAAATCGAATAAAAGGATTTAAATTAATTAAAGAGTTTAAAATTTTATGAAAGAGTAAAGAAATTAAATAAAAGATGTGTTGAAATGAAGTTAAATATAATTCGCTAAAAGTAAATATCCAAGATGGCGGACAAAAAGCCATTGTTTTACAACAGCTGATTGGAAGGCTATGCTTTTGTTTCAGGTGCTCCTATAACAGGAGTGTTGTTTCATATAATTAATTTAAACTAAATTGGTAATTTCTTTAGAAGAAGTCATTACGACATTTTTCCATATAAACAAATTGACATAAATTGTTTTCTTTTAAAATAAACAAGGGTTCTAACAAATTGAAGCTTTTTAAATGTAAACTTTTGATTTTATTTAGAAAAGGGTGAAATTATATATGTGTATGAAATAAATTAAATCAAACCAAGGTTTGAGTAAGAATAAAGGGACATGATTTTAATATGGGTAGATTTTAAATTTTTAAAAGGTACAATAAAAGGGTTAAATTAAACAAGAGATTTTAAATTTGTAAGTGGGTCTAGCTAACCAATTTTAATATGTTAATATAAGTTTCTTTTTTGTGATTATAAGTATATATATATTGTTTATTTCATGATTTATGTGTATTTAAATTAATATCTTGGTGGTAGAATAACTTAGAAAGAAAATTGAAATTTTTGCAAATTGGTTTAAAAATATAAGTTCTAAAATAAAGGCAAATGGGCTTGTAGCCATTTAGCAAAGGTATACAAAATTTATTAAATATCAATTTCCTTCAGAAATTGCATTGATGAATTTTAAATAAATTTAAATTAAACTTCAGTATGTAAATTGTCATGAAGAAAGGGTTAATTCAAATGAGAACAAAAGGGTTACATATTTTGCATTAAAAGGGTTTAACTATGATTAAATGAGTTGTAAACGAAACTCAGTATTTAAAATTTTAATGAAGAAAGGGTTAACCAAATGACAATCAAAGGGTTAAATATTTTCTAATCAAAGGGGTTAAATGAATTTAAATAAATTAGTAGATTTTGAAAATGAGTGAAGATATGTTTGAAAAAGGTTTAAATAAGTTTCAGTAAACTTTTTGAATTAAAATATGTATTTAAATATTATAACTTCAATATGGGAAGGTGTTTGAATTTATTCAGCAGATGTTTTAAAAGTTTTTATAAATTATTATTTGATGTTCAGTAAATATTTTGATAATCTTGTAGGAGATATGGCTATAGGTTTTATATGTAATTTCTGTTTTAGTATGTATTTCATAATTGGTTTTTATATAATTTGATATGTTTTATGAAATTGTTTTTAGGTTGTTGGTAAAATTGTTTGAAATTTTACCTGATAAAGTAAATAGAATTTGAATTTTAAAATTGCTCATTTTAAATTGAGAAAGATATAGAAAAATTTTATCATTTAAATGGCTATGTAAAATATGGCCATAAAATAAAGTAGTGTGTTTAGAGAGTTTAAATAAATAGAACAAAATGTGAAAAGTAGGGATCTTTCGGAGTGTGTTGAAAAGTAAGGCTTTGCTTGAATCAACGAATATTTGTAATTTGTAACAATTAAAATTTTCAGTAAAAAGTTAAGTAAACAAAACCATATATTGACGTTTAAAATCGCAAGGTTGAGAACCTGGGAACATAAAATAAAATTATGACAGATAGTAAAGGGTTATATTTTCGACAAGTAAGATTGACCGTCAAGTAGAGCAAAGTTTTACGCTTTGGCATACTCTGATTGAAAGGAAATTAAAATCGTAAATTCTAATTTAAATTTTAAATGTCAACTAAAATAAGCAGTATGGTTTTTTAACTGTGTTAAGAACCAACACAATGGATATAAATTTTTAAGTCAAATAAATTGCAGACTGTGCATTGTAATAGTAAATTTTAAACTTTTTTAAAATTAAAAAATAAAGATTTTTTAACTAACTTGCAAACAAACTGAGTATTATTTTAAACAAGTTTCTTACACTCTCCTACAGTTGAGATGGTCATTTCGCCGTTTAGATGTCTTTCAAAAGAACCCATCCCCCGGGACGACTTACCCGCTAAGGGTAGAATCCGCAGCAAGTTAGGTTTTTTCTTTTTTAAGTCCAGTGACTTGTTCTCTGGCAGATTTTGGCGAGCATTGCACAGCGTTCGTGGTTTCGGCTGCGAGCGGCTCGTTTCAAAATTCTTGCTCTGCAACGGGCGTCGGTTTGGTGGGCGGGCTTGCGCGCGCGTGCTGGTCAACGACGGAAGGGTTGACGGCATGGTGCGTAGGTTGGCTCGGTCCGTTGCAGTTAGTAAGATGGTGCCCTAACGAGTGGGACCGACGGGTAGAGTTGCGGACTTTCCCGTATAAATATTTCGGTCTCTATTAAAATCATAAAAAGACATGGCGAAATTCGACCTAGGAAGTGTAAGAAATAAAAAATAAAAGGTTAAAGAAAAGAGTTAGATTGCAGTTCTAGGTTAAAACACTGGTAAATTAATTTAAAAATAAGATAAGAAGATGAAAGTAAGAGTTAAATAGTTTAGTATGAGAAATAGTTTAAAAGGGGTTAAGAAAGTAAAGTAGGGGTAATTAGCAGTAAGTAAAAAGAAGCAAACACATAGACGAACGCACGCATAGGAAACACACGCACGACATCCAGCGACAACAAACGGAAGAAGGAATATGTAAGGAAACATATTCATAGTATAAGTAGAAGGAGTAGGATAGGATTATATATAAACTGAAAAAAAAAAAAAAAAAAAAAAAAAAAAAAAAAAAAAAAGGAGGGAAGAAATAGAATAAAACAGAGATGATGGCATCACCAAAGCAGCAGGAGAAGAGTGATATAGTGAAGTTCTTGGAGTGGTGGATAGAGCAAGAACGAGAGGAGAGAGAGCAAGAAAGAAAGGAGAGAGAAGAGAGAGCAGCACAGAGGGATAAAGAAAGGGAAGAAAAGAGAGAACGAGAGCGAAAAGAGAGAGAACTAGAAAGAAAGGAGAGGGAAGAAGAGAGAGCAGCACGAAAGGAGAAAGAAAGGGAAGAGAGAGAACAGGACCGAAAGGAGAGAGAGCAAGAGCGAAAGGAGAGAGAAGAAAGGAGAGAGCAAGAGCGAAAGGAGAGAGCAGCAGAGAGGGATAAAGAAAGAAAGGAGAAAGAGCAGGAGCGAAAGGAGAGGGAAGAGAGAGCAGCAAAGAGGGATAAAGAGAGAGAAGAAAAGAGAGAGCAAGAACGGAGGAAGGAAGAAGTAAAGAAAGAACAAGAGGAAATAAGCAACGTCAGACAACCAGGACCAACCGTCTACAGGGAGAAACTGAGAGTGTGGGCCTACCATCAGATAGTGGGAATCCGAAGGATCGAGTTCTTCGGGAAGGAAAATGAAGATCCTGTTGACTTCATAAAAAAGATGGAAGAGCTTTTCGAGGAAATCGACCCCATGCTCGAGGAGGAGGCCAAGCTTCAAATGATTGTAAGGAATCTACAAAGAACAGCCAAAGCTTGGTGGCTGGCAGTGCAACGGCCAGAAGACCAGTACGAGGAATTTAAGAGCAAGTTTCTTAACATGTACTGGGGATTTGCTGCGCAAGAGAAGATAAGGCGGCAGTTAGACACTGGGAAGTATAACGAGATGGGGCCATACAAGAGGTCTGACTACTTCGTGGTGATGGTTAACAAGGCCAGGAACCTGGATCCACCCATACCTGAGAGGTACTTGGTGAGCAAAGTAATGGCACACTTCGAAAGGGAAATTAACAGTGCTTGCATAGGAGTTCATCGGGAGTCCGTGGTCAACGCCATAGAATTCTTGGACAACTTTCAAACCGAGACCCGGAACAAAGGAATAAAAAAGAGTATTAGTAGTATGAAGAAAAGTAAAAGGATAGTAAGAGAAAAAGAGAGGCCAAAAAGAGTTACATCTGACAGAGGAGCGAGCAAAAACGTGCTGGAAGGAGAAGGCAAAAGGGAACAGAGTGGAAACAGGGCGATGGGTGGGGCTGAGCCCAAGGATGCTGTAGAACAGCTACCCAGTAACAGTAAAGGAGGAAGAAAGGAAGAGATTGAGAAAAATAGTAGGCAGCAGGAAGCTGCAAAACAGGGAGGCCCAAAGAGTTCCAGTGACCTAGCCGAGATCCAAGAAGGAAACGGAAATGCAAGCCAACTAGAAGAAACTCGAAATCAGGAAGCCCAAAAAGGAGAAGTCATAAGATCTGCACAAGACCATCCAGGAGAGCTCCAAGAGATTAGTAGAAGAGCAAAGATCGACAAGGTGGGATGGATTGGTACAAGCGAAGAAGAGGGGCTTGTACTGGCGCCAGCCGTACACCAGGCTGACGTCGTTACCCCTATCGAGAACCCGGAGTGGCCGAGTCTCGGGGGGGGATTGGGACATGGATCCCAATCTGAAGGAAATGTTGGAGCAGAAGTGGCGAAGGAAAAACCAAATGCAAAAATAGTACAGAGAGGTAGTAAAAAGGAGAAAAAGGGAAAACCAGAAGGCCAGGAGGCAAAAGTAACAGAGCAAAAAGAAAGCAAGAAGGGAGCAGCAGCTTTAAGCAAAAGAAGAGGAGCCGATGGCAAAGTAAGCGGAAATGTGCCGGAAGGGAGGCGCAAAGAAGGTCACACACGTGGAACTAGGGCGGTAAAAAGGGCAGAGCCCGAGAAAGCCGAAAGTAGGCACCAAAAGTATAAAGGACAAGAGGGAGAAATAGGAGGAAAGGTACAGAGAGGACAAGGAGGCCCAGGATGTTCCTACGACCATGCGGAAATCCCGGAAGGAAACAAGGATGCGAGCGAGCCAGAGGACAAGAAAAACAAGCGTAATAGGAAGGAAAAAGGAGGAGAAAGGAGAACTCAGGACAAGGCAAAACGAACTAGACCCAGATACAGGATGAGGAGGAGATTAGGAGTTGTAGATTGGAAGAGTAGAGTAAAGAGAAAGAAACACAAAAATTCTAAAAATGGCCAAACACTGAAACCACGTCGAGTATACAATGTAAGAAACCTGAGTACAATACAGCAGCAGGGTAAAAATAACTCAATTCTCACGGAGACTCCAGGAAGGTACGATGTTAAGGATATAAAATTATACGTAGACTAATAATAAACATTGAAGCCAGATAGCTGACCTGACGTCAAAACAAAAAATGTAGGTTGCCTTAGAGCAACAAATATCGATCCAAAGTTGTGTATACAGTAAGAGCATTAACCCAAGCAAAAAATATGAGGAAGTAGCTTTACTACGCAAGGTCACAGATGTGTGGAGCGGCCGACTAATGCGTAGGCAAGATAACGCCAGCTGATAGAGACAGCGCCAGAGAGTGAGAGGGGAACACCTGAACATCGTTCCTCACTCAAGATAAGGAGCGTAAGTAAGTAACTGCTGATAAATTGTAAGAACTTGGTTAGATATTTTGTAGTTTATTTATAAGAAATGTAAAATGTTTATAAGTATGTAATGAAAAATTAAAATAAAGCCACTAACGAGGGTATAAATGTAGGAAAATTAAGAAATGGAAAATTTAAGAAAAATTTTAAATTTTTTAACTTTTAAAAAAATCAAGCAAAGAGAAAACAAGATCAGATTTATTGTATCAAGCCTGTGAGTGAACAGTGAGAGTTGTGAGTCTTATAAAAATGTATATACTTAGGGTTGTACTTATAAATATTGTGAAAGTTTTTTAAGTGTTTCAGTGAGAAGAAGTAGAAGAGGACCAAGGACAAATAGATATATATAAGTAAGGTAGATTAAGAGTTAGCTAGCACCCACAAATAAAATAGGAGAAAAGATAAATCTCGAAAAATAAAAATTTTTTTTTTGTATAAGTAAATTTTTTTTTTTGAAGATACTTTGCAAAAAATTTTATTTTGTCTCAATTTTAAAGGGGGATATTGCGGCGGGCAATATTCTCTTGGAATACATGCCGCAAAAATAAAATATGTAAAACATAAAGAGTCTAAAGTTTATGTAAGTAAAACAAACCAAGCCACCGTGGGAAGGGTTTGTAACTTAAAGTTAAGGCAGTTTGCAAGGGGAAGATGGTCAAAATTGGCCTAGAATTACCATCGACATTTCCAGAGATAAAGCAAGACGAGAAAAATCAAAAATAAAGAATAGTAAAATTCCATCAGAAGCACCCTTAAGGAGTTATACGGCTTGATCGAAAAAATGGATTAAATCGATCGGTCTATCATTTTTGCGAGCCGTTACACCAAAGTACAAAAGATGTGCGCGAGTCGATCAGGCGACATCAAGCTAAGCTCCCGATTGGTTGTCAACCCGTGGGAACGGTCTGGAAGTGGGGGTGTTTGCCCGGGGATTGAGCAGGCCTCGCGTCTGTTGGAGCCCCAGCTAAACCAGGACTCTCGAAGGGTAAGGTCGGTGTCGGGAGTAGCTCCGGTAAAATAATGAACAATAGTTTTATTACCGTAAATAGTTCAAAAACTATGAGTGGCTAGAGACAGTTCGCTTCGTTGAGATGTCGTGACGCAGTAGTTTCGTAATGGGACCCCTTTCGCATTTCAAGATCGCAGCGAAAGGGGTTTTCCTATAAACTTTCCATCAAATTATGTGCGAGCGTCGTTAAATGTGTGTGTTGTAGCCTTACTAGAAAGACAAGGCGATGTGAACAGTGTAACCTAGCAAACAGTTTAAAAAAGTGTGAGCCTAAATTTCAAACAAAATTGAACAAAATTTAACTAAATTGATAAACGTTTTTAAAAGATTTTTCTTTTTATTTTCTGTATTAAGAGATGCCCAAGAACAGTGTTAAAAGAAGGGCTTAAAGCTAAAATTTTACTGGTAACCATTGAATTTCAAAAGAGGTGCGAATAGCATCGAAGAAAGAAGATGGAAGGATTCAACCAAAGGGTGAAGCGAGCGGATCTACCTAAGGCCTAGAAAATACACAAAGGGATGGAGGTTTTCAAAGATGGCGGCAACGCGTGGGAAGCATCCTAGTATTCTTGCGTGAGAACAAAGCAACAGCCACGCCGGATTTTCCCCACCCCGTTGGAGGACAAAGGGAGAGACGGAGAAGAGAGGGAGAAGATAGGCAAGCCATGCTTTGTGTGAAATCAGGTCAGATCTAAACTGTTTTCCTTTTGCAAATTAAAATTTTAATTTGAAGAATTTTTTCTAAATTGGGAAAATGTTACAAAATTTAAATAAATTTTCAAATCATTAACAGTAAACTTTAAATTTTACAAGTAAATGATGGTGGCTTTGTTTTAAAGAGTGGGGGGTTTCAAGATGGCGTTGCCATAAATGCAGAATTTATGTTGTATTTTATGTATGTAAGGGAAATAGAAATTTTAGATTAGAACTTATGTAAAGGGAAAGGGTTTTAAATAAGCAAATCGAATAAAAGGATTTAAATTAATTAAAGAGTTTAAAATTTTATGAAAGAGTAAAGAAATTAAATAAAAGATGTGTTGAAATGAAGTTAAATATAATTCGCTAAAAGTAAATATCCAAGATGGCGGACAAAAAGCCATTGTTTTACAACAGCTGATTGGAAGGCTATGCTTTTGTTTCAGGTGCTCCTATAACAGGAGTGTTGTTTCATATAATTAATTTAAACTAAATTGGTAATTTCTTTAGAAGAAGTCATTACGACATTTTTCCATATAAACAAATTGACATAAATTGTTTTCTTTTAAAATAAACAAGGGTTCTAACAAATTGAAGCTTTTTAAATGTAAACTTTTGATTTTATTTAGAAAAGGGTGAAATTATATATGTGTATGAAATAAATTAAATCAAACCAAGGTTTGAGTAAGAATAAAGGGACATGATTTTAATATGGGTAGATTTTAAATTTTTAAAAGGTACAATAAAAGGGTTAAATTAAACAAGAGATTTTAAATTTGTAAGTGGGTCTAGCTAACCAATTTTAATATGTTAATATAAGTTTCTTTTTTGTGATTATAAGTATATATATATTGTTTATTTCATGATTTATGTGTATTTAAATTAATATCTTGGTGGTAGAATAACTTAGAAAGAAAATTGAAATTTTTGCAAATTGGTTTAAAAATATAAGTTCTAAAATAAAGGCAAATGGGCTTGTAGCCATTTAGCAAAGGT
This sequence comes from Prosapia bicincta, assembly GCA_036971475.1. Classification (NCBI taxonomy): domain Eukaryota; kingdom Metazoa; phylum Arthropoda; class Insecta; order Hemiptera; family Cercopidae; genus Prosapia; species Prosapia bicincta. The sequence continues at coordinate 221,598,127 of JBAIZL010000004.1, forward strand.
ATACAAAATTTATTAAATATCAATTTCCTTCAGAAATTGCATTGATGAATTTTAAATAAATTTAAATTAAACTTCAGTATGTAAATTGTCATGAAGAAAGGGTTAATTCAAATGAGAACAAAAGGGTTACATATTTTGCATTAAAAGGGTTTAACTATGATTAAATGAGTTGTAAACGAAACTCAGTATTTAAAATTTTAATGAAGAAAGGGTTAACCAAATGACAATCAAAGGGTTAAATATTTTCTAATCAAAGGGGTTAAATGAATTTAAATAAATTAGTAGATTTTGAAAATGAGTGAAGATATGTTTGAAAAAGGTTTAAATAAGTTTCAGTAAACTTTTTGAATTAAAATATGTATTTAAATATTATAACTTCAATATGGGAAGGTGTTTGAATTTATTCAGCAGATGTTTTAAAAGTTTTTATAAATTATTATTTGATGTTCAGTAAATATTTTGATAATCTTGTAGGAGATATGGCTATAGGTTTTATATGTAATTTCTGTTTTAGTATGTATTTCATAATTGGTTTTTATATAATTTGATATGTTTTATGAAATTGTTTTTAGGTTGTTGGTAAAATTGTTTGAAATTTTACCTGATAAAGTAAATAGAATTTGAATTTTAAAATTGCTCATTTTAAACTGAGAAAGATATAGAAAAATTTTATCATTTAAATGGCTATGTAAAATATGGCCATAAAATAAAGTAGTGTGTTTAGAGAGTTTAAATAAATAGAACAAAATGTGAAAAGTAGGGATCTTTCGGAGTGTGTTGAAAAGTAAGGCTTTGCTTGAATCAACGAATATTTGTAATTTGTAACAATTAAAATTTTCAGTAAAAAGTTAAGTAAACAAAACCATATATTGACGTTTAAAATCGCAAGGTTGAGAACCTGGGAACATAAAATAAAATTATGACAGATAGTAAAGGGTTATATTTTCGACAAGTAAGATTGACCGTCAAGTAGAGCAAAGTTTTACGCTTTGGCATACTCTGATTGAAAGGAAATTAAAATCGTAAATTCTAATTTAAATTTTAAATGTCAACTAAAATAAGCAGTATGGTTTTTTAACTGTGTTAAGAACCAACACAATGGATATAAATTTTTAAGTCAAATAAATTGCAGACTGTGCATTGTAATAGTAAATTTTAAACTTTTTTAAAATTAAAAAATAAAGATTTTTTAACTAACTTGCAAACAAACTGAGTATTATTTTAAACAAGTTTCTTACACTCTCCTACAGTTGAGATGGTCATTTCGCCGTTTAGATGTCTTTCAAAAGAACCCATCCCCCGGGACGACTTACCCGCTAAGGGTAGAATCCGCAGCAAGTTAGGTTTTTTCTTTTTTAAGTCCAGTGACTTGTTCTCTGGCAGATTTTGGCGAGCATTGCACAGCGTTCGTGGTTTCGGCTGCGAGCGGCTCGTTTCAAAATTCTTGCTCTGCAACGGGCGTCGGTTTGGTGGGCGGGCTTGCGCGCGCGTGCTGGTCAACGACGGAAGGGTTGACGGCATGGTGCGTAGGTTGGCTCGGTCCGTTGCAACACACACACACACACACACGCGCGCGCGCGCGCGCGCGCACGCACGCACAAACACACATTCACAAGTACACACACATACAAACACACACACACACACACACACACACACACACACACATACAATACACACACACACACACACACACACACACAAACACACACACACACACACACACACACACAATACACACACACAAACAAATAAACAAACACACACACACAGACACACTCACATTTACACACACAAACCTTCAACATGACATTCTCTATAAAAAGCTATTAGTACGCTGGGGAATCTACAAGTAAATTACCCTTTTTAAACCTGCCCGTGCAACTTAACTCTTTGACAGATGTGTTTTCGATATCGAATAATATTTATAAGAAAGCAGGGTGAAATATTGAATCGAGCGTCGTAGGTTGCTTTTATGGCGAGAAAATGTGAAATGGCATTCACAAATTGCCAAGCCTATCTAGAACAACCCCTCCTCGGCAAGATAAAGGCTATTATATAAGCTGAGATAAAAGACTGCCGGCTCTTTTGGCAATTTGTTCTCGATGTTCACACAAAGCCCGGCGCTCATGCTGAAATATGATTAAAAAGTGTGTAATTTGTCGAGGAATTTTAACACGTCCCACAAACAGTCAGAATATCCTCATAGCATCAATTATTCCAGTTTTTTTTGCATTGATACTGTTGTTCTTATAATAAAAAAAAATTAATGAAGTGTTGGTATTTTAGTGAAATATATCGGGCATAATTTGAAAAACATTTTTATACGTTATTGTTTTTCATAATAAATAGGGTTTTCCTTATCGAAAAGCTAGAAAAATATACGTTTTATAAGTACACTGTTTTAATTTTATGAGCCAAAATGTTTGTATGATGGTAATTAAGAACCGATCAAACATATTTTACACAAAAATTATTTTTTCTACCGGTTTCTTTTCTCTACAATCTTTCTTTTCCAGAGCTAAAACAAGCCTAAACCCATTATTTGCCCTAAAACAATCACATTTACGTCAACTCTTGGTAAAATTGATTCGCGGTCCTAATTTTGGATATGTCGTTAGTGGTACGTTAGTGATAATGATTAAATCAGCACTACAACCCATAGTGTGTAGACGCTTTGGACCAAGATTCAACTCCTTACCTTAACCTAACCTAACTACCAATTACTAACTACCTACCAATTACAGCCAATCTTAACCTAACCTAACTCAACCTAACCAAACCTTCCCTCCGTATAGTGGACAGAAATATTGCAGATGTGATGCCACGTCATGGTATCATGTGTGCAGGCTTGTTCCTATACTATAGTACCACAATGTTATCGCTATATCCCGTAGTTTTACCTATCTCCTTAATCCTACCTATATTCACAATACATTCTTATAGACCATAATGGTTAGTAGTGATACTGACGGATCGTCTTTAATCTACAAGCGAGCGCGCACACACACACACACACACACACACACCACACACACACACACACACACACACACACACACACATACACACACACACACACACACACACACACACACACACACACACACACATACACACACACAGACACACACACACACACACACACACACACACACACACACACACACACACACACACACTCACACACACACACACACACACACACACACACACACACACACACACACACACACACACACACACACACACACACACACACACACACACACACACACACACACACACACACACACACACACACACACACACACACACACACACACACACACACACACACACACACACACACACACACACACACACACACAGACACACACACACACACACACCACACACACACACACACATACACACACACACACACACACACACACACACACACATACACACACACAGACACACACACACACACACACACACACACACACACACACACACACACACACACACACACACACACACACACACACACACACACACACACACACACACACACACACACACACACACACACACACACACACACACACACACACACACACACACACACACACACACACACACACACACACACACACACACACACACACACACACACACACACACACACACACACACACACACACACACACCACACACACACACACACACCACACACACACACACACACACACACACACACACACACACACACACACACACACACTTTTAAAATGGAATTATAGTTACCACTTTAAGTATCCCATAGAGAATAGCTTAATTTCAGTTGAACTTAACCCCACCTAACTTCACCATACCTAACCTATACAAATCCAATTTTACCCAACATAACCTACGTTTGGACGATAGAAGTTTATTATTACGAGATTGTAAATGCTGCCTTGCTTTTAGTAGAATAACCGGTTAATACTATGTACATTATATACAGTATTGTAGTGATTGTCTCTGAAGATAATTGCTTTGCGATCGAAATGTGCATCAAGTCATAAATAAAAGGTTTTTGTTGTATAGGAGGTTTATTTATTTATAATTAACTATGTATATTGTGATTATATAAAAGAAGTTAAAAAAACAAAGATAATTAATTCTTTAATAAAAAAAAAAATGAATGTAAATATTATATAAACCAATTATTATAAAACCACACAGAATGCATTGTATATTATAAGTACTAAACTAGAACCTCTCTGGATTGAAATGGGAATTAGTTTGTATAAAACATTGAGGTAGAT